>VXBB01011886.1:7027-57080 GCA_013399915.1 Illadopsis cleaveri
CAACTTCTTAAAATTCACAGCATCAAACAAAAAAAAAAAAAAAAAAGCACACAATATTTTTCCAATGTTGCCCCAAGTAGAACCAAGTCTGAGTAAAATACTCTTGCTGTATGTTCTTCAAAGCAAAACCTTAATCCCTGTGAAAGTTATGAAGTGAAAAATTTGGCCCATGCATACTTTACGGCATGAGACTGTATCATTTTAATGAGAAAGACCATATTTATTTAATTTTAAAAAAAGATTCTTTCCCTGCAGTCACCTAACAAATATTATTTTATGCCTCTATAATATAATAATATTTATAACAAACATATTTATTATAAACATATTCTTTTATGAAGGGATTGCTTTGCCTGCTCTTGTTTTCCCAATGCTACAATCATGGTTGCAACAAACATTTCTGACAGCAGACATGGACATGTACAAAATCAGAAGAAAAAACCAAAACAGTCAATGATCAACCATTTTATCTTGTGATTGTCATCAGTAAAAATCAACTTAGAGGAGATTCATCACACACTAGAATAGCCATAAAATACTCAGTTACAGTACTCAAGACAGTATAATTCAGTTTATCTTGGGCCCCAAATCTATCCAGAGAGTAAAAATGCAGGGGAGGCATCAGGGAATATGAAGACAATATAACTCTACAGAACCTAAAATATAAAAATATTGGTTATAATTAAACATAGGTGTAATTCGGTGTAATATTTAACATTTGAAAGAGATACATAGATGAACTGTTTTCAGCTACTGAAACCACCACACTAAGAAAAGGGTAAAATTCTTTCTTTATATGGATTTTGTGCTTCATTTTTCTTTTTCCAGTCAAAATGTTTTCTATGTTTTTCAAACAGAATTGATTTAGGTTATCCAAACTCCATATAGAAAATTAGTTCTTTTGGAGCCCCCAAAAAGGTGCTTTTCTGCATATTTATGTGATAAAACACAATTACATACTATATTAGGGTTTCTTTCTCTGTTTTACCAGCCAGTTTTGAAATATAGACTCTATTGGAGACATGGAATACCTATGGTTTAATTTGTTGTGACAAAATCTGAGTTCCCAAGCATATAACTCATTTAAAGATCTGTATTTATTTCTTAATATGCCATACTATTGGCTAAAACTCAATCCATCATAAATCACTCAAATCCCATTTTAAAGTAGCCAAAATCAGGTCTGAGTAGCAGGAGGAGTGATCATTCGTAAAACACTTGTATAATGTACAGAAGAGACTTGGTAAGGACCAACCTGAGGATCTGAGAACACTTGCTGCATGTTGTTGATTGGGCCATATGGAACCCCACTCCCTTCAAAGAGTTGCAACCACTCGATCGTCGCTTTTTCTGAAAACCTAAGAGCAAATAAGAATGAATGTGGTTTCAACACATTACCTTCAGATTCCAAGGAATGTATAGCATGTCTCCTTCCTCTCACATTGCTTCCATATTCCTCTCCACTGATTTCTTCCCACTCAGTGAATAAAATAACAAAAATGTACTACCTATGTTCTTCAGAAATGCAAAACCCAAAGACAAAGGGGAAAGAACATCTCTGAAGTGACTTCTGTTTCCATCTGATCATTTGAAGCAATGCAGGAATGATATAAAGCTAAATTTATGATCCGTTTCAAATAAGGATCAATGGGTTTCCTCTCTTCCTTAATGATACTAATATGCTTCATTTTTGTTTCCCATTATGTATGTATTTAACAACAAAAGAATATAGCGCAAGTACCATACAATACTGCTCATTAAAAGCTGATGTAAAGCACCATAAAAAAACATGCATCTGGATTAAAACCAACGTTTTTAGGTCCGATAATAAGACTAGTCACATATTTATTTGTTGTATGGTTGTACAACCTATCCTAAGGACACCTAGTTCAGGATATATATACAGTGCCTGTATGCTGGTGAACACATTGCTCCAGGTCTTTGTATCACATGCAAAAAGCTCATTTTATTTCTTTCTACGCATTCAGTTTCATAACTAGTAACATCACTCTATTTCCCCCATTTTGTTAGATAGATTTTCTTTCCTCATCTGCCTAGTAAAATTGCATACATGAAGAAAACACACCGTTGAATCAATACCAGTCACTGAGAGATGCTATTTTCTGCAGTTATATTCTTCTGAATAAAAGGTGAACTTACTTGGAGATAGTATTTTAAATTTCAGGCAGATAAATACCACAGAGGTCTACCAGCTTATTAGAAATTAAAGATTGACTTCATGATATAACCAACATCAAAAAGAAATTAGATGTGATTTTAAGACCTGACAGAAATGAAATGAATAGAAACCTTTAAAAGGAACACTCAGTTACTGGCATTCTATAGCTACCAGTTTAGTGTTCCTTAAGGATAATTTGGAACAATGTCAGTAACATTCAGCTTTACTTCTAGCACAAAATATGAATGGCACTTTCTCAAAGCTAGAATTATTCCTGAAGTCAATGAACAATTCTAGAAAAAATGGAAGGAGCATTCAAAAAAATCAAAGTAAAAGGCCTTAAGAGTGCAAAATATATTATATTATATATATATTAAAAATGAAGCAATGAAGCATAATGCAGCATAGCTTTTAAATAAAACAGATATAAGAATATTGCACAGTCTAATTATATGTACATTGAATATTAAAGTGATTTTAGTTTAGACGTAGTTAGCCATAAAGATAGTGCTGCTGTTGGACCTATCTAGGGTCTATCCAATTTAGTACTTTGTTGCAACCATACCTAGAACCAGGTACATTGCAGGAAACTGGGGAAAAAGGTAGTCCTAGAGAGGCGATAACCTTCCCTCCTCAGTGACTGTAGCTATTAAGAAACTATTATTTCAGTCTAAAATTCTATTTGTATTTCCCTTCAGTACTCTCCATTCAACAACAGTTCTCATAATTTGTATATTCTTGTTATTTGTAGCCTCCTATTATTAAGGATTAGGGCTCAAACTACTGCACAATGTAAATAAGACTCAGATGAAAAACTATTTCCCTTCAGTTACAGATGCTGTTTATATAAACCTATGCTGTTCCCTGCTAGCAACAGAGATGCTTCATATTTCATGGCCCACTAAATCCCTTGTTAGAAATGGAAAGCTTTTTTCAGCTACTACTTTTTGACACTTCAAATTCTACTCTCTCATTTCTAATGAGACAGGACAGCTGCAAGAGGAACCTTGGACTCAACTTCATAACAGTGGTGCAGAAGACCACTGAAACTTCATAACCACTGGTGCTGAAATTATTGTAATTCTCAATGTATGTATCACATTCAATTGATCTGTTAGTAAGTCCTGCTATGTTATGTTCCTCTACTTATTTTTGAGAAGGAGTTTATAAATATCTTCCTGTGTCTAAAAACCCACAACTTTTGCATTTAAAGGACAGCCTGAAAATGAAGTCTTTTCAATGGGAGTGTCTATAATCTGTATCTGCATAACCAGTAGACTATTTCCCAATGTTGTGGTAAATCTGAATAATTTTCAAGACATATACTCTTCTTCAGTTACACCATTGTGACTGACTCATATAGTGGAGTTGTATATTTATGTTGCAGAGCATATGTATATGTTGAACAAAATTTCCATTATTCTTTATGAATTTCTACAGTTTTAGTTTGTGCTTAGGTTTTTCCTTACTACATAACAGAAAAAAACCCAAAACCCAAACAACACAATTTTGCAGAAAAGAAGAGATTGTCTATTATCCTCAAGGGACACACAAAGCATTTCCTCTTGAAACTGAAACTCTGTATTTAACTCTGATGTAGAATAGCTTCCTTTATTTGTGTAAAAGAGAGGCTGTTGAGAGCATATTGTTAAGCAAACTATTTAAAACAAAAACCAACCACTGCCAAAAAAGGTCTAGTATTCAGATATTGAGAGCAACAGCATGCAACTATTTTGCTCATTCAACTGTGTTTTATATATTGAAACATCTGCTATACATCATTAAGGGAGAAATAGTGTTTCAAAATCTGATAAAAGATAAAGCATGGATAAAAAATGTTAACTTTTACCTCTGATGTCAGCTGCACAACCTTCAATTTCACTTTTTTCTTACCAACCTGTATGTATTATTTCCCCAACTAAATATAATTTATGATAATACTTAGACAAATAATGTGAAGGTTCTGCCTTCCTTTTTTTTCTTGCCAAGGTCAGGATGAATAATACATGGGAAACGTGGGTTTCGAGTTCAGACTTGGATGTTTATTATATCTTATCTATTTACAGACTCAGGAGCCATGAACTCTAACTAGCAAGTTAGAGAAATGAGGTAAAATCAGAGCTTCTAACTCTTTCCCAGGTTATTTAAGCGATAACTACCCAATAACAAGGTGACACCTATATTATTTATACTTTTGACCCAATAATGACCACCCAAGGCCTGCAATGGGGACCTTTTTCACCCAATTACAGAAAACCACTCAAACCCATGAAGAAGAAGGACTTAGACAGCGCCCAAAATCCTCCATCTTGACTCACATGTATTACTATATACCAAAATCTTAAACCTAAGTTTTTCACCCTGAGATCATGCAGTACTATTCAAACTACACACCCACAACCCCCGTGCTATCACTCAATCTGGAGAGCCTGTTCTAAGGCCTAAAGTCAAATGTGGCGCTTGCTTGAGGGTCAGCACCTTTTACCACAGAAAACCTGAAATTTTCAGCCTCCAGGGTTCCAACAAAATAAATACCATAGCCTTTACTTAAAGTGAAGGGCTGATGTTTAGGTTGCTAAGTATCCATTAACAACATGCTCGGCACTCCAAAATAACAAGCAAAGACCCTCAGCAAAAACTTCCAAGAAGCAGAAGATTAACATTCTCTCCTGAAAATGAAATCTCTGTCAGCAGGAATTTAGAAGGTCTGGCCAATCCTTTTTCTCTTAACACATTTTAAAATATGTTCCTATGTTTTTTCATTGTTTTTTATAAATATTCTACTTTGCATATTTTTTCAGTGAAGAAAAAGAAACTATTGACTTTCTTTTTATATACACATACAAAATCACTGTGATGGAAATACATACAAGGCTAAACAATGGTCCATCTTCCAAAACTGAGTTAGTAGGGGGGAAAAAAAAAAGAGCCCAAGACTGTAGAGCATCCAAACTCTGAAACATGACATATGCAAGAAGATCTTTATCTCAGAGATACTCAGTGAGTGCAGGAGAGCTCAACACTGCTCACACTACAGCTTCATATTGTCACATGGGTCCCTTTTCCTTTAAAATGTTCCATCTGATACATATATGTATATAATTCCATAAATGCCTATGATTTATTTGCAGAAAAGTTTTAAACCTGTAGCTTAGCTTTCTACAATTACTAACAGTATTTTAGAAGCGCTTTTTACTGTCCTACTTTGTGGTATGAAGCTCAAATTCAGGCTGTTTCTGACAGCACCTCTGAGAAAGGAAGGATATGTACCCCAATGAAGAACAAACCCATTGCTAGGACATTTACAGAAAAGTCTGAACTGAGGCTTACTTCCTGAAGAAGTCAAAGTCTCCATGATGTCTTATTTGCATTTTAAGCAATACTCCAAGCCTCCTCTGCACTGAATTACACAGCACTCACGAAGATACTGAAGTTGCAGTACTGAAATGAGGCATCAAATTCCAGAACATTTAACATTAAACACGTTTCTTCCTTTAAAATATCTTAAGAATATTTAAGTGTAGCATAAGCTGAAATAATTGAAATTGGAAGAAATCCAATTAGATATATTTTTTCTTCAATGAGTAAATCTAGCAGGTATCATTAAATGAAAACATCTAAATTTAAACTATACACTCAGCAAATTCATCAAAAAAATTACAGCACAAAATAAGAAAAAACCTCCAAAAGGAAAAAAAAAAAAAAAAAAAAGTTTTACGCCTTGTTTTCTTACGTAAACTAAAAGTGTAGTTTTGCATCTTAAAAAGCAGGATCTACATTCCCTTATGCTTTCTGACAAGTCCTAAGTAAAAAAAAAAAAAAAGGTAAGAAATGGATCTTTACATGTAAAACAGAAAAAGAATGTCTGCTTGACTGGTGCAAGTTAGATGAAATAGCTTTAATGAGTTTGTATATTTTAATAGCACGTGGGTGTGTTTTTAGGTTTCTTATCCTGATAATTATTAAAGTAAAACGTGTTTCCTTTTCTTTGGGAATATTCTGTCTTTCAATGAAACAAAGACTTAAAAAGTTAGAATCCACTTTGTGTGTATTCTATGTTTCCTAGGAAACCTTCAATCCTTGCTACATCCTATCGGGAAGGGCAATCATGTTTCTCTAATGGATAAAACCATCCAATTCCACACAAAGTAAGTTTAGAAGAACTACTGAAGCAAAATACTGCTATTTTCTATAGGAAACTTATGGCAATTAATTTAGAGAATTAATTTGGACAGCTACCAAATACAGATAACAGCAACCTCTAGGACTTGTAAGAGCTTTTTATATGTGGTCAATTACAAAAAGCTCCTCTGTTCTTGCTAAATAGCACTTCTGTGTTTTCTAGCACAAGCCAAATATGCATCACGGTTATTGTTTCATTTTGTTCTATCAACAGTTTCTTCACTCTCAAATACGTACAATATTTTCTCTCTTCACTATCAAAAACCTCTTTAATTGTAGTTAAATGAGTAGTAGAGTTGGTACAGTTTCTTACAGCAGCATCTATGGAAGACACTATACAAAACAGAAGTTCTAGAAAATATTTGTTTGGAAAATTCAAAGAACTGATCATTATTCTTTAGTCCACAGTGAATATAGAATTAGTGTTTTCAAAGTGAGTACTACAGTATTCACTCAATAGTCTGTAAATATCTCTGTTAGTGTCTGCTCTCCTGTTACTACTGACTCACTGGGAAAACCACAACAGACAAAATATTAAAATATTTGGGATCAACAAGATTGTACTGACAGGTTTTGCTGAGAGATATTTCAACTGCTTTAAAAGATATCAGATACAGTAGATTATAAGAGGTAGCTACATACATATCCAGAGATTTGCAGGCACCACAAATGCACCATGAAAATTCTTCTATATTTCTGCATACGATAAATATTGTTACCAGCTTTATAGAACTATTAATAAACCTTCACCTTTATGCACAAAATTTGTGCCAAAGATTAATGGACTTTCTTGTTTCTCTGTTGAGATTTGTATGCTGCTTTAAATCCATGTATGATTTTTAAAGAATGGCGTACCAGACACATCTATCTTGTAAAATGTCTTTCTTATGGCTACTGAGTAGTTAATCCAGGATGCAATTTTTTGTAGTCAGATAACATTAAGCTATGCACATTAGAAACATACTACTTTTCTCCAACCTTCCTCTGTTTTACTCAAGTACAAAAAAAGGACCACAACTTTTATAGTTATGGCAAAAGAAGTGCAAATTAACTGAAAATCAGCTAGGTATATACACATCTGTAAAAGCACATTGAGAAGGATGAAAAGTTGCATTGATTTTGTTGCTGGTTTTCTTTTAACTCGAGAGGATTAAAGAGCTAATAAGGGTCAAGTCAAAAAGTTCATTTAAAATCCTTGATTTCAGCAGCCTCAAGTTAGAAATGTAAGTCATCAGAAAGGAGATGGCAAATTTCTTTTCAGAAAGGATCTTGAACTTCACACAGATATGAAAATCTTAGAAGCTTATTTAACGGTAAGAAAAGAACACAGAAAATACACGTTAACTTACCCAGTCCAAAAATTTTGCATCTCCCTCATTTGTATACACAGAAGTTAACATAAAATAACAATTCAAAACAAAGCATTGTAAAACAAAACATGGCAATTTGGTAGCTGACATCTACACAGCTCAACCCTCTATGTACTGATAGTGAGGTAGGTGACTGGGGAAAGTAAGCCTTACCAGCTGCGCCACACTGAAGTCAATTGTTTTTCAAACACCTGTCTTGTTGAAGCTGTAAACAACCAGACACTCATTCCTGTAATGTTATCAACAGTGGCTTCAGTCGGCAAGGCTCTTGGTTTAGAAAAGGAAATGGTGGGGATAGGGAAGGAGATTTACAAAGACTGGGTGTGTCTCAACAAGTGTGAATTTAACAATGCTTCTCATCAGGCAAATTAAATATCTTGCAATACTCTTTCCCCTTTAGGTGCCCTCCTCTTCTGTTACTAGGTGGAAACCATTTAGCAACGACTTTATTAACTGAGGATCAAGTTTCTCTGTGTTTCCTTCCTGCTCATTTCTTTTCCCCTCACACTTATATACGCAGCATGCAGCTGTACGGTACAGTCAAGAATAAGGGGTTTAAAATGTAAGTGCTAGGAATAAAGGTTCCACTCTGAACCATTTCCAGCCCTAACAATTCTGAGTCTACAATAATTTAGTTAGAGCTTCAGGAGCACAAATCATGCTGAATTAATGTGTTCTTCTTTACGTGAAACTGCTTCAATTTAAAGGCTGAGGGCATGTCTGCTACTCACCTTTCACCTACACTCATACACCTCCACACATTTATCATTTACAGGTTAATTTCACAAAGTACCTTGGAACACACATTTAGATGCCCTGTCTTAAAATGTTTCTACATTACTGAGTGGCATGGTAGGATTAATATTCAAATTCTGGAGCAATTTGAAGAAGAAGGTAAACAGATTAAGCCCCCTTTCTCAAAGTGGCTTCTTTTAAAACTGGTATTATACTAGCTTTTGCACAGATGCATCTCAAATTTCATGTGCACTCTATATATGTGTGTCTTGACATACGCATGTATATATATACACATACAAAATGATCTGCATTGTGTCTGGTACTATTGTGTTCTAGTGGAAGCAAAAGTAAAAGTGGAAAGGAGGTAGAGGGGTAGAGGTAGAGGAGGAACAGAGCAACAATTAAAACTTGGTTCTTTTGTTTTTGAGTTAGATGTACATCTAACTCACAGAGGTTTCCACTGGAAACTTAAAAAACAGAGTGCTCTGTAGTCTGTCAGTTCTCACATGAGCTGTGAGTCTCAGGGGCCTCAGTGGTAGCCATTGAACCTGACCTCCACCCAGGTAGGGTCATTTTAAATTGACTCTTGGCACATACACAAGAAAGGAAGGCAGAGGTAATTTGCTTTGTTCAGAGTTCTGCTTTCTTGTCATTTAGGGAAAATGTAACCCAAATAGACAGGAATATACAAAAGGCACCAAAACCTTTTTTTTTTTTTTTCTTAAACTGAAGAGTAGCTCTGCAAATGTCAGCAGTGGGAGGAGAAAGAGGAAATAAGACGAAGAGGGGGAAGGGGGCCTGTAGGAACCGTAGGAAGTGGGGAAGATGATGGGGACAGGAAAAAACCAGCATGGAAGAAAGGACCAGAGATGGGAAAGGGACAACACCACCAGTAGCAAAACAAGTTCAAAATGCCGCACAGACCTATGTCGTTGTTCCCTGTGAATATCCTATGAACCAGTGGTCCTTGCAGCATTTTACTTATTTCCCCATAGACTATGGAACTGAAAATACTCCATGTGTCGAGATGGAACCGTCTTCTGTAATCCCTCCTCTTGGTTCAGTATGAGAGCAGGCTCTCTTAGAAGCAGTTTACCACTCCATAGTGATTTACCTTCCCGTCACTTTTATTGAGATCTGACGTTTTCTGTGGATATGTGAACTTATCCTTCCTTATTTGCTCTCCCTCTCTACCTTTCATTTGTGCCCTACAGAGGAAATTGAGACGTACAAAGAGCAAACTGGATTAAATAATTAAGCACAGGAATGTTTCACTCTTCATTTCTGTCAGAGAAGAAAGAGGATGAGAAAATTCTTCCTGAAATGAATGGAGAAATTCATACCTTTCAGAGCTGTTCTTTCAAGTTACGTATATGCCTGATGCCACATTCATTCCCATCTTGTATTCTCACTCACTTCAGTATATCTGACTTTGATAAATACATCATTTCACACCCATCTAAAAAGTCTTCTGTTTAAAGGTCAATTTCTTCTAAATGCTGCATAATCCCCCTGGTTACCTAATTGCCTTGAAATCTGGCATGGTTACCACAGATGGTGAGTAGAATTATTAGTGTAAATTAGAGGTCACTTGAGTAATGAATTCCCAAGACAGAGCTTTTTCTTAAAAAAACCCAGCATTCCTCAACATTGACCAATGGTCCCAATGTTTCCTCTGTGCACACATCTAGAATAAAACTGTGACCAAAGACTCTCAGTTGCTCAATTTTTTACTCTACCAAATGAAAGCCATCAAGCATCCCCTTGGTATTCAGAGTTCAGATGCTTTCAAAAATTTCAGCCCCATACATGAATTAAATGCTCAAGACTTCAGTGAGTCATTGACCCTGTGAGTAGGTCTGAACACCTCCTTCTATTCCTATATAAAGCCTGGAAAACCCTTTTTCTTAAGAGGATGAAGTAAAGAATCCTTCTTTTTGCACTTACTGAATGCTCAGAAATTAGAAATTAATTGCAGGTAGTCCATTTTGAAAAATAAGAAAAAAATTGAAAAGAAAAAGTGAAACATAGCTCCAGAAACAGTTTAGAAAGGATAAGGGCAAGGGGACAGGGTAGATAGGTCAATGGCAACATGCTCTAGGCTCTGGTGGAACCACAGTTTGTTAGGATTATAACAGCACCAAATGCTTAAAAAATATATTTACTGTGCAACAGCAGTGCTATATGTAAGCAGCTGCAGAGTACCAAGTATCTGCCATACATGCTGCTTAAACACCAATGACTTAGTGGAAAGGAAGGGTGTATAGACTGAAAATGGCAGCAGAAGTTTGGGGAAAAAAGGAGTGGCTCATCTTAATGAAAGTACTGTACTTCATACAACTGTACTTCATTTACTAGACTGAGAAAATCTATGTCTAAGAATATTTCTTCTAAGCTGATCCAGCTCATATCTCCACAAATTCATTTTAAGATGGACAGCACTGCACATACATTGAGTCTGCACTTGGTTTTGTCCAAGTAATACACCTTAGGGTTATATTCTCCATGTGTTGGAAGCTGTAATACCTTCAAGCAATCAGTGAATAAATTTTCGGTGAAATTCTATCATTACTATTTTGTCATTTCCCTTCATTTCTCAAGGGTTGACATTTTTCAGCACTGAGAAACTATTCATTTAATTCTCTAAGCAACTTCAAAAATAAATCACATATAATTTTACAAAAAACTATGCATTAGTGAATTAAAGCAAAATTACCCAGGAATGTGTGTGGAAACACATTCAACTTTCATTAGAATACCAAAGGTGTTTGTTATATCTGTGTTTTATAATGGATTGCCAGATGAATTCACAATAATATGACATAACAGAATACTTTAGAAATGTCTACTCCAAAAGTAGACATTTACATACTTGCACATTATATGCAGAAATTTACATACTTTTTTACAAATTTACATACATTTACATATGTGCACATAATATGCAGAAATTCAGCCTAAATTAAAATAATAAAACAGAACACAAACTATGAGAAAAAAATACATAAAGCAGTAATTAGAAGAGCAATAATGTAATTTGATTAACTAATAG
Source organism: Illadopsis cleaveri (assembly GCA_013399915.1). Lineage (NCBI taxonomy): Eukaryota > Metazoa > Chordata > Aves > Passeriformes > Timaliidae > Illadopsis > Illadopsis cleaveri. The sequence goes on from VXBB01011886.1 coordinate 18,549, forward strand.
TTACAGCTAAAAAACCAAATTGTAATTTTGGCAATTCAAAGAACAGCTATTCCTTGAACTTTATCTTCTTGTTCAGACATAGGAAAAAAATGACAAAAATTAACCAGAAGCAATGAGCTATCAAGTAACTGATCAATGAATGGCAAAATAGCCTTCTCACAAGGTACCAGGGTAGGTCAGACAAAAGCCATACTACATGAAGTCCAAGTAATTAGTCAACATGAACCAACTTTGAAACTAAAATTATGCATCAAGAATGTAAGAGCTCAAAACTAGGTCAAAAGATAAATTATGGCCTTTCAGGAGCTCAAAACTTATACTAAGAGTGGCCTTCTCTGCGCTATCACAATCCATTTGTTATAGAAAGGTAAAAGAAGTGTTCCAGAAGTTAATCAAGGACAGTTCCACCACAATTAATCAAAAATGCAAAGTCACCCATTACTTTGTTTTTTCACCAGGGGCAGGACATCTGAAAATGGACAGGGAAGACAGAGACAAAAGTACAAGTGCAACTGGAAGAAGTAAAATAACTCTCTGCACTCTTTAATGACTCAAGATTCTGGTTCTGAATACCCAAAAGATGTGTGGGGTTAATAGTGGGAGGTGTGGATGTGCTACTGAAACTCTTTTTCTTGGATGTAATGAAAAGGGGAGACATCTGATTTAATGCTTCTAACTGCCCCCCAGTAAAATTGCCTCAGTGACAACAGTTACGCATTTGTTGACAAAGACTAATACTGGCTAAGTGTCAACATGATAGTGTGACTTTTCTTGAATAATTAACCACCTCTTGTGCTCATCCCCAGAGGTATGAGGTGCTGACAAAATCATCTTTGTGAAGGTTTACACAGATTGTTCTTTCGTTACATAAATTCATCGTCCTCTCCATTAAACAGAACAGCAGTCCACAGATATAAGGACTTCACAAACAGAATGAGGAAGAAAACTAAGCTATTTTAATCTTTCAAATAAAAGGGTTTTTTGAGTTTTCTCTTAAAATAAAATTAATTATTTAGTAGGATGATTCCCAAACAGAAAACTAAACACATATCCTTCTGATTTTAAAAGGAATGGCCCAGGGAGAATTTGTGGCACAGAGTACCACAATACAGAATCAGCAGTAAGGGAGTAGCAGAAAGTGGAAATTTCCTGGATACAGAAACACTCATTGAAAACTTTAAAATCCCACAGCAAAAGCAAATGGTGCTCCAAGCATTTTTTCCAGGTGCTACATTCATCCAGGGAACCAGAAAGCACTGGTTTCACTAAAATTAAGTTAATGTTAAAAAGAAGTTAAAATGGTTTCTGAAAACTTAAATCTGTGGTCTGGCTTCTTTAGTTCACACTACAGTCTGTGTGCAAAAGGCAGACTATTTAACAAGAGTAACCTTTTCCAATACTTTTTATAAAAACTAGAGTATCTCGAAAGAGTAAAATAAAATTTATACATGATGAGGGTTTTTTTTACATCACTATTTGCATTAACAGATTAAATGTAGATTCTTCCCTTTTAATTAACTTACCGGGTTGATAATACATCAATAAGTTCTTTTCTGTTCTGGACTCTGAGTGTATTAGTTTTGTATCTGGAATCTTTACTAACTTCAGGCAAATTCAGGATCTAAGTAAAAATAAAGCTAAGTAAGAAATGTGCTTGACAGCAGATATATATATTTATAGCTAACAAAATAATTACTGATTTTAAAAAATCACTGATTTCCAATAATCGCTACTTATCAATCATTTAATATAAAGAAACAAAAAATTAAATATTACTCCTTTTTGTAAAAAGCCTCCTGGTTAATGTTACATAACAAGTAAAGGAAAAAGAGAAATCAGACTGAAGATCCAAATCTTAGCTAACAGCTTTCAGGGTTAGCCAGGACAAATTCTTATCACAGAACACTAAAAAAGCAAGTTATTAACATGGGAATGGATAGATCTGTGGGATTATCCTGCACAAACTTATATGTTACAGAATAAGAAATATGTCTGTACTTCATACGCTAGATGGAGAAAAGATATGTCTAAGATGATTTCTTTCCACTTCAGTAATCTCAGTCAAAAAGGAAAAAAAAAGAGTATTTTTCTATTGAAACACCATTGGTCTTCTTTATTATTTTTTTCCAAAAGAATTAATAAAGAAAAGTGGTGATATAGCCTCTAAAAGGAGAAATATATCTTTGATGTGTAACTACCACATTAGAATTTTAAACAACATGTGAAGACAATGTGTATTATACTATAAAGGGAATTAAATATGCAGAATGAATCTTAGAATTTTGTACAGGCATTCATTAGAAAAAGCAGCTGTGTGAAAAATCAATATAATTTACCTACGTTTGCCACAATGACTTTCTATAGAACATAAATAAACACAATTGAATGTGATTTCTAAAAAGACATCAATTACATTAGCTTCAGAGAAAGGCAACATAGAATCTTATAAAGAAAGAGACTGTCTTATATTCTTCATTTATTTTTACTCACTAACACACACTAAAGCTCAGTTTTTCTTATGATGAGTCTTATAATCACTCTAAACATGTTAGATTTTTATAGGTCTATTTGTAAGATGGCTTATAAAAAAATACAGTGTCTCAAACCTGAAGTTCCTATATCCCATCGTTCTATCTCTGCCTGTGGTCTGAGGCTTCGGAAGAGTTCAAGAACAGGGCCACTACATACAACACTTCCTTAATATTCATCCAAGCTCCAGTCCTCTTTTGATTAGGATATTTCTGAGTTGAAGGTGTTTTCTATATATTTAGCAATCGTAAATGGATTTATGTTTTATTAACATGTTCAGTCATTCCTTGAATCCTTATGCCTGTACTACCGCATGTAAGTGATATACGAGTTGGTATCAATCTCTCTGATATTTGCTTCAAACATAACATTCTACTAATTCCTCTGACACTGATTTAGACCAAGGCCACAATCATTTAATGACTCCTGACTTTGCCAGAGTGAATAGGGATACTGCTTCCTTTACAAGTGAATAGCTGTTGATGATATAAAACCATTAGCAAAACAGATATTCTTTCAACAGATATTTAAAGATATTAAAAACAGATAGTCATCTTTGACATAATTCTCACCTGGAGTAACAAAATTAAGCATGGAAACAAAGTGTCTGTAAATGGTGCTAGAACACTGGTGATGATACAAAGCTTTTCTGCAGATTTTTATCTGCAAGGTAACATAAAACATCAATCTAGCAACTTCCATCAATACTTAATTCACAGCATTTTTTCCTTCTGCATTTATATAATCTGGTTTATGGAAATCAAAACATATCATAATTTAGCATTATAAAATAGCTAATTTTTTCTATCTGGAAGTTTATCAATACTATTGGTACCCCTTAAAATTATTTCCTTTTTTAATACTGCTATTTTGGAGTTAAAAATCACTGCTTTAGAAAAAAAATCCTGTAAAGTTGTTCAAAATAAATTATAGTGAATACTTATGTGAGCTTAAAAAACCAAGAAATTAATCAGAAAGCTATGGTTCCATTTGATAAGTTATATTAAAAATGATCATATGGAGTTGCTCACTCCACTGTTTTAATTAATGTTACTGATTTCAGCTTTAACTTAATGTCCATCTGGTGTAAAGCTTCATGTCTGTATATGTTCTTCTCAACTTTGTGACTAGCAAATGCACACTTGAGAAGTTATTCATTAATGTACCATTAATCTTTTTGCATCATGTTGCCAATGGTATTTTCTTTATTTCACTATGAACATTTGTAATGAAAATGGTGTTCTCTATTTGAGGCCTTGTTCAAGTTCTTCATGCTTGCTCAGAGCATACACTCTCTGTGTTTTGTCCTTCAACACTAGCAAATCTGTTTGTACTCTCCCTCACTGTACACAGAACTTCAGTCTTCTGAAGACTCTCATTCAGTATTCCTAAACAGACCAAATCAGCCACAGGTCAGGACGTGCTGTTGTAACACTTGACCACAATGAAATGCATTTCAGCCAGCAGCGTGACAAAGTTTTTCTGCAATTACCCAAGTCCTCAAACAAGCTACAGTTAGCTGTCATTGATTTTGAAAATATCACAGTGAATTATTCCAGATTTTTCTTTCTGCTTGCCTGAAAAGATACAGTTGAAGCAGAATGTTTGCAATTGTTTACAGCTTGAGCCAGCTGTTACATCTCTAGAGTATGTGTCTTCAGGACAACAACTTCCATACAGCCTTTATTTTCAGCACCAACTCAGCTCAGAAAGATTCTCTAAGAGTAATTCCAATGTTTGAATTAGTTGTCTCTGTATTTACTAAAGTTCACTGGAGTGTTGCAGGCCTTTCTGTAATAAAGTTCTTTTCCTTTATTGGCTTCCCCTCTTCACAGTGTTTTAAGCTCCGAATCACCTTTGACTTAGCACAGAGCATATCTCTAATGGGTATTCACTCCACCGTTTCACTGACTTCCTCATCATTTTATTTCTGGGCAATGAAACAGCCCAAGTCCATACTTACAATATACTGAAAAGGGTAAAAAGCATTTTTTTTAGAAACAAATATGATAACTGATGTATAGAGAAATCTAACAATTACTCAAAACATGAACTATTTTTTTCTGCTTTTTAAATACCTTTGAAATGTAAGAAATCATCTTTCCCTGCTCTGTACCTCTTATTTTCAATTGTAGGAACACCAGAACACATTTATAAAGATTAAAAAAACCCAAAAATCAGCCTGCAGACAAGGGCTCATGTTCATCTCACTTAATTTTTATCCTATACATTCTGGGTTAACACAAACCATTAAAATCTTGCTTCATCTTCTGGGGCTCAATTCACTCCTTGAGGATTACAGAGAGAATATGTAGCAACAAGGCACACCATAATTCTCTCAGATGCACCCCAAAGTCAGGTAAAGTGAATGGTCTGAAGATTTAGTGCCTGGTTGCGGATATCAAGATGTCAGCACATAGTGAGATGAAGCTTCAGCTCTCACTTACTCAAGGATGGCAGGATGACAAGCATTTGCTACACAGTTCTTCACTTTAGATGATAAAGCACCAAGAAGACATTCACAGCTATGTCCTGGGACACTCTGGAAAGATTTCCTTTATGAGTTAATGAGTCTTTGAAAAAACTGAGTTGTGCAGGTAGACACTTAGTCAGCTATTAGTCTTCATTCATATTAAGATAATGAATGATGACTGTAGTGGTGAGACACCTTTATGAAAAAGACCCACTGAGCAAATTTTGGAGAGGTTAAGAGCCAATTCAAATAAGTGAAACCAGAACCCCTCCACATAGTGAGGTGAGGATATATACCCCAAACTGTACTAAAAGAGAATCAAAAGAGCACTGTCCTCTTACTCCATATTCCAGTTATTAGTGGTGAACTTCCACAGGAATGTGAAATATTTCTCCATGAACAAATATTTCTCCATGAACAAATGGAGGGAAATAACGCTCAATTTTCTGAGTGTCATTAATTTATGTTAAGTATCCAAGTTCCTAGAGAAAAAAGACAGCAGCCAAAATAGCTAGAACTGTAATTTTCAAAAATGTTGTCTAATGCTACATGCAAAGATTTTCTTATCTGATCTTACATGTTACTTTTATTTGGAAAATTGATACATTTTACTTAGAATTTTTTTTTTTAAGATTGTTCCTCAATATCATATTTCATCACCACTCCAAAATCAGCCCAGAGTCCTGTAACATTTCTTTTGTAAGTCCACAAGTTTCTCAGTGAGCACAGATCAGCACATGGTAAGTTCTCAAAAGGACAATGTGCTTGAGTACTGATTCAAGTGGCAGGACAACAACCCATCCTCTAACTTTGCCTTGTTACTTCTTTATCATGTACTTTATGGAGAAACAGTGTCACATTTCTTCCTGAAAAAGGCCAGTGTGACTTATGTGACATTCACCATTCCAAAACTGGAAGGTTGCTAGGTTGTTCATTTTTTTGTTGTTGTTTTTAAGTTGATCAGATGTGCACAGACTTCAAAAGGGGCTCCGTACCTACAAGTTTTAGAACAGGTGTGTTCTGAATTCAGGGCCAAAATACAGACCCCACATCAGTCCCTTAGATGATCACCCAGAGCTACAGCGTTAGAATTTATACTCACCACTTATTTCCATACAAAAAATAAAACAAAACAAAGACAGCCCAAAGAAGAATCAGCATCTTCATTTTCCTAGTGAGAATGGAGACTATTACATATTTCTGTACTCTTGCCTAACACACCTCGCACACAGTGACAAACTGATGATCATTTCCAGCTCCCACCACGATGTAGCCATCCTTAGTCTTAAAAGCCTGGAAGAACAAAGACAGGTGATAAGATGTAACTAAACTATAAAATATTAGCACACCTTCAAAGTGAAACTTTGTAAATAAAGTTCAAATTACTTCCTTAAACATTTTCATTCAGACCCAATCTCTTGTTCTATCAAAGTGGCTCAAAGTCATCTATCCACAAAGATGGATGAGGCCCTTTTTGAAATGCTTTTTCTAGAGTTGAGAAGTTATCTTGGTTAACAGTTTATTTGCTAAATATGTGTCATGAGCCACCCTGAAACTTAATGTGTCCCACATTCACAGGACTGAGAAGGATCACCATGATAATGTTTACTTGCCAGGAGGTATTTATTTGGTTTCTCTCTTAGCCTGAATCAGAGCAGACAGATGCACTGATGTCACAGATCCTGACCAAACACACCAAAAAATAATTGCCAAATAGCATCTACAAATTAGGAACTCGCATGAGAATGAAAGGGATAGACTGCATCTTTACAGCTCTTCAGATGGAGATAAGGCTACCTCCTTGGTCAGTGGTCTCAATATAGAGCTCATGGAGGAAATGGGATTTCTTTTCCAACTTTAAAGATGTAATTTTTACTTTTGACTTCATTACAGTAGCCTTATTGGCATATTTCATGGTGAGCACAACATTGAACTGGGTAGGAAATAACAGCTTTCATTTCAGTCTAAACCATCTAAACACTTAGATTGTCACTGGAAAAAAGGAAATCTGTAATTGGCAACATCCTCAATTTTTACCGTTGTGTTAGGGCATCTTCTAAAACTGGACAACGCAACTCCTCTTTTCTCCACACCTCTCTCTTATGCAAAGGTGTATAATGGCAGTTTCAGTCATACATAGTACCAGCCCAATTTTTGCAAACATTTGGAAAAAATTCTTTCACCAATTATTTTACTTCAATGTAAGAGGCCAGCATAGGCTGGTGCAGTAATGATGGCAAAGTCTTGCAATCCTTTCTTGCAGAGAGCAAAACTCATCTTCCATTCCTAGAAACCCGTTTTTTTTTTTTTTTTTTTTTTTTTTTTTTTTTTGAATGAGCTATCATGTCCTCATGCCTTGGGAAGGAAACACTTTAATAATCAAAATTCTTCTCATGTTACTATGGCTTATTCTTCTTCACAGAGAGCAATATGATATCTCAACTTGCAATCTTTCATATAGACAAAAACACGTTCACTAGGACTCTTTTACCATGCGGTACAGTCAAAGTTTTGAAATTGTGTCCTCTAAAATGCAGGTAACTGTACATCATAGTTAAAATATAACCAGTTTGCTCTTTCTACGTTTCATTTCATGGTAAATAGTATTGTCTAGTTATAAGGTTTAGCAATTTGTTTTTCACAACTTTTAATTAAGTAGTTCAGTCTAAGACAGCAAGCAAAGATAAAATTCAGCATACAATTAGTCCCAAGAATGCAAGAAAGTACCACTGACTTGGACCCAATACAGTAAAAGTTTAACAAAATACATAATATACAGGTACTATGTATTCACACTGAGAAGAGCAATAAGCACAGAAAAAAGATTGGAGAAAATAATACCAAAAAGATTTGCATAGGAACATATAAACATTTCTTAGCTAAATCTGTTCATAAAGACCTCTGTCTAAAAAAATGATGACAGAGCCTGGTAAAAGAATATGTAAGACTCTTCGTCCCAGTAAATGGTGTTTAGTGGGAATAATTATGAATTAAAACTGTCAATATAAACTTACAGGCAAAATCTGTTTTCTGAACACCCTGCCCAAATCTTGATTTGTCTTTGCTGATGTTCAGAGTTCTAAAACCAGCCTCATGCAAGTTATACAAATTATGGGTCAAACACTGTATGTATCAATGTGCATATAGAACACAGTATAAATTTTATTGATGCAACCTCCTACTACTTCCTGTAAACACAAGTCAGAATTCTTTTGTACATTCTTTTAAACTTCAAGTCTGGATGCCTGCTACAGCTTACAAAGCCTACAGTATATGTCATATGTACAGATCCCCCTGCTCAGCACTGCAAAAATGAATTTATATTGGTAGTATGGGCAAATCTTGGACAGTTTATCATTTATCAGGAACTTCTGTTGAGACACACATCTCTGTAAGAAGGCTGCAATCACACAATAGCTGCATACCACTATGAAACATGCACTGGTACCCACTGGCTGCCCATGAAGCAGCGGAAGTAATTCTAAATTTAAGGGCCTTGTTATTAGCATGTGTGCTTGAGTTGTTCTGTGGAATGTGTGGGAAAACTGTTTATTCTTAATTGCACTGTATGTCTAAAAAGCTAAAATAACAATCATGTCATCCTTACACAACAAAAATGGTATCATAATAAATGCAGCAGTGTCTTTTTCCATGAAGCTTAACTCAAATGTCTTCAGCTGCTATTTTAAGCTTCCCATTACAAAACAGCTGATTATTTGCCACTCATTGCTGCTGATAAAGCAGAAACTTCCAAATGTTGCTAGCACAATATTGATGCCAATATTTAAGGGTGACAATGGTTTTATTCATCACCCATAAATGTACACAAACTACAGGTTACCACAGGTTACTGTCTAGTCACAGAAAGCTTCACAATCTTATTTTACAAAGGAGAGTAAGGGCAAAGTGCAGACAGATTTTAATGAGATTTTGTTTTGATAAACTGCTGTCCATCACATTGAATCATTTCACATTAGCGCAATAAAAGGCACTACACACACAAGGCACAAGTCCTTTTTCTCTTCCCTTTTTTCTGAAGAATGAGGCCTTCTGATAAGATTCTTCAGAGTACAATCATGAGTTAACCTGCTACTCCCATGAGGTATCCTGAGCCATAGCACATCATTTGGTGAAGACAAGAAACAAATATCAAGCAAAAAATTATTTGACATCTTATTCATGGAAAAGGCAGAGAAAGATTGTGAGCACTTAAAGGGGTAGCTTTTTCAGTGTGGTGCAAAAACTTGAGGGTTTCCAAGAAAATAGCCTCTAAATTCCCATTGAATATCTAGTACATGCCATCAACACATGCATGTTCAAAGGCAGATCTCAAAGACCAGTGTGCATGCATCACCCATCAAATGGATGTTACAAGACCTTATTAAGACTCAGCACTTTTCCAACTTTGATCCTAGAACACAGTATATACCTGAGATACTTTGCATATTAAAATACTTATAACTCCCTAAACACATGGCATATAAATTCAACAAGAATGTTTTATGTGGTTTAGAAGTATTCTCCAAATCCAGATATGTTACACAGACTACACAATAAAGATGCAGGCCAAACTTAACCTAAGTTATTACCAGAGGAAGCAAAGACTTGCTGAAATAATGAGGCAAAAAGAGCCTTTTTTTCCACTGCTCTAAGTCAACAGCCTTTCAAAAATTGCCAGCTTTGAAGGCATTAGTGAAAGACCATTAATGTTTTTATTTATTGCCTGCTTGATGAATTTAAAATCTATATGTTCTATAGCAATCATCAATCATGCATAAACATCTTTGCATGTGTTTCAATTTGCATGTTGATTCCACAAAAAAACCTTGAAAATACAAGGGACCAGTCAAAAGAAATGGCAATTCCAATAAAATGATCAGATGTTCTCAGTATTTGAGTCCAAAACATGGAAATCAAAACAACTAGAACACTGGCAGTTGTGTATGGTAATGGTCAACTCTCCTTCATCAGGTATTTATATACATTCATAAGATCTCCTTGAGCCTCCTCTCTGACCCTTTAGGCTAAACAGTCCCAGATCTCTCCTCATATGAAAGATGCTTCAAGTCCTTAATTTTTTTCTTGACCCTTCACTGGACCTGATTCAGTATGAGCATGTCCTTGTCCCAAAAACCCCAGATTTAGACCCCGTTGTGGACCCATAACTGGATTGAGTAGTTATTCATCCTCAGAGGTTGTAAGCAGAGGGAAGGATCACCTCTTTTGACCTGGTTTTTTTTCCTCCTGATTTTCCTCCTAATACAGATCAGAACAATCTTTGTCACAGGGACACATTGCTGGCTCATGTTCCATTTTTTGTTCACCAAGACCGCCAGGTTTTCCTGTGCAAAGCTGCTTTCCAGCAGGTCAGCCTCAGTCTGTACTGATGCATGGGATTATTTCCTATCATATGCAGGACTTCATACTTCCCTTTGTTGAATTCCATTAAGTTCTTAATGGCCTGACTCTCCAGGCTGTCACAGTCCCTCTGAATGGCAGCACAACCACATTCTTGGTTGTATGTATCTTGGTGGATTGTGCATCAATCACTCTTCTCCATTTTGTTCATTCCACAGATTCTGGAAGCCAAACAATACTTGGAGAGACCAACAGAACAAAGCATTGGCTTTTTCAAATTGTAGGATTATTCCATATTTAGGAGAGGTTAAAAGGACATGTTAATTATCTGAAAAAGTGATTATTTTCATTACCAGTTACCATATTGGCCTGTTTATTGATAATGGCTATCATTGGTTGAAATATTGGAAAGTTTTGAGACGTCCCCTTAGCAGAACATTTGTACTACATCAGATATGGTAAAAATGATATACTACTCATATTTATGAGTTTTCTTATCTCATGTTCCAGTCTGAATAACAATTAGGATCTGTAGAGGTACTTAAAATCCCTTTTCATTGGGAATACCTGATGTTAGATACCATGGATTTGAAGTATCTCTCAAGACAGTACTGCCTTTCGATTCATAAACTTGAATAGTAGCATCCCTAAAAGCATCCAACAATGAATCATGTGGGGAACAACTGAAGGTTTTGGGATAGTCAGTATGTATTGGCAACTTCTGGAGCAGCATTTAAGGGACTGAAATTTTTGCATGCATTCTAACTGCTCATGGTCTTACAGAGCAAGAGGCTGATTGCTTCAACTGACATTATCAAACAGCTTCCTTAAGATATTGGAATGATGGTATCCTTGTACAAAGGATAAATATTAGATACAGCATTTCTGTAAGTTACATGTTGGTCAGCACAACAGGCAGCTCTCTCTAAAGGCATTACGGCAGAACACTCCTCTGAGCTCCCTCCCAGGGCTGACATAAGAGCAAGCAGCTTCATGTGGAGGCTGAATGAAACTTTGGGACCAGCTGGGATCAGTGCAGAACAAAGACACCTTCTTGTGAAGTCTTAAACATAACACCAAGAAAAGCCAAGCCAGTATTTTCAAACAAAGCTTTGAAACATATCATTAACAATTTTTTAAGAGATTGATTTCTAAGTGCCACTCCTTCCTTTCCCCTCCATTTTCTCATTTACAGAATCAGTGAGACACTAGCTGACCATACACAGGTCTTTCTTTACAAGCTTGAAGTACTTCCCTGTAATAATGGTATAATTATCAATTCAATGTAAAGGTCATTTAAGGACAAGCATTATCTAGTCTTAATGCAGATTAAAGGCTACAATTAAGAAGGTGATGTATTCAGGATTTGACTGACCTGTAGAGGCTACCTTGTCCTTCCAACCAAATGTATCTGCAGTATATGTTGATTTTTCTCTCTCCAAACTGACCTAATAAATTACAGTGTAGGAGATTCTCAGTTTTGTTTCAGATCCAGAATCATTACATTCCTTCCAGATGGAATAAACTTCACACATAATTTCTCTACCTTTACACATTAGTTTGAATAAAACATCAGCTGTGACATAGAACCATGGAGGAGTCACATTCTTTTTTTCTTTCAAGGGAATGGCACAATCCTTTCATAACAACTTAATATTTAATTATTGTACAAATGGGAACAAGACCAAGCAGTTTGGTCAGTGGTAGTTCAGAGCAATACATATAAACCATAAAGACCACACACTTTGAAACTATTTGCCTACTTTGCACTCTCTTCCAGTGAAAGCAAACATTAAAAAATAAAAAAATGTAAATTTCATGGACTGGATTAATGAATGCTGAATGTTTTCACCCAGCAAACTGAAGAAGGGCATTCCACACAAAGATTTCACTTTTCCTCTCTGATCTTTTCACCTACACTACTTGTCTAGCTTCCCTGCCATGCTGCAGGACATGCTCCCTTACAACTTCACCACTGTCAGTCTACCAGACAGATTAGCATTAACAATATCTGCAAAAATTCTCTTGCCAAAAAAAAAAATTTGACTGGATACCATGAGCTTCTAGAAAAGCCGTTTATGGCAAGAGTGGGAATGATTACTTTGGTCCCTGAGATGAGGCAGAACACCAGGACTGATGTCAAGGAAGGCACACCACAGATTAACAGCCAGGGATACAACTGACTTCTACACAACCTACAACTCATTAGACAATTTCCTTGATCTGCCTTCGAGTTCCATATACGTGTGAATCCAGAAAAAAGTGATGTTGTCTAACTGATACCCAAGCAAAGCTGATTAACCACTAAAAGTGTTCTGAATGCACCTTCCTGAAAGGGGCAGCAAAGTTCACACAAAATCACAGCATCAAACAGGGATATCTGTATTTGGCAATATAGAGTATTACTCTTAACATTCCTTCAGAAAACAGAACAGCTTAGAACTGCTCTCCAGACCATGTCATGTTTTTATCCAGTTGTTGCCTAATATGAGAATTATAAACTTATCCAAGGCTTCTCCAATCCCAGCTCACTGTCCTAAGAAACAGGTTGGAGACCAGATCTCTCTCTCTCTCAATTTTCATCTGGCCATATGGTATTTGCACTGTTCATTTCCCAATTGACTAGATGCAACACATAGGTCTGTATTCTAAAAGTACCAGTTGGGCAAACTATTTACCAAACAGACTTTTACATTTGTTACTTCATATTCAATAGTATTAGAATGTTAACTTTGGATTGCATACCCTCATACTTTCAGAAAAGACTTTTCTCCAGAATATCTCAAAGAACATATGCTACCAAGAAAATGAAACCATTTACTTCATTTTCTAATGCAATATACATTTAGCCTCACCACCCAAAAAGACATTTAAAAACTCCTGGAAGAACAGTGAACAGCTTTAAAGTGGGAAACTTGTCATTTTCCTAAATTTCTAAAATTTTAAATATCTAAACTATACTTCAACTAAAAATAAATTATCTGGGAGTGTAAACTTCCATTTAAACTGTTTCTTGCTGTTGAAAAATATCAGGCACAGAATCACATTCTCCATTGCCACATTAGTTTTCCAGTAGTTTTTCAACAATGAAATTACACACACACAGACGCACACACAAAATAAATAAACTTTAATCACAGTATCACACTGGAGCCAGTGTAATTAATGTTGTGTCAGCATTTCCATTTAAGCCACTATTTTCGAGAGGTTTATAGCACAGCCATAAAAGTTCAGTTAGGTTGAAATTAAGCAAACAAGGTCTTATACAGCGAGTAATATTTAAGTATATATACAGACAGCAGCCAGTTACTACTTATATGGGAATTAAAATAGACGCTAACTGATTTTAAAGGGCACTGCAGAGCCAGTTTTTAAACAATATTTTTCTCAATATTTATAATGTCTCGAAAGCCTGAATCCAAGCTAAGTTTCCTTGCTCTTTTTCTTTCTCACACAATAGTTCACACAATTTCTTCCACTTTTGGGATTGTAAGCATTGTAGTTTTGTTTCACTTTTAAAGTAAAAGAATGCAATGAAAACATTTTTTTTGAAAAACAACACACATGACCACAGTTTGATCCTGATACAGGCCTCCAGGCATTAGTGATGCAGAAATGACAAGTATTTCTTATATCTTCCAATAATCATAAGCTATAGCTCTCTGGAAAATCTGAGTACTCAAATATGAGGTTTTAAAACTGCTACTTAGAATGTAATTCTAAGTGAGGTCCTGCTTCTGTTTTTAGTAGAACTCATCAGAGCAGGATTTGTGTCACTACTTCTGTCCCTTCTCCGTCTCTACTCTTTGACATTAGTGTTGTAGAGGTACAGTTTCCAAGGGTGAGTTTTGTAATACTGACTACCTATTGGTGACTTATACTGAGTCAGGGACCATAGTGAGTCCCGCAATCAGTCTGGCATTCCAAGCTGCAGATGACCCAGTGTGTGCATTATTTAAAGTTCTGAATGTATGCCAAAAATTCATTGCCATGCCATAAGAATAGTGCTGGTAAGATCTAAAATAAGTAAATAAATAAATAAATAAATAAATAAATAAATAAATTGATGAGTGGAACACTTAATTATGTCTAAAAAAAGGTCAGAACCACACTTCCTCTTAATTTTCCTGTAAAGTTCCATTAGGATTCCTAAAACCTATAAAATTTAGACTTCTGTTTTCTTCAGTATTTTTTCAACCATCTCTGTTATTCTGAAAAATATTGAAAATTAATATCACATTACTGGAATTAAAATTCCATCTCCCTAAAATTAAGCATTATTCAAATTTTTGAATTTTGAAAATCACTACAATTAGAAACCAAAATATAATGCCTCTTATCAACTTACTATTTTCCTGGTCAATATTTAACCAATTTCATTCTATTACCTAATTTCTCAAATTATGTACTGACAAAGAGCTGAGGAATTCTGTGTAGTGGTAGCTACTATATTGGTTTTTATTGCAGATCTTCATATCTACAGCTTGAAAAGGACTTTTGCATAACAAACATAATTATCCTTTCCAAAAGAACATGCTCTGAAGAATCAACACAGTATAAGTGTGCTTCTATTATCACACCCTAAAATCTACATCCACCTTGATACAAAATCTTCTTGCAACCCTTGTAGCCCCAAAATGTGATGAACATAGGTATGCCAGTAAAACTGTGTGAAAAGACAATAGGAGGACACAAAAGGAAAAGTTGAAAATTTCAGTTTTCAAAACTGATCCCCCATTTTTCCCCTTCAGATTTGAAAGGAAATAACCATTAAGTTTTCACTCACAGGTACTCATGTTGTTCTTTAACAAACTCTTCACTCTCATGAATTGCTATGTTTATTTTGAGGTTTCATCTTGCCTTATACTACCATAATATTTTTTTGTTCTTGCTCTGGATGGCTGTGGAGCAGCCTGTTTCTCATACATGACAGTATGAACACCTAAAGGACAATCCTAATTTAATCATGAGAGATTCATAGGAGTCTGAGTTTATTTAGGGCAGGATTCTGATTCTGAAGACCACTCAGTACCACAGAGTTTCAATTTCTTGGCATAACCAGCAAATTTACTTTTACTGTCAATCTAAACCCTTACTTTTCACCTTCCTAAAGAAAAGCCCAATTGTAAACCAAAGTGGTGAATTTAAAGGTTAAAGACATATGTACCTCTGCCAAGCACTGTGACATCAGGAAAAGTGCAAAATGACTGCATTTTTTGCCACCGATAATTGCCATAAGCTGTTTAAGTTATGAAAGTGTTACATTTTATACAGACAATATTGCACTCCTGTTACTTATGTCCTCATTGCTGATTTTTATCAACATCAGTCCTTGCACCTTGCTCTTGATTCCTTGCTCTTCTCTGTTGACTGGCTGTCAGGAAACTCACAAATTCTTATTCAACTCAGATTTTTGAAGAGCCTTCTTTATAGCAGGACAGAACACTAACAGCATCACTGCACCTCAATCAACTGACAAGTGAACATGATCACACACTGCTTCTGCTGGAGTCTTTAGCAAAAAACACCATTGTTTCACACATTTTCATAAAAGACAGTTTAGAGAAAGTAGCCCAAAGCAAATATACATGGCATAATGTTAAATTAGTTTAATTAATTAGTCACATGTAGCCAAATATGTTTAACACTATCCAGCTACTGCAATCCAAACACCACAGTGCAGTCACACTACAGTCAATATGCAAACAGCAAAGATCTCCTGTAAGAGAGAACATCTCATAAAGAGCGAATGAGCTTTATCACAGAAATGTTCCTAGCTGCCGAGGGCGCAAGTCTGGCTATGGCAAAGGGATGGTGCCAGCAAGTCTGGAGGAGCAGCCTGGCACCTGACCTTCATCATGCTTTAGTCTCCCTCTTTGTTGCGTTGGCAAAGTCAAAGGGCTGGTCTCCTAATGATCCAGATGGCCTTCTGGTGACACTGGGGTTGGCATCAAATGGGCAGCAGCAAGCCCGGCACACAGATCTGCCATTGTACTGGGAAGGACTAAAACGGGCTGCTGGCAGAAGCTTGGCCTGTTCTTGCACCCCTGATGACAGCCTGAAATGTTGCCTGCCCACTGTTCCCTGGAGTTGGCTATGAAATGACCTTTCACAGAAAAAAAGTTCTTGTCCATAGATTATATGAAGCTGATATCTGATTGCCTCACTTGGAGAGGGGGAAGAAGGAGCAAATAAGGAGAAGAGGTGCACGGATTTATAAGGGCACTCACTTTTCCTTCCCACAGTGGGCTGATGAAAGCACAGGGATGTTTTAGACCTTCCTTTTAAGAGTATCAAAACATAATACATAGAGAAGAGTTAAAAAAAGACATTTAAATACTAATTAGTATTTATTAGTCTCTGTACTACTCAGTACAGAGACAGTTTCAGTAACAGTGGGATTCCGGTATATTTAATTTCCTTCCAATATACATTTCCTTTCATAGTTACGAAGCTTGTGCATTTTTAGACATTGACAAAGCAGTGCTTTCAAGTGGGAAGTGGGCTGCTAGAGAAAACTATGCAGGGAGGCATACCAATTTTCACAACATCGAGTTATGTACTGAAGTATAAGATTTTGGAGACAAAGAATGTATTTCTCCAGCTACTTGATCTGTCTTTTTCTTTTAAAAATCTGCACAAGTTAAAACAAAATACACCGAGTATACAAACAAAGCAACCTTAAGCTGCCATAAAGAACAAAAAATCAACTAAAATGAGTGAGGCATATGGTTGTGCACTGGACCTCAGCTTCCAGATGAAAATGAAGAACCTATAGAGTAAGATTTGTATTCCTTTCACAGAATACAAAGAAAACTTTGGGTTTCAATTGTATAAAACAAGAGGAGCCTTCCCTCACAGAAGTTTAAAACCCACTAAAATCTTTTTGGACTTAAAACCTGAGGAATCAGAATAAGTAACAGGAAGTCCATCATGGCATATGATTGCCTACCCTGAGAGTTTGGGCATTTCAAGGTTTAGACTAGACAGTTTCTGTTCCTTTATAAGAAACTCTGCAGAAGTATCAAGGTCAACTCAGAATAAGGATAACTTCCACTTCTAATGGAAGGTGTTCCTCCCCATGGCAAGGAGGTTGGAACTTAAAGATCCTTAAGGCCCCTTCCAACCCAAGCCATGATTATGTGATAACTGATCTCACATTTGTCCTGGTTTTCACCAGATTGCAGAATGTGAACCGAATGTGAACCCCAAGAATCTTCCTGAGTATTCTGAGCTGCTACAAGTACTTGTAAAATGGGATGCAGAATGAATACTCTGCTAATAGTACTCAGGCTGGGACCTAGGGGTATTTCAATAATACCTATGCACAGGAGCATACATCCCTCTGAACAGCAGTGCTCATCTCCTCCTTGGATGTTTCTGAAAATCTCCTGCTGCTAGTCTGCTGTTGACATCAAGGATCATGAACTTAGACAGCAATAAGAAGAGAATGAAGATTTCCACTGATCATTATTACATTTACTCTGTTAAAATACCACCTACAAGAAACAGTTTGCAGAAAGACACACAGCTTCAGAGTGCACCGCTAGGTTTTCCCTTTCTCTTCTCATGTCAGTTAGCAGAATGTAAACTTAGACATCACAAAGAATGTGATGTTAAAACAAATGTCACAAATGTGTGTTAAAACAAGGATCACATATGAGGCGGTAGAAGGCACAGGCATGTCAGGAGAAGGAAAGCAAAAGCGTTGTTATCATGTACTTGGAATCATATTTGATCCCATCTAGACTACAAAAGAAGTAGTGAATACTAAAAGTGAGAGGGCAGGAACATTTTTTCTGGACAACATTCAAACCAAAACACCTCTTTACATAAGAAAGGGAAGGAAGGATGTGGGATTTCTGGGATGGGAATTCTGCAAATCCTAACAAGTTGTCAGTCATTCCACTAACTGCTCTGCAGACTGTGCTTTCCACACAATTGTCCACAGCCGGATGTCCAAGAGGGAGGTTTGTCAGGAAAGTATTTTGTGGATACAGACCAGCATCAACTTGAATAATGACAGACACAGGCGTTCCTAAACTTCATTAGGTAGACAGAAATAAGCAAACATCTGATTCAAAAGTGATGTACTTATTCTAAAACTCACAGCTGATTTAAGAGTTAGATATGGATATCGACCTTTTGGGGGAGAACTTGATTCCAAGTGCCTTTGTTATCTACAGTAGCATAGGGTTGTCAAGAATCAAACAGAAGCACAGGAAAAAGTGTCACAATTTCAGAGAAAAATGTGGCTCTAAAGACAAACTTGGATAAA
This sequence comes from Illadopsis cleaveri, assembly GCA_013399915.1. Classification (NCBI taxonomy): domain Eukaryota; kingdom Metazoa; phylum Chordata; class Aves; order Passeriformes; family Timaliidae; genus Illadopsis; species Illadopsis cleaveri. The sequence continues at coordinate 37,187 of VXBB01011886.1, forward strand.
AAAGTTATGATAATGTTCAGGAGATCAGCTGGTTTTCCTGGCCCAGCTGGCATTTAGATAGAAATAAAAAACAAGCTCTAGAACTGCTTATTGTTTTAGTATGGACAGAGTCATAAACAGCCTGTAGCCAGATTATGGGCACAAACCTACTCCTAACGAAATCCATCCCTGCTCCCCCTCAGATATGTCAGAAAGTTAGTATGTCTCTAAAGTGAGCAGACACATAGGAACTTTACTGTCAATTAAATTGGTTGACCATGCTATTTTGCCTCAACTGGCCAAGTCATACCAACAGCATGTAATTATATACTGCTAAGAACACAGAAAAAGTTTCTGCTGACAGGTGTTCTCACATTTTGCTTTTTTTTCTGGAGGCAGGGTGGCTGAGAATTGCTGGTCCATTAAACACCTAAACTTAGTGACTTCACATGTGAGGCAGAAATAAAATAAGCTGCTAGTAAATTTAAAAATATTAGAAAAGATGGTATCTCCAGATTATCTCTCTGTCAGACATTCTTCCCCCATACCCCCATTCAGGGGCCTTTTATCTGGATAACCTCAACTTGACTAACAGGCAAGTACTATCCTTTCTAGATAAAGGCTGGGCAAAATTGTGGCTTCAACAGAACTTTCAAACTTCCTCTTAAAAAACCAGATGTAATTTTAAAGAAATCAACATTTTTCAACCCCCTGGCTTTGAAGAAGTCACTGAAATAGCTAATTACACACTGTGGGCACCAGAAAAGTAACTGGCCAAAACCCAGTAACAGTAAAGCAGCAGTAAAGCATGACAGCAAGTTTAGGTATTAAAGGTACACCCTTCATCATTATGACCTTGTTATGCACAGGCACACAAAGCTCTTTGCAAAGGTCTAAGAGCGTGTCCTCCATGCTAGAGAGGAAGCCAGGCCAGATCCGCAAGAAGATGCATAAGGTTTTCTGCAGCTACTCATCATATGGGGCATCAACTGCGTCCATATCTACACAAGAGACCTAGAAAAACATGCTCCTGACTTGTAAAGGCAATGAGCTACTCCTGAGATGCTTTTCACTGCATGTCATGCCCTGAATTATCTGCTCTTCCTAAAATAAGAGTTGCATTCATGCTAACTGATGGAAAACATCATCATCTAAACTTGGATCCATGCCTCGCTACTGGCTTTTACAAAATCCATTAACATGGTTTAATTAGTTAAGTTAAAAACATTTTTGTACAGTGGCCTGTGCATGACAAGTTTTCCCACATTACACTGCAGAAAAGATATGGTGATGTATCTTAGGGTAGTACCTGTAGAGTTTTACGTGCTTAGCCCAGTGCCAGCATAGACACAGGACTCTGGTCTGACATGCATGTGGATTTACACGTAGGCGCTTCATGGTAAAAGCACCTTACAGTAACTATGCCAAAAAAATACAAAACCAAACCACCACCTCCAAAAAAACCAAAACAAAATCAACAGAGAGAGCAGCTGAGAAAGAGATTCCATAACACACAGGTCTGTCACAACAACAGAAAAAAGAATACTCTAATATAAGTGAAAATTATTGTATCAGAAAATCAGACGGAAATCCCCAGCCCTGGAACTCAGAGACATTCTCATAGACAGAGCATCATATATATGTGTCAGAGAATATTTGAAGAATCCAAGGATGGGCATTGAGATCAAAAAGAGGGCAGTTTCCCTTCAATAAGAGGCAATCCCTATCAATGTATCATTAAAGAGATTACAGAACTAGAAGAGAGAAGGGAGCTACTGAACCCCAGACATGAAAATCCAACATTCAACAATTCTCTGAGGCAACATTTTAAAGATTGAACTGCACTGTGGGTCTACCATGATACAATCATTCTACACAGCTATTATCCATGCTGCTCAGTGTAGCACTATCATTCATATTCACAAAGCAGTTTTCTTTGTTCCTCTGTCTCCATACTTTTCTTTTTCATGTGTAAATCTTTTTAGTGATATCCACAGTTATACTGATGAGCAAAAGATTTATCACAGAACACTTCAGCTCTCTTATCTCATGGGCTGTAATTTTTCAGACCGTGAGTCAGGGCCCTTTCCATTTCACTGAAACACCTAAGAGACTAGTTTATCTGCAATGTGAATTTCCTATACCTTTAGTAATTTCTACTCAAGAGAAGATGTAAACTACCATTGAAAACTGACTAGAGCTCCACCTCTTGCAAGAAAGCTACATTATTTCAGGTTCTTGGCTCTTCAACTCTCAGCTCTACTCCAGTGAATCCTTCCAAATCCGAAAGAAAGTAAAAAAGGGTGCAAGTCACTTAAATACTGCTGTGGCTTTCTGCTACAGTGACAGAATTGAAATGACTCTGCAAAAAACTACAACCAGTCCTCTCTCAAGTCAGCCTCACCTCGTCAGACACTAGCTTTTATGCTTGAACTGTTAGGCAGGTTACTTCTGGCTCTTGAAGCGCAGGTGGCCTTTCCCTGTCTTGACAGGAAATTGCTAATCTTTCCCTTTGGAATCCTTGAAGCAATGTCCTTAGGCTAAAATGTCAAGATAAGATTCTATGTTATTGCCTATTCTCCTCTCCATTTTGCATCCACAGTCTGACATCCTTTAAAGCAGTTTCTGCTATCCTCATTACAATTTCCAAGAACTGGGGGGAGTAGAACTTTTTAAGAAAAGTAGAACAAAAGTAGAAGTTCAATTAATTGCATATACTTCAAAAACTCTGTACTACTTTCATCATTCTGTGTTAACAGTGCTATTAACTACTTCCTTCATCAGTTAAGTGTCTGGATTGTTTTTTTTTTAATTGAGCTTCTGCAGGATTATAGACATTATAACTTGCCACAAAAGCTTCAACATTCTTGAAGTCCAAGTGTGACACTTGCTTTTCTTCACAATTTCCATTTTCATTTTAGCAAACTGTTATGTAGCAGAGTTCTAAGGACAACTTTTGAAAAAAAAACCTATTTATTAGGATTTATTTCAATTGGCAAGAAAACATAAAGAACACAATTACATCTGATTCAAAAAGCCTATTCACCGAACAAAGTCAAGCATTAAAATAAAATTATTGTTCTGGTTTCAGCTGCTAAGAGCAATATAACTCATCACTCAGGATCAAACCACCAACGTCTACTTAAAACAGGGTATGGTTATGTAAAATTAAGGGTGGCACTGCATTGTGCTCAGATACTTGAGGTTTGGATCCTTAACTATGAACTTCTTCCCTTATATGATCTTAAGCCAGAGAACAATGGCTGTGTTTTAATCTTGCCTTTTGTAATTTTCTTGGTCTTTTCTTTCAAGTGTTTACATACAATGATACAACACAGAGTGATGCCACAAAGTAATACATCATCCAAATCCAGCTGTTTACCACAGATACTATGATATCATTCAAGGTTGAACAACATTTTTTTTCCCATGGAATGATAATGATTCATTACAAAGAAGTGATTTTTTTTTATTGTCATTCACCCATGTCTGCATCAGAAGGCATGTTTATGATTAAAGGCTGTAATATTGTGATTCACCAAATTTATTCAAAATTATTTTCAAAAGTAAAAAGAAAAAGATATCTGGAAAGAACCTTCAGCAGCATTACCAAGTACCTTTGTTCTTATACTATAAAGACTACATGATTGGAATTCTGCACTAGATTCTCTTCAGTCATTGCAAACTGGTTTGACTTTACTATAGTCAACAAACAATAACCATACATCATTTCATTAAATAAAACCAATTTGCACAAGCTAATTATGTCCTTAATCTAATGTTTTCTTTTTTATTACAACATTGGTCATGCAAAATATAGGTGCATAAAAAAGACAATTATGAAGATGACAAAGAAAGTTAAACTCATCTGTTACTAATGAAAAAGGCTATAATAAAATAATTATTTAGAACTTCACATTTTCCAGAGGAACTTGAACAAAATACTGATCTTTACTGAGCAACACAGAAGGGGGACTTCTCTTGTTGACTGGGCAGGACAAATAAACTCTTTGTCAAGCATACCTCCTGTCATCTCAGACAGTCTAAGTGACAGGCTTCTAAAAACATATGTCATAAATAACATTATGTCATAAATGTTAACCTACTGTTCAAAATTACAAATATTTTCCTGATTTTTCACCTTCCTATTAGATATATTGTACCTGATCCTCATTCTACACTAAATATAAGTACATTACATAGAGATTTAAGCTTCCTCAATTCTGTCAATGCCATTCAATCTTATAGATTCAAAACTATGATGCTGAGGCAGTTCAAAGCATGCTCTCTCTCTCTATTTTATTTTCCAGCTAAAACTTTACTAACAGCTAAAAAAGCACCCACTGCAGAAAACCAGGCTGAAACAGCTTTCAATTAGTTCTGAAATCACAGTAGAAACAGAGTAGTACCTTAACCTTCAAAATTTCATTTAAGATTATACATTCTATAATATAACTAAGAATAGCACAACCAGTCTCTTTGCTTAGATTGTCATTCCTTTTGTAGACAGGTAACTCTCTGGACTGTGTTGTTCCTACTCCTACAACATTTTTAAATAGAAGACAGAGGTGCCCATTTCTCAAACTTGTTTCTATGGCATGCACAGAGAAATACAAAAGTATTGTTACCCCAGGAATACAACACGTCATTTGCTAGAGGTGCCCATAGTGTCAGTCTTCACAAAAGGAGATGAGTTTTAGTGTGTGCTTTCTGTTATCCCCTTTCAAGAGATCTGCATGAATAAGAGTAACGCTGTATTGGCATTCAGATAAGACACAATCCATAAATCCCTTTTCAGTGCAACTCTCAAAATCAAATTCATTGTCACTACAGAGGACTACCTCATCTCTTGTTTTTGCCATGCTTGGCTTTTGCTTGGTTCCATTAATGTTGTCTGACCATGTGTAGGGTCCAAACAGATGCCAAAATCTTGCATAATACTGCTATTAGAATAATCAGATATAAAGTTTTCTAAAACATTTAAAAATAAAAAGATGGAAAAAGAAAATGTCTAAATTTTGAATAATTTGAAAAAAAACCCAAAACATTAGGACATGGAAGATTTTTGCTTTTTAGATTTTTTCCACCTTCCACTAATTTTTATTTATTGCTCTGAATATATTATTCTTGATCATAAATGTTAAAAATAAAAGGCCAAATGTCCAACAGTGGAAACAGTGAAGAAAGAATAGATTATTGCGGCATAGATCATATATGTTGTCTTTAAATATGTAATAATGCTGGAGGAATAGGCTAAGGTATAAATTAAACCGCACAAGTAAGCCCTACTGCATTCGCATTCTTCATGGAAAAACAGATTAATTTCACACTGCACCTTGCTGTCCAACACACAGAACACAGCAATACAGATTTGCTTTTCTTATTGCATAATAGCATTATTGTGCAATGTGCAAGGCCATCTTTCTATTTCTTTAAGCAGCTATTTATGTAGGAAGCTAAATCTAGTGTTAAAATAAAGAGTGCTTGCTCTCTACAGAAGAGTAATGTAAGGCCTTAAGAAAGATAAGGCCCCACAGACTTGTTGATCAGCTCCAGAGATACTATATTTCCAGGATGGAAGATATCACTAGTCATAGAGTGATATCTCACTAATCTCACTATTTAGGAACCTTCCTGAAAAAACAAACAAATCAACAAACAAAAAATTTCAATCACTCTTTCAAGCTACGTTAAACAAAAACAAAAGATGTTTAAATAAGTGGTTGAGGAACAGCTATGGAAAAGAATTCTAATCTAGCACAGCTTCTCTCGTCGATTTCAGAAAAAACTTTGTACAGTCTTTTTTTAAAACAAGCACAACCAACAGTTTATGTGGCAATCCAAATTGGCAGAAAATCTAGAATTATTTCTTTTTATTAAGATAAATGGAGCTACAAACTCTTGGTGGTCAAGGATATAAGAAAAATCTAGAGGAAAGCTAATTTCAAAATTCTTTTAAAATCTGTTTCTGCTAACGCCTTTAGATTTTGTACAAGAATATACATCTTAGTTAAAAGGAGATTTCCACAATTATTTAAAGACATTAGCCATATACCTAGAGTGGTATTAATTAATTAAAGGTCTCGTTAGACTTGATGTTTCTTTCTTGAAAAAAATACCATGTTCTTGTTTAGACTTTGAATCTCTGTTCCTTTGGGGTAGGCATTGTTATCCATTTACAGAAGGAGCCTAAGGCACTGCCACATTATAAACCAGCAATACCGCTGAAAACACCCCTGATCACTCTGTTGTTTTCCTTTGTTTTCCCTTGTTTTGTTCTTCCTCAGAAGCTAAAGAAGTTATCTATATCCAAACATTTTATTTCTATCAACAGCTTAAGAAACAAGCCCAAGACCTTCCAGGCAGCAGAGCTATGGTTGATCCAAGCAAGCAATTTTTTTGGTGGAATAAGAGTCTACAGTGTAAGAAAAGTTATTTCGTTGGTATAGTTTATTTGAGTTCCTGGGATAGCTATATGCCAGGAAAGGAATCCCACTTTCCTGTTTCCAGTGCAGCTTCTGCCAGTGTGGCTGTGTCAGCTGAACTGTGATTTTCCCACACACCTAACCAATAGGACTCTGCCGCCAACACTTTAAAGTATAACCAAGCTTAGCTAGTGAAGCAATTGCAAAGATCATATTTTTCTATGTCTGCATGTGATATGATTTTGTGTGAGATGGAAAGGTTACTAAAAATCTGTCAACCCAAATGCCCTGTTTGTCAGCTGGAGGAAAACATCACAAAATATACACAAATAGTCAAAGGAAAATGTTGCTGCATTTTTATCATATGAAGGAGAATTAGGGGGGGGGCTTTTTTTTTTTTTTTTTTTTTTTCCCAATTGTCTTCTGTTCCACGTTGTTCTCATATAATAAATACCTTTCAGAATTTCAAAGGTGTATCAATTTGATCTACAGTCAAAAATTTAAAAAACAGGGGATGTGACTTGGAGCTGGATTTTTTGATCCTCTTTATTCATGACAGAAGTACCAGCCAGCTTTGAGGCCACTAAATTTTACATATGCATCAAAATTGATGAAAAAATCTTTTGAATGTTTTTTGTCCTACAAAAAGGATATGGAGGATATGGAGGATATGGAAGATATGGAGGATATGGAGGATATGGAAGATATGGAGGATATGGAGGATATGGAAGATATGGAGGATATGGAGGATATGGAAGATATGGAGGATATGGAGGATATGGAAGATATGGAGGATATGGAGGATATGGAAGATATGGAGGATATGGAGGATATGGAAGATATGGAGGATATGGAGGATATGGAAGAAGTGTCAGTTGATTGACACAGAATAAAACAGTTCTATGCAGCTGCAGTCTGCAATGAACACGACAAGAGGACATAGTCTCAAGCTGTGCCAGGGAACATGAGGAGAACTTCTTCACAGAAGGAGTAATTGGGCTGCTCAGGGAGGTGGTGGAGTCACCATCCCTGGAGATGTTTAAGAAAAAACTGAATGTGGCACTTAGTGCCATGGTCTAGCTGACAAGGTGGAGTTTGGTCAAAGGTTGGATTCAATGATCTCAAAGGTCTTTTCCAACCCAATTGATTCTGTGATTCACTAGACAACATTGCTGGCTCGACTGTTAACAAATTCAGCTGTTCCTAAAACACCTGGGTCATACAACTCTGTCAGATTAATTCAGAGTTCAGGTTCACATTTAATTTCATCTTGCAATACAGTATCATTAATAAATTGCACCAGACTTCACAGTTTGGATGAAGTCTATATGCATTTTTTTTTTCAAATTGACAGGTCTTACTTTATTTCTGAGAGTATAAAACTTGCATGAGACTCTTTAATTTGAAACAGAAGGACTATATTGATGTTTGGATCTTCCACATCTTTGCATTTCCCACCAGGTAAGCAGCTGAAGGCCTTGAACTTTTGTACAAAATCTAATAAAATTATGGAAAATGACAGCAAAGAGAAAATTAATACATCTTAAATATATTTCAAGACATGATGGAGTCCAAATGGGAAAAAAGAAAATAGGGAAATGAATGTAAGAAAAGAGGCAGGCTATGATAAACAGGAACAGGAAATAATAAAGTATATTGGGAAAAAAATTGAACAAGCTACTCAGAGAGAAAAGATAACTGCTTTGAGAACAGTGATTGCTTAGATTGCAATTTGAGACAGTCACTCCTAAATTACTGAAAAGTTGATGGCCAATCTGATGTCTCCAGAGGAAAGTCTGTGGTGTTCTCACCTAGAACCCTAGAAGATAGTAGTCCTCTACATAAGAAACATATACAGTTCAGAAAACTGGACATTCCTGTTCAGGGAAATCTAGGACTTAAGCTGTTTGGGACCTGAACTTCCCATCACCCCTATATGGGTGCATCCTGTTGGGCCCCAGTGAATCAACAACTTTTAGACAAATTCTAGAGGATGCCAGGTTTTGTGGTTTTTTTGTTGTTGTTGTTGTTGTTGTTGTTGTTGTTTTTTTTTTAATGTACTATGCTTTCAAAGTCTACCTTCTTTCTTTTTAATAACTGTTTACCATAAGTGTTCAGAAACTGGATCCTTACTACTACAGATTTATACTTACTCTGTTTGAATACCCTAAGCCATACCAGATAAGTTGGTTGCACTTGTAAAATAGCAATTAAACTGAAAAGAAAAAAAAAATACATTCAAACACATGAGCTATCAAGCTGAGAGAAAAATGCTGCAATGGCTGAAACGCAGCTGACCTTTGTTTTGTTTTAGACATCATTATCAGGAGCTATGTTGATCAAGTTGGGTAGGGTTTTTTCCTCCTAATCCTAGTTTATTCTCTATTTCTACACCTATGCTTAGGGGTACAGTAGATACCCAATCTACAGTAGTAGATAGATGGCTTAGGTGCCATCTGATACATATATTCAAAGTCAGATCCATCAGGATACTTCTAGGACTGAATTTTTTTCAGTGCAAAAAATGTTTGTCAACAACAAAACTCACTGTAACACACAATATCAAAGAATAAGATACATTTTAGGTGAAACTGAAATCAAAGTTGCAGTAATTTAAAACACTCATGATTTTTACTTTTTCAGAGTTAAATGTTTTCCTTTTGAAGCAAACTTCCATTTCAATTTTATTCATATGGCAAAATATGCTAAGTAACGGAAAAATAGAATCAAAGAGAAATATTACTTCAGTAGTTTTACCTTGTGAAAAATAGGGTTTTCAATTCTCTTCTCTATGCTCCACCATGCTCCCCGACCTGCAGTTTAAAGTTGTATGGCTCTGTCCCATACAACCTGCAGCATTACATCATGCAGCCTTTTCTCAGCGCAGAGCTGAGGCACAGAAGGCCTGCAGCATTCACCTCTGCTACACTAATGGCTTTCACACCATTGCAAACTGAGCCAAGATGCACAACTAAATCATGACTACGCTGGTGCAGGGGTTTGACTCACACCTCGAGTAAGTCCTGATCTTTATTGTCCCTTTTTTTCCAAAGGGCTGGAGTCACATTCTTATTTCCCATTTGCTCCCTATAAATTCTCCATTCACAAATGTATGAGTGAAGTATTGTCATGGAAACAGTAAAGGCTAAAACTTTACATTAAAAACAGTCTTGAAGAGTTTGGGGCAGTTTTTCTCAGACCACAGCTGCTATATGTTGTCAGCATAGCCATGGTAGATTTCACTGTTTCAACATGAATGTTGAATATATTCTTTATACTACAGACGGGTGGGAAGACTGTGGTCTTTCTGTTTCTTTTTCCCCATTTGTTCGGAATTCGTGCCTGCTCCTCACTCCAAACTCTTTGCTGGTGCACATAATTTTGCTGCCTTTGCCACTCAGCACCAATTTGTAAAACATTACTTTAATCAGCCACTGCTGCTGGCATCACTCTCCCTATGAAATGATATGACCAGAATAATGACACCGATGATCTGCAGTGATTTTCCCTTCTCCTGCTCTTCCAACTGACAATGGAACTGAGGAGAGGGGAACATTTTAGTTATATGAAGCTCTGATCATAGGATCATTGGATAAATCAGGTTGGAAGAAACTTCAGAAAGTCTCCAGCCTATCCTCCTGCTGGGACACCAATGAGATCAGAATGGGTGGCTTGGGAGTTTATTGAACCAGTTTTTGAAAGACTGGATGGATGGAGGCTGCAACACTTCTCCAGACAACTTGTTTCACTGACTATCCTTGTGGTGAAAATATCATTGTATTTGAATATCCTCCTACTGGAACATACTCTTAGGCTAAGCAATCCTCATAATAATCATAAGGAACATAAACCTATTATTTAAATATTGATCTTACCAAATGAGATGCAGTGCTGCTTAATGGAGAAAAACAAAGTAAACTGGTGACTTTTTGGGTACTTCTAATTAGACTTTTGCTACCTTGTGGCTGACAACTTACTTAACTTCTGTCTCAGCTTCCTCATTTACATAGAACATATAATGACATCTGCTTACTCTGTAGAACATTTTGATGTATATAGAAAGTGAGAGGAAAGAGGGTAACTTTGATAATGATGGTTACAATCCTTATGTAAGTAATTCCTATTGTTAAAGCAAAATATTAAACTATACATATATATATGTGTGTGTTTACGTATGTTTATATACATACACATGTAGCTCCTAGCACAGATATAACCATGCTATAAGTAACTATTTCTGAATTAACCTCATCCAGATAGGTAATATTTAAATCCTATGAATGTACAAGGTTATATATATATATGTATACATGCATGAATACGTATACATATACATATATATTAAAAAACTACATAAAAATTATTCTGCCTTGTGTATGCATATGCATCCCCTCACTTAATTTGAAACTGTGACGCTCCTAAGAACAAAGTTTCCCTTCCATAAGACAAATTAAATTTCTTTACATTCTACACCCTCAGGGGAAGCAAAAAATAGTTCTTGTTATTATTTTGTTTCCAAGGCCATTGAAAATACAGGAACTGAGCAGTTTGATCAGAATTCCACAGCACTACTCCACCCCTATGACAGTGTATGTTGAATAATCTTTTGTTCTTACCCTCTTTGGAAGACCTTCCTAGACAGATTGTAAAGTATCACAAAGGCTTAGCAAACCAAGCCTTCAGAAGAGTAACAGATAAAGCTTTTTATTCTATAAGGGGCTAAACGGAGGATGATCTGAAGAAAACATTTGTTACTTTGCAGCTTCTACAGAAATCTTCTTCTTCCTAAACAAGGTTATAGTAAGCCAAACAAAGCAGACAGATTATTAAAAGAGAGAACAGTGCAGACAAAACCCTAATTCAACAAGCAATACAGAATCACAGTTCAAATTGTTAATAGAGGCCGTGTTAAGCAACTGCTCCTCACTTAAATGCATTGCTTTATAAGGTTACCACTGAAAGTGCACTTGTACATTCTGGCTCCAAGGTCTACTCAAGTACATGGTACAGGTTTCTTGTCAACTTTTACTACGTAGACCTTATTATAGAACAAAAATATCACACCCATAATTAACAAAGAGTAGACATGCTGTACCACTAGTGATGTTCATACCGAATTTTCTTTAGAAGAGTACACATTGCTTTCAAGCATACATATCTGTATAACACTTACAGAGCGATCCTTTTTAACCATTACTTTACACATTAAATTGGATGCTTTAATTGATATCTTTTATTAACCTCTTGCTCAAGACAATCAAGGAGTATTTTCTGCTGTCTAACTGGAATGACAGGGAAAAATTAGTAAGAACAGAAAATTCATCAATTTATCTATCAGTGTAGATTTAAAATTATATAGATAGATAGATAAATGTATGTATGTGTGTGTGTGTGTGTAAGAATGTGCTGATTGAACAAAATTCCACTTTTTTCTTAGATGTTATTTCTTCATCACTACAAGAATAATATCCTCATTGCTCACGCCACTTTTTCTGCGTACTGAAAGAAAACAAAAAAACCCCACTATCCACTAAATTTTTCTTCTACTTTTGCAAGCTTGTATGCTTCCCCATTGGATGGATTCACAGAAAAAGAGAGGTGGCCACACGAGGGATGACTTCTGTTAGCTTAAAGAAAAAACATTGAAGCCCAGTTCCAGATATTCCTCCAACATTGCTCAAGCAGAGAGGATTTTTGGATAGACTCACTTTGAGGGAGGCACGTGAGAAAAGTATCTCTGATCACAAAGCACGGAATACAGCAGGAGTATAGTGTGTGGAGAAGGGCACAGAACTAGTGCCATAGGTTTCACAACAGGAGGATGAATGACAGGACCTAAAAAGTTTGTTATGTGCATCTGAGTACTTATGATGCTGTGAGTCAGGCAGCAAAGCACACAACACTAATGTAAATAGGATGAGATATGTGGATCAAGCCAGTAGAATAACTAACATGTCAGACAGAAACTTTCATCATGTTCACAAGACAAATTGAGATGGACATTTCCAAAGTGACAGTGGATAGCTAATTAAAATATTTTCATTGCAGTGACCTCTTCTCACCCACACTGTTCCCAATGACAGTGGGAGCAGCAGGTACGGAGAACCTGCCTTTTTATCGGCATGTTTAAATATGACACTCCTATTTGAAAAGGCTGACACTGCCTTCCATAGAAATTGATACATCTGATTAAGCATAACAGATTTTGGACAAGTGAAAACATTTTGATGAATGCTTCCCAGAAGGAACATGGGGACAAAGAGGCAGTTTAAGGGAAGCTGTGAGAGAAACAGACTGAAAGGGAAGGGGAAAGGAAGGACACCGGGTCTGAGCCAAGCCCTAGTTACTGCTTTTAACATGTGCCTGGAAATGTATATATGTGAGTATAAGAGGGAAATGAGCCAGAACAAATAAAATTGTAAAGTAAATGCTAAACATGTTTTTCTTCTCCATCTCACGGGAGAATAAATATTTTATCCTGCTACAGTTCTATTATTTATCTTCTTCATACCACATCCAATTGGGGAAGTGAAACTGTTAAGACTTAATGTCAAGGTTTAAGGGAATTGTTTCATTTTGAGTTCAAATGCTACACTTTGGCAGTAGAACATCTGCTTCCAATGTTTCAAAGGCTCTTGACATTTACAACACTATGTCCAGAAAAAATCAAGCAACTGAGAGCATCAAAAACTGAACATTCTTTGCAGTGTCCCATGCACACTCTATGTTGTCTTATAAAATGTACCATTATAATGTCTATATAATGTACCATTCTGCACTAAGAATTTTATTTCAACAATTTAGTAATACCACACTTCTTATTAGGGAGATAAAAATATCCCTCATTTCTTAGTATAAATAAAGATGACAGGTTATACAAAAGAGGGGGGGGAAATGAAAAAAAAAGAGGTTTACAGGAATCACAATCTGCTTGCAGTGTCATCCTACAGCACTTTCATTGTGTGTCACTATTTGTCTGGATTTCACAGTTGTAATTTTTCCATAGTGAACTAGTTTTAAAAAGGATTTAAAATCACGGCTTTTCATACATTTTATGGGTGCTTCTAAGATTACAAAACAAATAAAAGGAACGGAATTTTCTCACTGTAATAATTTTCTTACTTGCCTGCAAGTGACCTTAGAACTCATAAACTTAAAAAACTGTAGAAATACATTTTAATTGAATCTCTTACATAATAAAAGCAGCCAGAAACTCCTAGCATCAAAAGAATGCAATACCTACTTCAAGGCCAAATTTACTGTATTGGCTCACTCTAAATAATAAAAACCATCATGAAAAAATTATTTGTCTTTAAAGGATAACAAATACAAATCACATGTCAAAATGATAACTAAAAAAAATCCCACCCTTAATGTGACAAAATAAGCAAAAAAACTAAGCCCTAGTCAAATTTGCATGTCCCATATGGACTAGGTGGGTCAATACCAGGTATATATCTTATTTCATGAGAGCAAGATTGAACAGCATCTGTGGGCTGCTCAGTGGTCCCAATAAATATTTCATTTATATTCAACAGGGGCTATGCAAAATAGCAAAAGTGAGTCCCACTTAATTTCTACTAATCCATCAACTGCCTGTGAAAATCCTCAATCCAAACTGACACCCCATGCCAAAAAGCAATGCAAAAGATTTTCTGGCCTAATCATAGTTTATAGAGACATATTCATTAAAACCACAGCAAGATGAAAAATGTACCTACATGAATATGGTCTTTGGACTTAACTCATTACTTGTGTCCTTTTTGGATCATAAGACCATTCAATGGAAGACATGAAATGCTAGAAAGATCTTAAAAACAGGCAGCTCTTCCCTGACCGGATGGCAGTGGGACATTTTAAGGGTGCAGAGTGAGGAAGATGCTCATGTGTCAAAGGAAAATGCTTTAATTACCTACAGAAGAGTGACTCACACTTAATTATACTGGCATCAACACATTATCTCTAGAGTAAGAGTTGCTGCAAAAGACTGTAAGACTGGTATACCTGGCCCAGGCTTTGGCTTTCCAGGAAAAAAAAAACAAGCTCAAAAGGGCATATGCATAGAATGTTCAAGTCAGCACTAAATTAGGACTCATGTTACATAACCAAATAAAGTGAGAAATTTTTCACACACTCAGGCAAATATCATAGCAGGGAAAAAGATGCTGACCAGGATGTGAATGATGCCAAGTCACTCTTCCAGAAAAGTCTGCAAAAACAGCTTCATAAGAAGGGTTCCAGTTTTCAAATACAGATGTTACCAAAAGAGGCTAAAAAAAATGAGTTCAAGTTGTTGACTTAAAGGAAGCTCTCTTGATCAAGGTATCCTGCCACTGTCCTCAAAATATTCTAGTATGCCAAACATACCTTTGTTTCTCCTAGTGTTCAAACGCACAGGTTATTCTGGTCCTGCTGCCTATGTAACATTTTGTGAGATGTAGACGTGATTGAGTATGAGATGTTCAACAGCAGATTCCAATCCAGTATTAGGTAATAAATATAAATACAGGGTACTAATGACTATGTCTCTCCAGCACAAAATGAGCTACAGAAATCACTTGCTTTCAACTTCAGAGACATTGTGAAGCAATTAATCCCATCTGTATAAAAAACAAATTGAAAGTGTTGTCCAAAATAGTCTTATTTGTCCTATTTTTTTTAAGCTTGGAAATGCCAAATTTAAGCAAAATTCACAGTACCTTTTATCACTCATTACTCAGGTTGCCATTCTGGGTCCATGCAAAACTTTTAAACCATAGATACCACATCCAAATAAGATGGGACACTTTTTTAATATATTTAAGCAGATGACACAGTAAAAGAAAGAGACATTGACCAGGTTTTAAATGAAGCTGAGTCATCGTTCCAGAGAACTATCCAAACACCACTTTGTAATTCTAACTACTCCAAAAACTCTAGCATAAATTATATTCTATTTGAGATACGAATCTCAACAATCATATGATCAGATCAACTTTCTACAAGAGACGAATATACATCAGCTAAGAAGAATGATATAGAAGCAAAATCAGAACAGCTTGTGACAAGTGTTCCTTGGGAACATGCTAATGTATTATGGTTACTACAGCAAAATATGAACCTTCACTTATTTAGGTCTAAATTTATTTTGTCCTTTTTGCTATAACTAAAGAATTATAAGCAGGAGAAATGAAAGATACTGCAGTTATGGAACAAACTGGAAATTAAATACAAAGACCCTGAGCTAGCTTTCAGCACAAGTATGGACTGTAGTCTAGCTGCCACTACAGAAACATTCCCTAGTGATACAGTAATACCAAAAATTAGAGTCACCTGTCTTAAAGTCCAAAAATAATGAGTACAACGATCAAAGGAAAGCAAAAAGGCTTTGGCCTTAGAAACAAGGGTTATTTCTTTGTTGATAAGTACTACTTAACTTCACACAGATTTTTCTTTCACATCTGTTTACTGATAATGGAATATTTTCAGGTGAATCTATGTGAACAGTTTCTAGAGCTTTCCAAACTTGTAGTTAATTTATTAATCACATTAATTAATTATTAATCTATTTCTGTTCTGTGCAATACTTAAATCAAAGCAGGTCTCTTCCAACTGAATATACTCCAAGTCTCATTGTCTTCAGTAAGAATTCATGTGAATCAATTTACATACATCTGTAAGTTTAGATGCATAAGGATGCTTTTTAAAATCATTGTTGATTGTACCTTTTCAACCACCAAGTTATTGCAAAAACATCTCCCTTTATATCTTTATACCACCAGTTTTTGTAATGTTCCTATGCAATGAGTGCAGAGAATAAAGTCCTCGTGTCCTTGACATGTTGAGTGACCTAGGAAAAGCGACCAGAATTTTTTTCTGTTCATAAACTTAATAAACTAATCATCACTAATCATGTGATCCTGATAATTTTCAGGATCACATGGTCAAAATCTGTATTTCTTGCAAACATACTCTCACTGAGTAGCACTCTCAGAAGTGCTCATACAGGTGCACAAACTTCTCCAGGGGAAGAAAAAGCACATCCCTGTCAGTATTACACTCAACTTTTGATAAACCAATCAAACATACACATGGATAATCTTATCCACGTGTTAAAATGCCTCCAGTATGAGGGCAATGCACCACAAGTACAAGCATAAGAATATGAATACTGCCACAACTGATGTATGCACACTTGCAAGGGCTGACAACACCAACCAGACAAGCACAATGTGGGTAAAGGACTTTCAGAAAATTTGCACTACTTTGAACAAAGTCAGACTGACTTAAGAACTAAGCAGTATCTAAGCCATTGAGGACCAAAGAATTGTTTGATAGCACTGTTATTAGACAAAGAAACTACTCATGAAAATTGATTTTAAATGAAAACATATATAAATCATTAATCTAAAATCTAGGAATT
Source organism: Illadopsis cleaveri (assembly GCA_013399915.1). Taxonomy (NCBI): domain Eukaryota; kingdom Metazoa; phylum Chordata; class Aves; order Passeriformes; family Timaliidae; genus Illadopsis; species Illadopsis cleaveri. The sequence continues at coordinate 53,993 of VXBB01011886.1, forward strand.
TTATGGTTTTCAAATAACTTTTGATAAATACTGGCTCCATGAAATACATATATTTTATTAGCCATGCACACAAACAGATACTATGTCCAATAAAAAATTGTACTATCACTTGTCTTGAAAGACTTCAATAACCTTGCTTCTAAACTCATTTTTTTGAAGTCTGTAATCCAGACATGAAAAAATACACTCCAGGCTGAAACCCCACATTCAGAAGTTTTAGTTCGCAAGCCTTGTTTCAGTTTAATTTGCTTTAAATTCATCTTTTCATGTTGAAAAAATGACAAAAAAAGCTCTGTGGTTTTACTTTTTAGAAAAGTATTCTTGTTTCTCAAAAATAGCTTTGAATTTCCCTCTTCTATTTGACTTGTGAATGAATAGAACAAAATTTAATGTGAGGTTTTAGGTTAATTTACCCCTCAAGCTCTATCTGTGAACTGAAACTATTCTACGGAAGTGAATGACAAATTCAGTCTACGCATATTTGTTAATTAAGTACTATTGAAAAGATATATATAAGTGCTACTCTTCTATAAAGATGTCCAACGTTGTTTAGTGTGTATAGATACATTATTCCAACAACATTTCTGATTTTCTCCAGCTATGTACTTCTCTTCACCTCAGCAGTCTCCTCCATTTTCTACTCCAATTTAAATAGACAGTATTTATTTCTTTCCTGACATCATATCCACATATCCCTCTGCCATATTGTATGTGGTCAATCAAGAAATCCAGAGTGTCTAAAACCATTATGTTACTCTGAGATATAATGAAAAATGAGTTGTGAAGACTTAAGAAAAAAATTAAAGCCACACGACTTACTTTTTGTTAAGGGATCGAATTAACTCTTCACAACTTGCCAGTCCTGCTCCACATAGACTGAGAATTTTCTTACAACTCACATGTAATTCAGGAATCATACCAGAAGTTAGGAAAGTCATTATTCTGCACTTGACACACAGTTGTGGCTAAGCAGTTTACTGTGTGGAATGCTCCAACTGGCAAATGCTATCATGCTTTAAAGCATTAACCAATGAGCCTTCTTCTTTTGTCAGTTAAAAAAATTAATATGCACTACATATCATACAGAAACAATTTTTTCCTTCAGAAATCTCTCATGGTTAGGAACTTATTAGTACAGCTTAACTTCAACTGCTTTATTTTACTTTTACATATATAGTTAATGAAACTTCCAAGGGGATCTATCTAACACACTAGTTTTTGATTCCTGGCATTTAATGAAAAAACTTGAGTATTTGTGGCACTTTCATAGGCCCAGCTTTTTTCCCACTGGGATACACATTCATAACCATTTAAATTACAACTTGCAAGAACAATTGAAAGGTAAATCATGAAAGACACAGCAAAATCATAAATGATGCAAGAGATCCTTCATGTATTGAAGGAGTTCTTTTTCTGTGTACAGAGGAGTTGCTTTTCTGATTATACTATTAAAAATGGCATTCTTGTAATTCAGATTTGTCTTTCTATAATTTTGCTTGTATTTCAGTATCTCATTCCAACTAGGCTTGCCCCAGTTCAGGTCTAGATTTATGAATATAAAAAAGAATACATCTCCATCAATTGTCATGTATACTACTTGAGGAGAAATGAGTCTGACTTAGCCTTGCTCCTCAAAGAGCCTACAAAGCAAAGAAACTTTCCAGCAAATTTTTCTCTACCTGCAACTCTAGTTTAGATGTGACTATAAATAGTCAACAATACGGTTTTACAAGTATCCTTCAAAGTGCAACTTGCAAGCCTCATTTCCCAGTTACTTCTTTTAACGAGGTAGTGTTGGCCTTGCAGCACATCCATCAATATCTTAAATTAATAGCGTAACAGGATATATTACATAACCATCACTCTACTAAATCAAAAGAACTTCAAAAGCAGAGAGACAGCAATACATCATCTGAAATGGAACATGGTATTGGATAAGGTACAGCAAGGGAAATAAACCAATAAACCAATAAAATTATGTCTTGTGTTTGATTTTATTTCTCACCAAAAAAATCCGCAGCTGCTTAATTTTATGTCCATAGCACTCTGTCCAGTTGGTTTTTTTGGAATGACAGCAAGGTGTGATAAGTGAAAGAAACCAAGGAAATAAGATTTATCATACATACTTCATCTACATCAGATATGTAAATCTTATTCCTTTTCTATTCATTTGCTCCTTCCTGTACACCTGGATCACATTACCTTCATTATCCTTGTTATATGTTTCCAGTATCCAACTGTCATGGGTTGATAAAGGTTTTCTTTTGGTTAATGGAATATCGCTCTGCTAGGACCTTAACATTCCCTGGTGAGGACAGGGACCTATTAAGGGACAGGTTTTGGACTGACATGCAGGTCTGACCACTCAAAACAGAATGCGACTTTTGGTAATACCTATATAAAAGCTGAAGCTGGGTTCAAGACCCTCCCGTCTGGCGACTAGGTAACATCGTGCACTGGCTGAGGAGGGCCCGGTTTAGGCCCTGCTGCCCCAGGGTGGCCAGGCCTGGCCAGGACTCCAAGAGCTCGCAGAGGAGGCAGGGCTGGCCGCGTGTATGGGGCCGTGGCGTGGCGGGGATGGGATGGGGGCCGGTCGTGGCTGGACCATGCCCCGGTCCCCTGGCTGCCAGCACCCCTGCCCCGGGGAGGGGGGAGGAGGGGATCCCCCCCACCCCCCGCTATGCTGGGCCTCAAAGAGCAGTTGTGAGCGGCTCACACCATCAGATCGAGGAGTGGAAGAGAAGGTATCCATCAGCCTTCCCCCCACTACCTCCGGCATGGCTTTGAAACATTTGCAGCTGCCCTGGCAAAGATCACATAACCACCGCAGGCCTGGGCAAGCTTTAACACTTTCCTGACACAGATTGAGACTTTCTCAAACTCTAAACCTTTTCAGAGATAAGGGAAAAGGTCAAATTGGAGACATGTAAAGGGACAATATGGAGATCTCAAAGTCAGTAAAGGAAGAGTGACTTTTAAGTGATAGAGATGACAAATTGCCTTGGACTAGGCCGAAAATCTCCTATGGATNGTTTTTATACTTCTAATTTGAGCCTGCTTTTGCATTTTTTTTCCCAAAATCCTATCT
>VXBB01011893.1:0-16887 GCA_013399915.1 Illadopsis cleaveri
AAAAAAAAAAAAAGGCAGAATATGGGTAATCAGAAGCTTCATTAACAGATACAGTGTCTGCATGCAAATTTTATGGACTAGAGTAGCCCCCAGCTCTAACAGTAATTGTACTTTTGGATACTCCATCACTTTACAGCTGTGGTTCTAATTAAGCACAGTAACAGCATTTGCCTTTGTCTAGAGCATAAATGTGAAAATGGTGGTAGAGATGTATGCCTAATGACATAAATGTGCTTATCACAAAAAAAAAAAAAAAAATAAAAGGAAGCATCTTTTTTCACTCTTATTGAGAGAGTACTGGGTCCTGTCTAAATATTACATTTTGTATGACTGTTTATTTGTAGGAGCTATTAAATATACTTTGTTGGTCAAGTGTTATTTATTTGTCGATTGAAAATAAATTTCTTCAATTTGGTATACAGGATCAGAAAATAATGATGCTGTCCTTTGTAGAGAAATTAAACAGGATTTAAATAGTTACAATTTACCTAAATGAAAAATCACTTCATATCAATATTTTTTTTTGTTTATTTACTATTTGTGCACGCATACTACTTGTTAGCCAATTAAATATAACCTTGTGATATTGTTTTACTCTTTCTATATAATTGGCAAGCTGTCATAAAGCTGAGATGCTTTCATCTTCAAGTGTGAAGGTTGTTGGTTTTTTTCAAATCTCTATATATTTCTGGTTTTAACAACATGAAAAGAAATCCCACAACTCTGATTTCCTCCTACCCTCAGGAGAAAGAAAAGCTCCTTCCCAGCAAAATGCCAGATAATGTCTTGGTGTTTATAAGGGGGCAGAAATGTGGGAGGAGAGAGTTGCATCTCTTAGGGGAAAAAAATTAAATAAGGGAAATTCTAATTCTTTTGCCTCCTCTTAATCATTAATTCAAGGAGACTTTTTTTTGAACCCCATAACAATATGATAAGAAATTTCAAATTTTATTCTCATCATATCAAGAAGAACAAAACATTAAAGGTAAGGTTCTTGCAACAGGAGCAGAATATGTGGCTCTTCTAAATGGCAAAGCAGGATAATGTGGCTTCAGTCATAAAAACTTCGCACTTACAAGAATAATTTCTTCATCTGTAAAGTTGAGGATGGGTGGTTGGTTGGTCTTAGAGAGACTGATAGAGCTTCAGAGGAACAGGCAGATGTTACAAGGTACATTTTTTACCCAGTCTGTAGAACTGACTCTGTCCCATTAATAAGGATGGTTAGAAGTGTTGCAGATGATGGAAGAAGGCTATCTAGAAGCCCAAAGAAAGAAAGGCACAGCCTCTGATGGCACCTTCCTCAGCCCCTGGTCTTCCTTCCTCTGCTCTTTCTTCTTTCAACCTTTAAGACCTTTTCTTCAAAATGAGCTGAGGAAAACAGAGCTGTGTAATCTGTCAACTTTACACCAAATATTAAGTTCACATTTATTCTCTTCACATACATTTTTCATTATAGAATAATTTTATCTTGCAATTTGTATGGGAGCCTCTTGTTCTTTAAAGAGAACAGATATGGGTGTATGCATACCCTTTAAATCTAGAACTTGCTCTTAAGGATCTTAAAACTTGATTTCAAACCAGCTGCCTTTTTTCACCATCTGCATTAAACATTAGAAATCTATTTCTTCCTTTAAGACATTAGAAAACAGGTGAATGATCTGAGGTCATAATTTTGCCTTCCAACAGATGAGGCGGCAAAAGGCCAAGAGGAGAAAAATAGATTTCAGCAAAGGAAGGCAATGTCAGCCCTCCTGGGTGCCCCCACTAATTGAATTAGTGTGCTTCCCTTCTTTCTTTTTCTCTTGCCAGCTGATCCCAGCATGCCAACTCTGCAGGGAGTCCTCTCTGGGAAAACAAGTCTACCTACATGACAGCAAGATGAAAGTAATCTCAGAGAAGTTAAAACCAGTAATAAACATTTATCTTAATTTTCTTACTCACAGTATGAGCAGTACTTGTCTCGTGGAGGGGTTGTTTACATCAAAACAATTTGTGGCTCAGTGCATTGTACCATCCTCACATTTTCTTGAATGTTGTCACTGTCAGTGTCAGTAGTGTTTAGTGTGAAACTTATTGCTTTGCAGGAGTTGTTTCACTGAAGTTTCCTTTTTTTTCTTGGAGTAGTACTATAATTTGATTTTGGGAATTCGATAGAATAAGGATTTGGGATAAATTCTGAAACTCATCCTTCAGCACATAACCACTTATCAATGAGACAATCAATATATGATCCCCACAAAGTGTTTGGGAGCTCTTGCCTCAAGTGTTTATGAGGTAGGACTTGTAAAACCTGAGTCTTGTGTCCTGGGAATAAAACACACTTCAGTTTCCACTCATAAAAGAGCAGTTGAAGGATATCTGCAAAAAATATCCTGTGGATACCATTAAACAGAAGAAGGAAAAAAAAGAATTAAAATCATATTCTCCTTATGATATAATGATGGCAAACTGAATCTGTTTAAATTCTGACAGATTTCAGTGCTCAGAGAGACAATTTAATAAATTATGCATTTAATACACTTAACACTGACAGTGACCCAGTCATGCAGGAAGAAAAAGATCATTGCTTCTGGTTTGATTTAGACAGTTTGCATCTTAAAATGCATTTGATGTTCACCTTAAAAAAACTAAAGTAGTCCTCTCCAGTTCTTGGCACAGGTTAAATTTCAGCTCTCCCAAGAGACAGCAGGGACAGGCTCAATGAAGAGGTTTCTGTGCAAGCAGAGACATCACATCTTGCACATACTGTTCTTTATTATTTGATACCCAACTTCTGGCAGTGGTAATTCTGAGTATTAGTTGCACCCAAGTGTACTGAGTGTGAGCTTCACAATGAATACATCAAATGGGCTGTTTCTACCAACTTCAGGACTATAAAAATAGCAAGAAATAGCAAGGGGATGGGAAAATATTTTTTGTAATTTTTCAGATTCAGATTCTTAAAAAATTCCATTAAGTTCTTTGAACTCTTACTAAAATTAAATTATGTAGTCATAGTTTATGGTTTTCAGTCACTTCAAGAAAATAATTGTGGGAAAGGAACTAAGATTTAAGTTGTACGTGACAGATTTGCTGAAGTCTGCTACTCTTTTGGGGAAGGATATGGCAGTTGTCTGGTGTTGATCCCAGTAGTATTTAGGAGCAAACCTAGGTAATATGATGTTAATTTAGTCTTCATTTTCTAATGTTTGAGGTCTTATATGTAGATTTAACCTTTACTGGACAAGATAATTTAGGAAGGAGTTACAGGGATTTTAGCCTCCGGCTTCTACCTCTGAGCTAAATATTATTAGTCCATTTATTCCCAACACAGCCCAGCAGCCTTCTCTAAATTCCTCAATCCCAAATGTCATATGCAGCCTGTCTCCTCAGCTGCACCGTAACTGTATCAAGGCATAGGGGTTGCATCTACATCATGTGAAGGGGACAATTTAGTGCTTGACATTTACACTACTGAGTGGCACAGATCAGCATGCACTGATATTTCATTTACTGAATGTGCTGTGCATATTGCAACTTGTCATCCTTGAATTTTAATACAATAAAATCATTGGGATTAAAAGCCACATCCTAACTTAGTGGTATGAAATAACCTACATAACTATCAATAACTGTATCACATTTTGGGTTTTTTCTTTTTTCTCTCTTTTTTTACTTCTCAAGTAAAAATCAAAAGTTATCATTCAAACAGAGAAAGGGAGGCTTAAGGTTAAATCAATTCTGGATAGTAGCCGAGGAACACTAAAGCCCTGGCTTTTCTTCAGGAGCAGAAAAACATTTGCTTGCAGAATTCTCCTCTTTAGCAGGAGCCTGGCTTTTTTGAAACATGGAGGACATTTACCAAACCAAACAGAAAGTTAGTGCTTGGGATGGTTAAACTTTAAAGAAAACTTGTAGTCTAAGATAACATTTCTGCAGCCATCTGCCTTAGGAGGTGGTGGAGTCTCTACTAAAAACTCGACAGCTGATGACTCATGGGCTTGCTGGGGAATTGATAGAACAGTCTCTCCTCAGGTTTTATTTTTGACCTTTGAGCTTTGCTTTCCTTCAGTCCTCTGCCATCTAGTTCCCTCCATACCAAATTAAAAAGGCAAAGCTTTGTAGGCTGAAAGAGTCTTGTACTAATGAGGGAACATAGAGTACTCTGAGGATTGTAGACAGCACATGGAAATAGGGATAATGTGCATATAGATGGGTTTGACATGATTGAGTATATGACACATCTGGAAATCTAATTGTAGTTAATCAGTTATGGTAGTGATAGCCAGGAATGGAATCTCAGTTCCACTGGAGTTTGTGTCAGAAAAAGCATTTTTGGCTGCAATGTGTCGGCACCCTCTTACTTTCCCAGAGTCTCTAATTTCCTGACCTCTTCAAATTCTTAATCTCCAGGATAAGAATCTGTAAAAAGAAAATTGGATTTCGTGGTTTATTTTAGAACATAAGACTGGACTAGTCAGACACAACCATAGAGGAGTTTGAGCTCGAGTCATTACATCAGAATTTGATCCTCCTTACAAGGCATGCACTCCAGAACCAAATGCAACTTCCTTTACTGAGCCTTGGCAACCAAGCAGGAAAGGCTGTTAGTAAGCTTGAACTCTGTGTTTGGGATCAGGGAATTTATAGGCCTGCCAGCAGACTTCTCCAATTATGTAAAGTTTTCTTATGTCTTTCCAGATGTCTGGATAATTGGGGTTATATGCTGAATTGTTTTATTTAATTGTGAACTAGTGCTGATTAGCTGAGCTTTAGTACTTGGAAAGCCTTTGTTTTTAGTTTTTATTTTTTGATGTCTCCACCAGTGAAGTATCTCTCTAGCCAGAACTTAGACAAATCGTACAGTTTCTCTGCCTATAAGTAGTATGAACATCGTGTTTTGATTAAGTTAATGTCTAAAAGAATTTTCTGTTTGGATTTATTTCTAAACTCATACTCACTTTGCCTGTGCTTTGATTTTGATGGTCTCCAAGAGAGTACCTGCTGAGATGTTGGAAATCAGAACAATCTTCCTTATAATAAGAAAGTGGGTGTACCAATTGTAACATTTTATCAAAACTCTTCTTGAAAAAAGCCCTTCCTTTGTCATTTTAGTAACTAACTGATCAAAACCAAAGAACCTGTGCTTCATTGTTCAGCAGTTTTTTGACACAGAACACAATCCAAATCAATCCAGAATAGTATAGGTAAAAACAGCACACGCCAGTCTTTTTCCAGAATACCATGTGTTTACTGCTGTTATATTAGCTGCAATTCTTGCTTTGAGATGACATGTTATACCCTTTCCTTACTTCTTCCTACATTTCCAAGATAACAGAACGAAGAGCGTCCAGGAATTTAGGAGAAAAAGAGAGGAAATAAACTTATATTAAGAATGTTAGCAAGCCAGTTGGTTTTGTAGTGTAGAAGTTCATGTGTGAGATATGACGGATGCCCATTGGTATTATGTCAGCTCTGCAATGTGTGCAATATTTCAATATTTGGATCCTCATCCTTTTACAATATATTTCTCTTTGGCAAGTTACAAAAAATGAGAAAGTGGTAGCAGCCATATTTTTAAATGGGAAATGTACAATTGGAAAGACTGCATTACGTTGGTAAGAACTTAATCTTTCTCTTCTCTCTCTCTCTTTTTTTTTCCCCTGTTTTTTTTCATTTTATTCTTAATTCCAATGTTATCATCCAGCAAGATAACCCTATCTCCTTCTGCTCAGGTCAGAATAGTTTAGTAAAAGTATTCTGCAGTCTTTATGGAAATTTCATCATATCTTTTCTCTTTTCCACTTAAGTGGGAAAGTTGGAATCCTAGTGTTATTTCTTGTCTGAAGGTAGACACTGCAGTGATAGAAAGTCCTTGTGCTGCCTAGCCCAGTCCATCTAATAACCTCTCACTTGGCTACAATAAAAGTAATCTGCCATCTGGTGCTTAACAATATATAACAACCACCCTTACCTGTGCTGAGAGGAGGTAATTAGCCTGCCCTCTATTGCTTTTTCCACATTAATAACAATAATAAATATTCAGCCACTAGGTTGGTACAATGGAAAAGTACAAGGTTAAAAGACCTCTAAAAAGTCATCTAGTATAGCTGTGTTTTCTGTTCTTGAATAGAAATAAAAATGCTGGCACCAAAGAGGTGTTAAAGACATTTCAGATCATAAAAATCAAAGCAGAATCCACCACAAGAAACCTCACAAGCTATTGAACACTTAGTATTAGGAACCCACATCCTTCTTCCAACTAATGGTACATCTTACCAAATGGAATAAACTGAATAAAACCTAAAATAAACTGAATAAAAACTGAATAAAAACTGAATAAAAGTTAGCCTGAAAGTATTTATTCCTTACAAGACACAGAATATCAAAACGACTCTGAAGCTAAAACATGAGACACTATCAAAAAAATAAATTATGGGAAGAGACTTATAGGTCTTAAGAATTGCTGTAATAAAATAGAGCTGTAGCTAAAATCCAAGTTCATGCATATTTTTTTTTTAGGTTTGAGTTTCTTTAAGAACTGAGTCTGTACTTAGGAATATGTAAGCCAGCATTCTTCTTGAGATCTCTGCCATGTATGACTGTTTGGATTTGGTTGCTTTATATTTTACAGGCAGAAATTGACCTCTAGGAGTTGAATAGGGAGAAGAGAAACTCTGAGAGTTTTGTCTGTCACATTCAGTTTTTGTAGCATTTTTGTAGCTATAGGACGACTATCAATACTTCATTTCTTTCAAAATTGGTACGTAAAATATTTATTAGGTGGAACATAATTGTAATTTTAAAATTACTGCATATCCTGCCTTTAAACATAATTTGATTGACTGAAGACTGAATTGAATTTTACTTCAAAAAATGACAGAACTCTTTATACTAAAATTTTTTTCTTTTCTTTTACTGGCATGGGAGGAAGACTTTTGACTTCAGTAAATATCATTTCAGCTTCTTACATCTTGTGCATTACTTCAGGAGCCTATGGAAGAAACACATTATTCAGTGAATTCTGGATTGAAGTATGTTTTACCTAAATGTAGCTTTTATACATATGGATAATTCAGTTTTGTAATTTGTACATGCAAAATGTCAACATATTTTGAAAACAAACATAACACGTAGCATTTATCCTAAATGTATATGCTAATTACATTATTTTCTTGCTTACTTAAATTTTTTACAAAACTGTGTTCTCAATTTCATAGGATGATTCTTTTTAAAATTTATACCATAAATTCTTGGAACAGAAATATATTTCACTAGGATATTTTTAAAGCAGCCTTCTTCAAGCAAAAGAGGAACTGATTCCCACTTAGAAATGCTTATTCCATCTCTGTACTGACAGCTGGTCTTCTTCCCTGCCTTAAGGACAGAATTAATTTTTGCTTTACTACACTGACACTGGACAGATCCAGAAAACGCAGAGTCTGCTCTGATTTTGTAATTGTTATTTAGACTCTGTAGCCAGATGTAGACTACTCGCCATGCTCATCCTTTTAGGCAGAAACCTATGTGAACAGAAGAACAGATGCTCTCTTTCTTAAATGACTGAAGTGTTTCATCTGTAGTGAAGGAGGACATAACACCAGAGGAAGTTAAAGGTATTATAACAGGAACACATGAGAAACTTGAGATGACACATCTTTCAAGAGTGTTTTGAATGATTTTAAACTGCTAGTATTATTTTTTGAACAAGATGAATACTTAGAAGATGGGATGGTATAGAAAAAGATAAAGCTTTGGGATCTGTATAGACTAGTTAGTCTGATGCAGATACCTGGAAATCACTTAAGTGTCAAAATACAGTTTAGGAAATACTGTATGTCATCAACATAAACCCACCTTATTGCATAAATTATGTGTTTATAAACAAGATATTCTGGTATCCTTGTCAAATATCTAATTGATATATGTGTTTGACTTCATACAGCATACTCAAATTCTCTAAATTATCTGCTTTATCAGTAGTATTTTGATTCAAGAAAACTTGTTTTATATATCATCTCATATTAGACACGATTCAAAAACGAAATTGTAAAATTGTTCATTAAAGGGGTGACTTCAGTATTGCCTGAGGGGAAAGAAAAATATTTACCTAGGAATCAAGACAATTTGATAATGTTTAGTAGAAATCTGAGTAATTAAGGTTTGTCTACAATCTTGTATTGGTAAGTTGCAGATCAAATAAATACTAGATGACCATGCATGTAAAATACATATTGGTTATATAGTAAACTATGAGAAAGGCAAGACACAGCTAGTAGAATGATCCTCTAATCTATCTCCTAATGAAAGGAGAGCAATTCAACAGAAGGAAATTTAATACTCCAAAATTAAGTTCTTTCATGATCCAGTCATCTCTTATGATTGCACACTTTTTTTCTGAAAATTGCTCTCTCTGGAAACTGCTAATGAATCATCAGAGAAAATTACTTCAAAAATAAGTTTCAATACCCTAATATGACAAAGGAAAAAAAAAAAAAAAACCACAAAAGTGAACTGGCCCTTAAATGTGCAGGAATGGGACCAAAAGAAATGAGAATGAAATATTTTTTCTGTGCACACATAGAAAGGCCACTATTAAAATATAGTGTATCTCTCAGGTCATTTTAGTGGCAAAATAGATGTTAAGAGAGCTATGCAATACTTCTAAAAATAAGATAAAAGAATTATCCAAGATGAGAAAAATAAGTCACCTGAAATGAGAGTTGAAGAGTTCAATTTAGTCCAGCATGATCTTTAGATATAGGAACAGTGTCAATAGACAAGATACCTGAAAATTACAGGTTTTATCCGCCTTGCTGACAAAATGTGACAATGTGCTTGATTGAAGGTTGTCCAAAATTACCTTTTTACTAATAACCGCATTTCAGCTGTCAGGATAATTAATGAAACTGAATTAATAAAGGTAAGGAAAATAGAAAGTATTTCACTACTGTAAAGATGAAATAGGTTTCAAAGAAAGAAATTTTAATCCTTTTCTTGGTCTGTTTTGTTGGTTTGCGGCATTCACGGAGAGTTCTGGGTGGTTTTTTGTTTGTTTGTTTGTTTGTTTGTTTCTTGTATTTTTCCCTATTTTGTCCCTTTAAATACTTATCTCATTAGCTCTGTCCTATGCTCACAGGCCTGTAGTTTACAGCAGAGAAGGAGATCTAATGGTTCCTATTGGGTTGTGATAATGCAGATCTACATGGCATGCTCAGAGTCTGCATATCTGTGTGCACTTCCCAGTCTGCACTAGTCACCATTTGTTTGTTTTTTTCCTGCTGTGCTTTTCTTCACTGTCTTGAGTCCATGGGTTGCAGCTTTTGCACTTTATAGTCATTACATCAGCATCACTAAAATACAGAATACTGGTAACTTCTCTAGTGTAGAAAATACTGTGTTCTTTTTAATTTTCTATGCTTTCTCCACTCTAAGGGGTGTTTGCTTGGTAAAGTATTTTAAATATCTGCTTGAAGACAGGGTAGCTTTCCTAAAGAACCAGTGCGGTCTTTCAGGTTTCCTTTCAGACTGTGTGAACTCCACAAAATGTGAATTGTTCAAGAGCTGGATGAGAGGGAATGTTTGCAATTGAAAATTTTGTGAATAAGCCAATCCCTTTTAAATCTTCTGTCCTAAATCTTGTTTATTGTTTGCATAGTATCTTTGTTCTATCATAGTGTAGAAGATATAGAACTATATTCAAAAATCTGAAATTTAAAAAATTGGATACATAAAGTATGAAAAAGTTCATACATTATATTTAAATATTGAAAGGTAATTGATGGCTTCAAATGTCCGAAGAAATCCTGAGAGGAGAAACTGGGAAATGTCTATACCTTGAAACAAAACTTCAGGAAAATATCTCTTTTTCAGAAACTTTCAGCTCAGTAGGACATAGTACGAGGAATAAGCTCAAAATTAGGGTTTCACTTTTAACCTTGGGATTCAAACTTTTGCTTGATTTACTCAGACTTAAAATGAAGAGCCTTGCTTTTTTGTGCCCTCCTTGCCCCAGTGCAGTAACTAGTGCACTACTTGATAGATTCCCCCTGTAAAATAACTTTTGTATTGGCAATTCACTTAGAGTATGGGAACAGATACATGGATTTGATTTAATTTTCAGTTTTCCTATTATTTTAAAATGACTTGAGAAGAAAAAGAAGAGGGCATTGGCATTTTACAGGGAAACTGATGGGTAATTACTGCTGGAAATGGAGGAAGAAAAAAAGGAAAATATTAAATACTGAAAAAAGAGCAGTGGTGTACAAACACGGTGAAACCATCAAGACTTGAGGGGTGTCAGGAAGTAGTAGCAGTTACCAATTTCTGGTGGAATACTTTCTGAAGGTTTTGTCTCACACTTTGGGGAGGGAACAAGGAGAGGAATCAGGCAGAGACCACACACCACAGATGCTAGAACTGTCCAAGATGAGGATAGTCTTTTGTGTGCTAATGGCTGAAATTAGATAAATTGATATAACATGAAAACTGATTAGATTTGCTCTGCTTTGTGGCAAACAGAAATAACTGTAGATCAAAGGAACAGAACACCAGAATCACAGGAAGGCTGAAGTTTGCAGACACCTCTGGAGGTCACCCAATCCAAACCCTATGCTCAGGCAGGAACACCTAGATTGTGTTCTCCAAGACCGTGTCCAGACAACTTTTGCATACTTGCAAGGATGGATACTCCACCATCTCTCTGGGCAACCTTTGCCACTGACTGGTCACTTTCACAGTTGACAAACTGTTTCCTGATGTTCAGAGGGACCCTCCTGCATTTCAGTTTGTGATCATTGCCTCTGGTCCTGCCACCAGACACCACTGGGCTCCCTCTTCTTTGCATCCTCCCTTCAAAACTGTATGTATATATTGATGAGACAACCTTGGGCTCCCATGTTTTGGAAGCATAGAAAATGGGATCCACTTACAAAAGTACACCTATATCATCTTAACGATCACTGTATTATTTTGCTGTTTCATCAGCTCCTATTGTGTCTGACTACTTGTGAAAAGGAACTTCTTGTAAACTTTCCTTCTCTGCTTTTTATCCCCCTTAAGGTTCATCTTTTTTAAAAAAAGAAGATATATATAAATCTATTTTCATCCAAGAATTTAGAGAAATACTTAAATCCCATTTATTTCAAGCAATGAGCTTTAGTATTATATCCAGAGATAGAAGATAATAAAAATCCCAATGACCTGATTTGCATAATTTTATCTGAAGAACATGGTATACCACAGTATTAAAGGTCAAACTTCCCAGTTATTCAATTTAAATTAGAATGGCTTGTTATATTGCAAACTTTTTATCCTTCTTGTTGTATCTCTGTAAAGTGGGCAACAGATACTTGAATCTGAGGGGTTAGTCACACTCTGGAAAAATGGATGCAATAAAAAAATATTTGAGGAGGCTGAGATCTTTGTTTCCCTAGGTTTTTTTAGAGAATGTTTCATATGAGATGACTTCATCTGTTTCTGTCTCTTCAGATCATCCCAAACAAACTTTCTTTCCTTCTTGTGAAACAAAGATATATCATTCTTGCCTCATAAGTCAATTATTTCCTTTGAAAATTTTTATTTAATGTGTTTGGAAATCATAGAAATTTTCTATGTCTTTCTACAGTCGTTTTCCAAAGACTAGTCACCCTAAGCCAATTTCAGAAGCATTTACATTTGTATTAGCCTGCACTTATGCCAAAAAGAGCACTCATTCTTGCTGTTTTGTCACTCATTATCTTGCAAGCATTTGTGTGATGTACTACTTTGTGTAGAAATGCACAAGTAAATTTAGGTTTGTATTTATATCAGAGAAGATGCAGCTGGAGAAATACATCTTGCATTTGAAGTGCAATGTAATGAAAGCATTAGCTCACTTTATGGTCCCCATCAATCCTCAAGAAAGCTCTGCACAGACCACAAAGAACTTGCTGTACTTTGGCAATAGAATGGGCCATTGTGTTTAGGGATTAAAGTTGTCAATCACATTCTCCTCCTCTTCAGTATAGCCAACTTTAAAGAATCTTGGTATTCAGCAACAATTGTTTGAAGTGACAATTACAAAGAGGAAAAGGGATAGAACCTTTTTCTTTTAACTTTTTAATCTACCAATTCCTTTGAAAAGGAAGAGCATAGGTAAGGAGCCCAAAATATGAATTTTATTCCAACAGAGCTCTCACAGCTAAAAGAGGTCTTTTCTTGGTCTTCAAGGAATAACATAATACTGTAGCAACCTTACTCAGCCAGGAAAAAAAAAAAAGAGCAAAAAATGTGTCAGGAATACAAATGCATGTAAGAAGTTATGTGAATTTCAAAATGTGAGAGCAAATGAAAGAAATATCCAGAGGGGAAAAAAAAAATCCAAAAACAAAACCAAAGAAAAAACAGTAAATATACTCAAGTTTGCATTTCCTACACTGTGAACAAAGGGAAAAATGCAAACAGGAAAGAATGAAAAATAGTGATTTAGAAGAAAAATCAAATAATTTTACATTGACACTAAAAATAAGCAAAGAGGATATATAGTATGAATAAGAATAATACCTGAAAGCTCTGAACCTAACTTTATTTAACACCTATTAAAAACATTAGTAGTGAAAGATATAGACAAAATTTTAATACTAAAGGCATATAGAGTTCACTGAAGTTCTGCAAGAGCTAGTGGCAGACAAAAGGCTTAAAACTAAGGGTTTACTATTTCTGTCAAAAAGTAGCCTGTATAAGACAGGCTAGGGAATTGAATGGTATAATTTTTCAAGGGAATAAAATACAAATATATCTGTGTTTCAACCCTAGAAATAAGACAGAAATAGTGAAAAAAACCCCTAAATATTGTATATTGCATGAGATCCTTTGACAGATATAGAGAGAAGTTACCTTGAATCATTTCAGTGAGTCACTTTTGTGAGTGCATCTCAATATCTTCATTTTAGCATGGCGTGGTCCCCAAGTACCTTTTCCTTGCTTTGGCAGTCAGGTGTATACACACATGTCCTTGTAGAGCTACATTGGCTGACAGCTGTTTACTCCTAGAACATACAGAACACTGTAATACTTTTCACATACAGAAAATAAATCTCCAAAGGACTATTTTGCCTCCAGTTTGTATGCTGAAGATATAAGTGTTATTTTGTCTGTCTTAAATCTGCTGACACATTTCCATCTTTCTGTAGTGATCCAGCTGCTAGATGGCCACCAACTATAATGTAAATTTGTAAATGGCATGTGGAAACAACAGTGAAATTTGTTAGCAGTAGCAGAATTTAATTCCCAATTCTCATTCCATTAATCTCTGTATTTTTAAGAGGTCCAACTAATGAGTTCTTTCTGTAATTAATCATGTTGACACAGTTCAAAGTAGATGATTTAAATCTTGTTTGAGAAGTAAAGAGTTGGCAAACTCTCACTTATTGTAGATTCAGTAAAGCTAACAGTGAATTGAATGTGCTATGGGGTTCCTCAGTGTAATAGCATACTAGATGTTATCTTTAGTTTGTAAAAAATTTAACATAAATTATTTTAGTGTATCTCTAGTGTTCACAACAAAATAATCTCTAGTTTTTTGCTGGAGATTTTGCTTTTAGCATTGCAGGAAATACACAGATTCCAACAAAAACTATTTTTTGTCACAACTGATTCCTGCTAAATATGAAATCATTGTTTTAACTAATTAAGAAATAGTGGTATGTGTCTCAAAGTTGAAGTTTGTGATAACATTTGTAAAATCTAAACTATACAAATGTTCTAAAAGTGTACTATTGCAAGCAGGTCAGCAGAAAACTTTTAGAGATCCTGCAAGCACATGGAAAGTCACTGCAATCAAGGAAGCTGCTCACTCTGAAATAATGAAGCCATGCATATGAACCTTTCTAGAATCCAGGGCCTAATCTACTATAATGATGACAAAAACTAAAATTGTATAAAGCACCAGCGTCTCTTTTGCGGTGTATGATAGCACTGAAATCAATGGAATGTAAAGAAAGAAAATAAAAAATTCTACAAAGTGATAAAAATAATGACTATGTGTTCTATTGAAAAAATTGATATTGAGCTCTCATTTGCTATTAAGCAACAGAGTACAGAAGATACCAAAGATACTGTGTCATGTGAAGGGATCTTCTCAAACCTTCTGTGTTGATAAAGACCTTCAACACCCCAAGAAAGTCGAGATCCTGTGCCCAACCAGTCTGTCAGCATCCAGTTATGGGGACTCTACACTGAGCAGTCTTCTGGATTAGAGTGATGGGACTGACTTGGTCAGGGTCACAAGCCAACAGAGAGACTCCCTCCCAGGTCTCCACATCTTTATTTGAGTATGTTACCTGCTGACAGTGGCTGCCAGCACCCGTGAAGGACTCACACTAACAGTTTACAGAATACTCTTTATTAATAAGATTGTGACAGGTTGAGGTTTGTGGATTGTCAGTGATTATATCAGATTGAAAAAATGTATTCAAAGCAATACAGTGATAAGCTCTAATCCCTAACATAAGCTGGCTTGAGATAATCATTCAGCATGCATAAGAGGATGGTTCTTACCTGATAGGAGTCTCTATAGGGAAGAAGACAGGTTCAGTCCATTGACTGATTCCAAAAATTACAATGGAGTCTTCCTTAAATTTGTCCCATTCTTAACTTACTTTTATATTTCTTTATGACTAGGTGGAGCTGGAGTAACTCCAGTAGTACCTATGTTTGTCATTCATTGGTGTAAAATACTAAGATATAGTCAATAAAATATTGAATGCTTCTCTGTGAGGGGTGGTGGCAACCTTGGAGATGGATAGCTTTGGGATGGAGGTGCATCAGTATGACATCTGTGATCTCCCCATGGCTGCTGGTTCAACAGCAAGACATCATCTTTTTTCTCCTTTGATTAATACCTGATATGGGGATTATCAGTTACAAGGTAACACCAAGGTCCCTCCCTTGCAAGGATTTTAAAACAAAGCCTGGCTGCAGTGTCTCTGCTCTACTCCACCCTCCATTTCATTTCCCTTAGCAGGTCTTGAGGGGGGAAATCAGGCATGATGACTGCATCCCATCCAGGGATGCAACTGCATTTCACCCTAAAATTTCGGCACTGGTATAACTCCTGTCAGAGTGTGAAAATAACTTCTCAGTTTTCTCTGATTTTACCCCCAGCCATTTTCCCACATTCTGATACTCTGAGAAACCAAATGGTGAAAAAGGGTGAAAGAAGAAGGTCTTAATGAAGCTAAAGAAACTATAGAAATAAGAATTTCGTAATTGAAGGCTTTACAGTCAGTTTTGCCTTCTTCTTTAATTAGAGGAAAGAAATAAACTGATTTCAGAATTTGTCTGAAGACTATCTCAATAGGAAAAAGCAAAAGTGAATTGTTGATGATCATGCATCTTTCATCTGGCAGCTATGAAACATGTGGGAAAGTGTCTTAAATTCTGAGGATGTCATCACTGACACTGACTAAACTTTATTATACTGACAGTTATATACAACTTATCAGGCAAGTCAGGAGTGTAATCTCTGTAATCATTCCAGTTTTGTTCTTTGAAAGATTATGAATGAAGAGAATTTTGTTCTTTTTGTCTCTAGAGCCGCTCACTCAAAACATCAGTTCAACATACTAGTCTTCAAGAAAATGTGCTAACTGAAAAGACAGATTAGTGCTTAAAGCATATTGATACCTGCAACATGTTATAAAGACACTTCATCTACTTTAAGGTATGCCAGAAATGTCTTTCAGGAAATGTTTTGGGTTTACCTAACAACTGCATGGGAGGAAACTTCAATGTGCACAAAAATGATGGTATCTCTGAGGCACTTATAAGATTGGAATTTCTAAAAATAATCAGTCATGAATGGTTCTTGGTATTTCTTTGACATTATGAAGTAGTATCTATTTTACAAGTCAAAAACATTTTTTAGTCACAGTAGACTGACATGATTCATCAATTTAACAGTCCTAAATTTTGGCATATTATGCATCAATAAACATCACTTCTTGCTCATTCTTCTCATAGTTAGGCCTATTCCACAATTTTTTTTTTTTTTGAAAACTCACAAGATCACACCAGCAGTGAAGACATGGGATCCTACTTTGAGAAATCATATAACATACAAGACACTCAAAATCAGAACCAATTTCAGTATACAGATGATTGACTTTCTTTCCATTGCAGAATACAACTAAGATTTCTTTCAAGTATAGCTAAGAAGAAAACCTGGTTCTCATCTATTACTGTGAATTTTTATTGAAAAACAAGTAATTTTTTTTTTTAATTATTCAGTGGGGGGTTTTATTTGCAGATTTTCCTGTTTATATGTGATTATTAT
This sequence comes from Illadopsis cleaveri, assembly GCA_013399915.1. Taxonomy (NCBI): domain Eukaryota; kingdom Metazoa; phylum Chordata; class Aves; order Passeriformes; family Timaliidae; genus Illadopsis; species Illadopsis cleaveri. The sequence goes on from VXBB01011893.1 coordinate 16,298, forward strand.
ACAATTATTACTTTGCTTTATTTGCATTTAAGACGTTTTAAATGCTTAAATGATGGTAGCTTTAATAATAAAATAGTTCCCTATCTGTATCAGGCACTAGTGTTTGGGTTTATCTAAAAAGTTTTTGCATTAGTGTTTGTTACTTGTGTTTGCGGGAAGAGTCTAGTGAAAGAAATGAGACATTTTTTGAGGAAAAAAAAAATAAAATTCCCTTTTTCTAACTCTTGTCAAAGTTCTACCAAGGTTTTATAAGTTGACTGTAGTCTTTTACAATTCATCCATTTATATGAATGCTTCTCCCTGCTATCAGCAGTTTAAAGCTATCATATCGATCAGTTCTGGACCTGGCTTTTGCTAGTCTGAAAGCCAGATGGTTTTGCCTTCTGATGTCTTCTCCCTTCCAGAGCTATCCCCAGTGCTTGCTCACCCTTTAAAGGGCTGCATGTTTCCCTTTTCTGTTGTACTGCTGGACTCACTGAGTAAATCTAACTCAGCAAGAGGTTTTTAAGAGTCCTTTTCCATTGTAAAAATGAGGAGCAAACCCTACTCACAGGAAGTAGAAGTGTGATGAGGTTAAAAAAAAAAAGAAA
>VXBB01011894.1:0-10269 GCA_013399915.1 Illadopsis cleaveri
GCTTTCATTTGCATTTACATTCTTTAACAGGATTTTTTAAAAATAGAAATCTTACTATGAACTGAACATTTCAACCCTGAAACCATAGCAGTCATTTCTCATCCCCCTAATGGGTTTGGCTTGCTGAGACACAGGGCTTTGCTCCAGCTGTGAAACGGCATATCCTGGAATGCTGGAGTTTGGCCCCAAAGGGTGGCTGAATCCAGGTGCAGATCATTAAAGACAAATGCAGATTGCCCTCTGCTCTTTTTTCCCCTGTAGCCCCGTAGAATATGTGAATGCTCCCCTTCCCTCTCTGTGTATACAGGCTTTTAAAATTAATAATTTCCAGTGTCAGAAGACATGTAACGTGAGCAATCATCCTTTTAATGATGGCAACTTCGACAGGCAGGATATGAAACCACAGCCCTCAGTGCATCACAGAGAGAGGGGCAGGCACATCACTGCTGCCATCCTCTAAGCAGGGACACACACCCATGAAAATCACAAGCAGCTGCACTTTTAAGAGAGATTTGTGCATTACTAAGGAACACATTGTAATAAAGAAAAATATATTGTGCTGCAGCAAGGATTATGAAATACCTCAGAGAGCCATAAAACATAATTAACAGGATATTGCAGATTTATCAAGCTGTAATGACATAAATTTGCTGTTCATAATTTAAATTAAACTGAATAGTTGTGTGTGCTCTTTCACGTGCACTGTGAAGACAGGTGAGCTCTTTCAAAACCAGTATTTTTCTGAATATGGCTTTTACCTACAATTAATGTGAGGGTTACTCAAAAGAAATCTTTTATAGTTGTGTTTTATGGAACCATCTTAACCATACAGAGAGGAAAGACAGAAATCCATAAATCAGGTTGGTAAAGAACATTATTTATCCCAAAATGTTTTGCAATAGAGTCCAGTAGTTTGACTTCTCTTTTCAAACTGAAAGAAAATAAGAACTGGGACTTGTCCATAGCAAGACAGCCCATGACAAGCCAGGCTGTGGATTAGGAACACACTGACTAATTTCACTCGTGCAGACAGCTGCAGCACAGGAATGCACTCCTGGCAAAAACTCAAAATATCTCCTAGGGACCACTGAGGAGCATGCTGTGAATACTAAATTCACAGTTTGCTCTGTACAGGCAGCTGTAGAGTTCATAACCGACTCTTCACTTGATCTAACGTTCCAAAGTTACTCTAATTACTCAGAAAGTTTCTCTCCAAATTTGTGCATTAGAACAGAAAACAAAGGCATTACCTCATGGTCTGCAGCATTTCCTAGAAAGAACATGTCATAATCCAAAAAACATAACGAAAAGTCTATTCAAAATTAAGATGCTTTTTTCATTGCAACCGAGTATATCCATCTAGCATGGATGTATTCCCCTGCCTATCACCAAATCACTGTGATCAAGTCCAGGGCTTTCCACAAATTTGGGTAATGACACACCTACAGTCAATTTGTGCTGACTCTAAATGGACCTGTGGAATTCACACAATCTCCCTCGTCACCTCTTTGTTGCTATCATTTCTCTGCCATATGAAGACCATTTTAACGCTTTTGGTTTAGTTAATACTTTACCTGCTTTAAGGCAGGGTTTGCATGTTTAAACACATTTAATAAAAACTATTCAATTGAAATTACCCATTTGATTAGATTCAGTGTGAAAGGTTTTTAATTTTGTCAGGATTTGAGAAGAACAGATTGCTCACACTCGGAGAGCTTTCCATGCCTCTTAAACTACAGATAATTTAATTTATAAATGACACAAAGGGAAAGGAAGTGCTGAAACCCAGTTTAATCTTTCTTGTATGGTGCAAAAAAATACTAAAAGATGATTGGTCAATAATTTTCCGGTATTTTTATTTTACAAATTTTAGAAGGATAAGTATATCTTATCCAAGTAGTTTAAATTTCCAGAACCCCTTTTTTCTTGCCAAATATTCAGGGTCTTCTGCACTTTCTATTGTGAGCGTCTCCAGAAGCTGAGCAAAACCAGAGAATGTTCTTGACAGGTTCTCCATTATAATTTATAATTTTTAGTAGGTGAAGTGGTTTTGCCTCTCTAAAATTGACTGTCAGGTAATTCCAAATGATCAAAAAGGAAAAAGATAGGTGGCCAAATTCTGAAGCAACAGAAGATAAAATTCAAAGATCTCCAAGATACAGCCCCAGTAGTCTAGAAAACAGACATTGATTCAGTTTGAAATTATGTTATTTTTCAAAGACAGCACTAACAAAGCAAAACAGTCATGTGGAACCATGGCAATGGAATAATTTAAAGTCAGAATCAGCATGGGTGGGAAAAGAACAATGGGCACTACACCCACCAGGTAAGAAAAATAGCTTGTGAAGGAAACAAAGAAAACTCTAAAGAAAGAAACAAACAAAACCCAACCAAATAACCTAACCCCCCTAAATCCCCTAACAACAGTTTCTGAGGAAAAAAAGAGTAAATCACCTCAAATCTCTCATTCTGGAATTACCAGGGATAGCATATGATAGGCTAGAAATGAACTTCTGCTACTCTAAATTTACAGTGAATTATTAAAATTACCTCACTGGAATTATGCCAGTTAGGTACATGTTGCAGCAGCCCTCTTGTTAAAGGGTAGAAATGATCTGAGACACAGAGTTCTTGTTTATCACAGCATGAAAAGGGTCCTGGTTCATTCCTCTTCACAGCTCAGCCATCCTGACTCCAACCATTCACTGACTCTGGCTGCAGCAAGCTCCTGCTGTAGGTTTCCCCTGCAGCCTCTGACTGCTGGTAATTTCCTGCTGAGCTCCAACTGCAGGGATCAGTTTGCAGACTGACTGCAGCTTTTATCTGGCTAGACTGTGACTGCAGGTTCCAACAACAGGCTCTGACTGCACACCCAGACTGACCTCACAGCAGTGATTCTCTCTCCTCAGGATCCTCCTTCTTCATGATCCTCACACTCCCTCTTCCTTAAGGTTCCTCCTCCTTCATGAGCTAACCCACTCCCTTTTATCACACTTCTCTTTATTGGATACAGCTGTGACTCATCAGGGGCAAGACTGAATTGGTTAATTAACACAGCTGTTACTTATCAGGGACAAGGTCACCTGGATTCCCTTCTCCTACAGTGTACATACTGTAAGTATTAAGGAACAGATTAACTAAAATGAGAAAAATATTTTAAAAATAAATCTAGAAAAAATTTAGTCAAGTAGTCTAAACTGAGGTATTTGGTCATAGAAGAAATTTGAGGGTTTATTATTACCAGTATTGAAATAAGCAGATGCTTATTTGGGATCCGTCAGTTTTCAAAATGTTTTTTTTTTTTTATTCAGCTCATCTTCAAAAACATTTAGGATCTTGTGACACAATCCAGAGAAACTTCAGTGGGAATTAGCAGATTTGAGTCAGATTAAATAAAATAATTTGTGTGCAGTTTTGGAATTACAAGGTTGGTTTTAAAACATGTCTCTTATCACTACTTCTGCTGTGACCCAAAGGAAAGGAAATGCCAGTTCTGGGCTCCTAGAGGACAAAAAACAAAGCACAGAAACAGTGGGAGTTCCTAGTTCCTGTGACTGAACAAATGGGGATAAATCTCAGAGAAAAGGTTCATAAGTTTCATGGAAATGTGAAACAATATCTGCATGTATAATTAAGGTAAAGGATGTGCAATGTTACAATCTAAAATCTTGGGAAAATGCTGATAATCAGCCAACTGTGAAGCAAAAATGTAACATATAAACAAAGAGCTTGCAGAGCAATTTAGAAATTCAAGAAGTGATGTAATTCTCATTATCATTCATGTATCACAGGCAACTAATAATGGTACCATGAGGCATGACTTTTTCTATTAGCATAATTTTCTTCTTGATGCTACCATTATGGTTGTCTTATGTTGACAAATGACTGCTGCCCATTCCTACATCTGCTCCCATCTCCCTTAGACAAATTATTTTATATTTATATCCTACCTAAAACAAAAAAACACCCCCCCAACAATCCTTTTTGTTTGTTTAATTACTTTGTTTTCTTTATTCATTTATGCCATGTTTTTTCATGGTTACAGGTAGTTGAATTACACTGTTGGATGTTGATGATCAGGAAAAATTTCAAAAGTGTAACCTTTGAGAAATATTAATTCTGCTTCTTCCTAATCAGTATGGCTATATATTCTACTGTAACTGTGTTTTGGTTGGGATGTGCTCTGAGTGTATTCTGAATTACAATTTTTGTATGGGGAAACAATCTTCAGATTAAACAATTACAGTAAAGTGTTATTGTATTATATTGCCCAAAGTTCCATGCAGTTTTAAATTAATGCAATTTATCTCCTCTACAGCAGAGTTACAATATCCAGAAACTGTGAAGATGGTGTTTAAAGCACAGAGCTATCATTATAGGTCAGATAGATTTTCTGGGAGTTTGGACCCTACAAAATTAATTTTAATACAGTAAATCCTGTCACATCCTGAGCCAGGATTTTCAACAGTTTCCTCCAGTCTTTGAAAGTGCTCCCTTGGTTTTCAGTAATGCCACCTACTGAGGTACTCTCCATAGAAAATAAAGGAATACAACAGTTCTTTTCATTAGAGGCTTTTCAGCAGTATGTTAAAAAATCCTTAAGTCTGTAACACTGTTCTTTCTGAGGAAAATCTGTAATTTCTGGCAACAGATCATTAAAAAATATTATATAGCACAATGCTTGCGTATTCTCAGTATTTACGAAAAACATTTCTACTGAATTCCTTAGCTGGCTTTTTAAGGATTCACTAATTTGTTATTACCTAAAGATTTTTAGCTGGTGAGTAAAAAACTCCATTCAACTATTAATAACAGTGGCAAAAGAATTATGTTGAAAATTTTTTTTTCTACTTTTACTTGCAAGAAGAAAGCAAACTCACAGAAAAAAGACAAGAAAATGAAAAAAAGTTTACCCTTTGTCCTCCCAAATCAATAGGTTAATCAAAAGAATCTTAAATTACATGACATTGGAATGCCCTACAGAAATGAGCCACTCTAAGATCTATACTATCTTTATCAAGGACAAGATAACCTTAGATTGGGCATGCCATGTACAAAATTGATTGGTTTTGTTTAAATAAAATGTTCATAGGTTAAATGAATACAAAACGTATCACAAAATAGAAAGTAAACCATGGTTTTGCTCTATTAAAAAAAATCACTTCAGCATTGAAGTTAACAAACACAAATTTGATGTAACATTGTTAAAATATTTAACAATGCCATCATACTAAATTAAAAAACAAACCAAAAAAATTTAGAAAGTCTCTTAAATCTCAAAACGAAGCTCTCCCTTCAAAAACAGTAGTGGAAAGCCATCAACAGTTTTGCTATTCTGTGATAGGAAATAAGGGATTGATGAATGCTGGAAACTCCTCTGGAGCTGACATTTATGCACTCGCTGTTGCCAGACAGTATCGGTGTGTTTCTGTACTGTACAGCAAAAGAGTTGCATAAAGAATTTCAAACCAGTTGAGAGTCACTGGCTATTGGATCAGATCCAGCATGTGTAAATATATTATTTTCTTAGCAAAGCTCACGTCATGTCAATGCATTCTGCTCTGCCACGAATTCTCCAGGCTGTTCAGACACTCAGCTGGGCAATGCAGAGCTGTTTTCAGTCATTTAGACACGAGTCCAAAGCAGGCACAGTGTTTTGTCAGCTAACTCCTGGTGCTGCAGCACGAGCAGGGAGCGCTGCCTCGGGGCTCATGGACATGACAGGACCATGCCCTTATGCAGCAGGAGCCAGGGCAGCCCAGCACAGCTGAAATGGCACTGGATGCCTCTGACAGGCCACTGCACCACACCCAGAGTGCAGAAAAGGTTTTGCAGGCTAAGTATCTAAGTTTCAAAGTAGTTTGGGTCTTGCTGCCAATGCAGATGTACCCCAGAGTGGCAGGAATGGGATTAGCTATGACACAACACACACGAGACAGGGGCTAAATCAGCAGCACACAAGACCAGCAAGTTGAAGGCCCATGCAAAGTCAGACCTTGATACCCACTCTCAAGTCCATTTCCTGCTGTTCAGCAGCAAAACAAGAGATTTGCCATTGTGTCAGCCTGACCACACGGCTGTCCCTTGCAGGGCACAGCTCTCTACAAGGTGCTCATCAGAGACAAACAGCAAAGAGAACCAAACTCGGTGTATCCAGCTTCTCACACCTATCAGCACTTGCTACTCAGGACTGAGCAATAGCCATGTTCTAAAACAAAGAGGAATTTCTGGCAGAAATCTATACAGTACAGTACTGGAGAGCAATGCACTTATCAGGAACTAGTGGACTCTCACAGCCAGGAACTGCTTCTAACACACAGCTTTTCCATAAAATAAAACATTATTGCACCACAGAAAGCACAACTGTTGAAGGCATTTAAAACTAGTCAGCACAATCAGTGTTTATTCAGCTTTTTCATTTTGTCCCCTGCAGGTTTCTTCTGATGGTAGACAAGCAAACATATTGCTATACCAGAGATGTGAAATAACGAGCTAACCACAAATGTTAATTTAGTACTATAAAACAGCAGCACAGTTACTGTCATTACTTCATGTTCATTATAATAATATTAGGCTACAAATCCTAAAAAGCAACGTATAGATATTGATACTTGATTAATGCCAATTTTTTCTTGTTATTTAGTTTGAGTTTATATACTTTTCATAAATTTCAATACTTCAAATTACTTTTCAAGTTTTTCTGGCATCAGGCACTAAGATGAGAGCACAACATTTTTCTGAAGGGATTAAAACATTGAAAAACTTTCTTTTAAACATTTGTGTGTGTGTATGCATTCAGGAAGACTGGCAGAGCTGGTGACTAAAAGCAAAATCAGTATCTGACCATAATTATCAATATCCCCCCATCAATAGCAAAACCAAAACTGAGGTTCTAGGAGATGAGCAATGTGGAAGTGATAGTCATTTGGCTAAAAATAGATTTAGGTTGAATTTTGAGGGGTTTTTTGACCTTTTTCGAGGTCTAAAGATGATAATATTTTTGTTTCAGTGTGATCTACCTTCGTCAGGTTCTAAGAATTGCACAGATTGTGTCTAACTTTAACTGTCTCAGAGAAACAAAAATCAACTTTCAGCTTCAAAATCTCAGATCTAATAGACTATAGATTCTGGCACATCTGTCATTCTAACAATGATAAAACTGGCTGCTCTGAGATCAGATCTCATTTTCCTTGAAACTCAGACAGCTGTTATCTTAAAAGACACAAAAATTGAGATCTTAGCTGCCTTTCAGCCTAAGGACTCTTGTTACTCTAATGACTGCTCATCATTCCATCCTCCTCAATTTTTAAAACTAAATTATACATTTAACAAATTTAAAAAATCAAACAAACAAAAACCTGTGTGAAGAGGCTGGGGAACCCAGCGCTTTCTTCCTTTGTCAGTAGCTTCATAAAGAGCTTAACAGACATTTCATATGATCCTGCAGGGAAATGGAAGGATCAAAGCATGCGGGATTTTCAAGATTATGGAAACAAAGACCCACAGCATCACAGCATCCCACACCATAGAAAGGGAGAGGGTTTAAAAACATGACTACTTGAAAATGCTTTCTCATGTAAACACCAGGTGAAGGAAAGCTCAGAAGGAGAAAAATGAGTAACTGAAAACATCCACAAGTAAAAAATACATCACAGTTAAAGTTTGTTTCCAAAATTAGGCAAGTTCTAAAAGTGGGATCTAAAAGTGAACAGGACAAAGTCAAAATGCACAGCTGTTCTCTACAAAGCTGGATCTCAAAGTCTCAGCATTTGTACAAAAGGGGAGCATTGCCTGCTTTTACCTCCTATTGTCACCTTTGCCAAAACTAGGAATGATGAATGATGTTATTCGATTTTCTGTTTAAAGCCCTGCAAACATAGAAATCACAACCAAATCGCATTCTTATTCCAAAATTATCACCCCAATAGCAGCTAGCACCAGTATTTTAAATCACAAGCACCTGCATCTTAATAGAAACTCTATAGCCAGTCAAGACACCATCCAAAAATCTGTTACTGAATGAAAAACAAAACACCAGCACCCACAAGAAAAGGAGTGAGCTTCAGGGAGACTGTCCAACAAAATTTTTTGCACAAAGTACAGAGACTCTGTACAGCTGCCCAGTGGTCCTGCTTCCTCCTCTGATGCAGGTGAATCCCCTCCTGTGGAGGCATTTCCTGTCCAGGCACACCAGGACCTGTCTGGCTGGAACTCCTTGCCTGTGAAACAGGGAGAGCTGGAACAAATAGGATAGCTGAACACTAAAAATTGCCTTCTGTTTTTTCCTATTGGACTTCTCAAATAAACAACATCTCTGGGAGCTGTGTCTCTGGATAAGTGGTTTATTACAGTGATTCTACCTTTTACACAGCAGCTTATGTCAACCTGCAATCAAAGTGCCAGGTGAAGAACTTGACCAACACTGCTGCTGCAATAAATAAGAATTTAGTTAAGTGTTTACATCTGAAGAAGTCAGTTCCTAATGATGCTCAATGTCTACAGTTCAGTTTCTGGTTTCCCAGCATCTCTTATAAACCTGACAACAGTTTGACTCTTGTTCATGTCACGTGAAAAGCTCCAGGCATTTTTTTTTTCCCTCATTGCAGTTTAAATTTCTCTTGATCCACTTACAAAGAAGATGGAAAAGTGGAAGATGCATCTTGTCAGACTTTCTTTATTGCATTCTTGTAAACAGGCCAAAATCCCACTTATTTCTTACAGAGACTAAACCCTTAGTTTGTTGGCAAAGATCAAAACATAAACTGAAAGAAAAGCCTTAAAATATCACTTGGAACAGCAGGCAGCACTACAGCACATCAGAGAGAACTGACTCCATTCCACCAAATGAGAGGGCAAGAGAGACTGCAAAAGTCTTCTCAGAATAAACTTCTCATTTTAAACTGGGAGAATTCCCCCCAGAATTTCACAATCTTCACAGGCTCAGACACACCAAAAGAATGAAAGGCAAGAAGAAAGTTTGCTTGGCAATCTGATATTACAGATTGAGAACTTACAGGTTTAGAGAATCAGGGCCATGCAGCAGGCAACAAGGATTTTCAGCTGTAGTTTCCATCTTATAGTTTTCTTTTCTAAAAGGCATGTTAAATGGAATTATCTTACGTTTGTTTCTGATTGCATTCACAACAAGGCCTGTCAAGGGAAGCTGTATCTCAAGGACTGTGCAAATATTATCATGTTCTACTGGGCAGATGAGCTTCCACTGCACATCTTAAGGACAAATTCACAGTTATTTCAAGTGGTGAGGATTTTCTAAATGCTTCAAACAGCAAGTGAAGAATTTGGCTCCATTTTCATATATAAAAAATCTTTACAGGCCCTGCAGTTAAAATAAAAATTTCAGACTCAAATTGCACTGATTTGTTCTGGAACCATTCCAAACATCAGAAAGAAAATCTTCACTGTTTACAAGTTACTTACTGGGTAGATCCACAAGCATGTTAAAGATGACTTTCAAAGCCTCCCTTAAAACAACCATCAAATACTGTAACCTTCCAATAAAAGTCAAATATTCTAGGCCATTATCTAAAGTAAAAAAGAGCATTTTATAAGTGCAATGCCCAATGAAACTGAGCATGATAATATTTTAAATTAAATGGCAGTATCTAAAATTATTCTCGACATTGAGAAGATGTACAAAACATTCATAGACATCAAAGCTCCATGAAAAGAAGGAAAAAAACCCTAAAAATTATTTCATATGTATGAAAGATGATGTGTAAGGGGAATGACTACACTTACAAAAATGACCTCAGAAGCCCAAGCAGCTTCAGAATTCCAGCACTTTTGTAACCTTTTATTCTGCCTCCCTTCTCTCCATGACAGATTAATAAGAATTTTAATACTAGCTTTTAGAAGAAAATACTAACTTCAGATGAAAACCCATATTCCTCCAACTTTTTGAAAACTACAATAAATGGAGAGTATTCAAAGACAGGCATATTAAATATATTTTCACTGTATCCTGAATATTGCATATCTCATACGATATTGTTTATGAAGATAATGAATTGGAAAAGCCTCTGCAATTTCTGTGGTCAAATGCTATGACTATTTGTTGTGGTGCATGATTAGGGTTTTTCAAAGTTGTATATGTTTTTTTGTTATTTGTTCAACCCTGTAAGCCCCCATCCCCAATTCCTGTGGTCTTTCCCTGAGATCCCGTCAGTCACACTGTCAACCACACCCTCGGCCTCAAGAGTTCTAGTAAAGACCCCAAGGTGACTCAGCAAGGTATCATGTTCCCCACTC
>VXBB01011894.1:10305-61778 GCA_013399915.1 Illadopsis cleaveri
GTCAGGCCTCAGCTGGGGTAACTCAGGTCTGGGCAGCTCATCCCTAAGAAAGTCTGCTACACTCTACAACCCACGCCAAGGGTCCGCTCCTTCCTTCCACGCCTCCTATCCAACACGTTCCAGTCTGAGGTTCAGACTCATGAAACATCAAAGGTACCAAGCCTTCCTTTTATGTTGAGAAATGAGCTACAGCTTGCCGGTGAAGGCGCTCAGGAAATCAGCTCAACTATTCATGCTTCTATGGCATTTGATGACAAGAATTAGTTAATTTTCTTCCTTAAATGAGTCTGATAGATACAGGAGGGTAAGAAGTTAAAGGAAACCTTAATACAGGTAGGTTCTTTTTCCCTGTTCATATTGTTCTAAAGACAAATACTAGGAGAGCCAGTTATGCCTGCAGATTATTCAATTTTTCCATTTTTATTCTATTTTTCTGCTTTTAAATTGATAACATGAATTTCATTAGTTTAAGCTTTTCAAGTCCTGACTGCTATGGAATTGGACATGACTGAATGAGCACAAAAATTTTACTCTGGTTTCAAAAGGACACTCTTCATAATTTAGCACCATAAGCCCTGCTGGGAATTGGTTCAGCCTAAAGAGAAGTTTTGCTGGTAGACTGAGGTTAAATGAATGGCTTTTGTTGCATTTAATGGAATCCCAGGTTCTAACTTTAATTGCAGTTGTAAGTGTAATGTGCTTGAACAATTTCTAAAACTGAATTCCAATCCTGAGGTTTGCACTAATGTTTCCACCTCTTCAACAAATGCAAACAGAAAGTGTGAGAGGTCAAGGCTGTAAGTTGTTTATATAAAATGATATTGAAAATAACCTTAAGAAAAAACCACCAGCGAGATCTAAAACAGAAATTAATCATCTGCTTCTACACACTTGATGAAACAACTCTTGGTGCATTTGATCCAGTAAAGCATTAAACTTTAATTATACTGGGACAAGGAATGCTATCCAACAGAGCTCTTAACAGTCAATTGATGCAAATGCTTCAGGTCATAAATTATGGCAAAAACAGCTACTGAGGCCTATGGTCTTTATAACTGAGCATGTACGTGCACATACAGCATGCAGTGAAAGGTAATTATTAGTTCAATATTGCTACTGATTTTAATGAGAACAAAGTTGCACTTAAGCACAAAAATACAGTCGTATGTACTTTCAAAGGAAAGCATATCACAGTTTCTTAGTGTTTCATTGCCCACATCTTTTTTATTTTGGTGGTGGTGATAACACACAGTTTATGTACAGTTTATGTACCCAGTGAATCCACACTGGAAAAAATACTTAACCAAACAAGAACTTCAAATGCCTGTCACTGACATAAACAAAGTATTTCCAGTTCCAAAGCTAGAGAGGAAGTACAGACAACTAAATTCAGTGAGAGCTCATAATCACTTAACATGGTTCAAGCTGGAATCTCTTGTACACCTAGAGAGTCATGGTACACATAACAACCAGCACAATACAGAAATGCCTGCCAAGACAAGAAACTCTGACACTGGGCAGGGTGAGAAAGGTGAGGAAAAGCACTGTTTCCAGGGGGTTTAGCTCCAGAAGCTACAGAAAGCCAGTAATTATTAGGAAAAACAAAAGGAAAACGCCCTAGGTTTCAGATAACTGTTTTTCTATGCAACTAATATGTGTGTGCATTTGTTACTTTTATCCTTTATTCTACTGTATGTGATGACTAAGCCTGGTACAGGTACTGATGGGAATAGCATTTAAATCATTGTCCCCTCACAATTTTCTGTGCTTGACTCTCATGGTAAGCCCTTTAAAGCTTAAAAGCCCATAAGCTCTAAACTGCCTTCTCAGCCAGATCTTTTAACACCTTAGTGTTTATCCCTCCACATCTATTGTGGTTTTCTTTCAAAATTATACTTTCCTGGTATCTTCAATTTTACGTCTTTACTCTTGGTCTTACCTTGCTAATAGCTAAAATTTGGGTGCACTTCAACTCTCGCCCTCAGCATCCTGACACGATAGAAACTGCAGCTGTGGCAGCCAGTGCTGTAAGCCTCAGCTGCAGAGAATCCTGGTTGGATTGCTGTGACTCATGGCCCTCTTTGACTAATAGTGAAACTGGGAATAATCCAAAGCACATACACGAGTCCCATTTGTTTTACACTCCTGCAATGCCACCGACTCCGGCGTCACAGTTACTCCTGATTTACACTGCTATAAATCAAACTGCAATCACAGCCTGCGAGGGCCTCAGCCAGCCAAAACCTGGCATTTACACATATTTAATGTTCCAAATAGTTAATGAACTACTTATTTTTTCAGAATTCTTTACATTGTAGTTTTCATCTCTGCTGATTTAGCTGTGTAATTATTTTTCAGTGGTGGCAACAGAGAACATGCTTTCTCCCTGCTATCAAGGCAGCATTTGTTTTGTCACTGAGACTGAGAGCAACCACCAGGGCCCAAAAAAAAAAGAGGGGGTAAGAATCAGGATAAATGGTGTAAATAATTCACTTCAAGATATGCAGTTTTTGTAAATTTTCTGTCCTCCCAAAAATGGCATTATAGGAGTAAAAAAAATCATATATCAAGTATCATATATCAAGTGAAACCAATAGTAAAAATAATTCAAGGAATTGTTTAATAATCATAATGACTTTAAGAAGTTTGGGGGTGGAGAGAGCAGAAGAGGAAGTCAGGGTATTCTTACTACAAGTAATTGCCATAGCCATTTATGTGCCAGCTACTGAAATGGCACTGTTGAGCCTCAAAACTCCCAGAGATGGCCCAGAATTGAACACTGCACATTCAAAGCATTTTGGGGGAGAGTATTTTAAAATACATTTTTCAAGAAATTCAAGTTAGTCTGTGCTAGATATTATCAGTGGGACTGAGGCAAACCACAGAGAAGCTTTAACTGAAAGCACATTTTCAATTATTTACTTCAGGCACTGACAATAAACTAGTCAGAGCAACATGAAACTCATTATGAGCTAATTTATATTGCTGTGCTCTGTGCTGCTGCAGTTAGCCTGATATAGTCACCCTCAGCTCAGAATTTGTACATTACACTGTATCTCCTAACAGGCAGTTTATGTTTTAGGATTACCAGTCTAATCCTATCAAATTCAATGCTGCCAATATGTAATCCTGATTAATGTTAGTGTTTTCTAAGAACAGCACCTGATCAAAAGTAATCAGCAGAAGTCAAATGAAAAAACCCCCTCCCTGGATTTTAAATCATACATACTGAATATAAATTTCTGTATTATCAAGATTTCTGCTTTCACAAATGGAACACATTGGTGAGAAAAAAAAAAAAAAAAAGGCCCATTAAAATGAAGCAAATTATTTTTTCTACTAGAGCAAGAAACCAATGGTTTGCAGCTCAAGGACAAATCATCCAACCAGTAGAATGGGATGCAGTAATTACTGCTTTACTACTTTTACAGTTAATGCATAAATGTAAGAACTAGACATTATAGAAGCCCTTATCTAGACATTCTGCTAAAAGCAATAATGGGATTTTAGCACTTAAAAAGGGAATCTAAACTCTTAAATACAAAATTGCTAGTTCCTGCTTAAGCCATAGAGATACCTAAATAAGTTAGTTGAGAAACGTACCTTAAATATCTGCGGGCACCTAAAATAATTCTCAGTATTTTTTGGATACCTTTAAATGTCATGGGCAAATAACTCAGTGCTTAAGATCAGTCAAGATTCTATCAACCTGTCATAGTGAGCTGCTCTAGAATTACTTAATTGCTCAAACATTTTCTTGTGCTCAGATCTTTCTAGGAATTAAACAGTGTGAGGATAGGAAGGAAAGATAAAAAAACAAGGCAAAACCTGTTTGTTTCACATATCTGCTTTACAAAATAAACAAGACTCAGAGTACCTTTAATTCATGCCTGTACCCCAATGCAGAAGTGTAGAAAAACACACATCTCCAAGGGTGGGACTGAGTGTATCCCAAACATTCTCCGTTTTCTGTCAGCTTCAACAGCAGGAGTGACAGCAGGTGAGTATCAACACTCAGGACTTTTGCATCAGTAGGGTGAGCTCCCACCTTTGGAAGAGGACACTGTGATTCAGTTCCTCTGGTAGCAATTTTTCCAATCTATTTCACATCAGACCATCACTAAACAAAACATCCAATAAGGTGAGCTAGGGACAGAGCCCTGCAACTTCTCAGGGGACGGTTTTAAACGTGAAGATCTGGATTTAAACGTGTGACTGCACATTTCCTTCCTTTCCATCTCAAAGAAGGGTGTTTTTTCCCTTTTCACAGGTGTACAGCCAGAAGAGATGAAAACTGCAGTTCAATTGATCTCCAATACTTCATAGAGAAGTTTCAAACACATTGCTTAAGAGAGTAACTTTTCTGCAGTCCCTTCAAAGAACAAACTTGCTTTTAGGTGTCAGCTTCAGGTGACACTGCACGTCTCTGAAAATTTGGCTGGAAACAGATGCCATCCTGCTGGGTTTAGAGTGCATTTCAGAATGAAAGTACAAAATTATGAAGACTTCCTCAGTGGTTTTCTGATCAGTACAAAGACTGGGTTTTATTCCAGTTTCACTCTGAGGGGACAAACTTTCAAAGCATTGCTTAAAAGAAAGTACCTAACACCAAAACTCTACATGATTCTAGACAATGGTTTTAGGGAAGAAATCTGCTTTTGGGGATGAAATAAAGGATTTTAAAATTATACCTATTATTTGGAAAACACATACTTTCAGCCCGTTTCAAGAAAAGATTTTTACATTGCAATATTTCATCTTCCAAACATTTAATCACACACCTGATTGCTCTATACATTAGAAATTATAAGCTTGATCTTCAAAGCCCCACTGATTTTAATAAGAAAATTTATGTAAAAGTATGGGTAATTTCAGTTTTTGAAGTAGGAAAATCACAGAGCAATTAAATTGATAGTGTTAAACAATAATAGCAATAATCAAAAATACCACACAGATGAATTTGAGACAGTCTTTAAAATCAGAAAACAATTTCTGTTTGTAGAGGACATCTGTCACAGACTGAGCTATACTGAACACATACACACAATTATTCACAAAGCATTGAACACATCCAGCAACTATTTATGGAGACCGTACTGAATGACATCACTGAAATGGGGAGAAGTGTATGCACAAAACCTTTAAAATTATTGGGCCTGTGCTTTTTTCCTCCATCAAGGTGTTAAACACATTGAACAATGCGCATATAAATAGTTTGTGGTGCATTTTAGTATTGGTGTATGTAGGGGGAGAAGTATATCTATAATCAATTTTATTTCAAGGAAAGACATACTTTTAAGACACACCTTTCACACATGACATGAAAACAAGAACCTTAGGAAGGTTCATCCACTATGTAATTTAAAGCTTTTAAGTCCTGAAAAGGCAAAGCAGCTGCCAATTAAAAGGTTAACCTGAAAATTTTTGCAGAGGTATGAGAAAAACCCAAATGGAAACTAAAACATCTAGTTAAAGGACAAATCAAGCACAATCATATGATTGCATCTGAGTTTCTACAAACTGATCAACATATCCTCTGTCCTAAATAAGGTCTTCTTGCTGAAGGAGAGCACTTTATTTATTGTTATGGCTTATTAAACCCTATCAGTGCTATTTCCAAGCTGCAGACACCTCTCCCCTGAGAACTGCACTGAGACCAGCCTGCGGAGTCTGGTCACGAAGCAGATAAAGCTCCATATGTTCAAAGGGCTACATGAATGAACTCTGGCTAATAATTCCTCACAGCATCATCCTCAGTGTGGGACTTCATCGTTACAGGGTCAGTGTGGGGCAGAGAGATGGGACTGAGGTAAAATGACACTACCCACAGTGAGAAAAATGGTGCCAAGGATAAGGAATGGATAGCTTGAAACTGATCCTCTCAAGTGTGAGGACCAAATAGTCTTTTGGTTGTTCAGGAAAATGCATGGATTACTTTTCTCCACAGAATTTGTTGTACATTTTAGAAAAATGAATATCAGTTCACCATTCTGAAGAAACTTGCAGATTTGCATAGCTACTAATACAGCTTTAAGTGGGTTTTTCTTCTACCCTGAAAACAAAAACTTGTAGCTTTTTTTATTTTCAATTTTATTAAAAGAGATAAATACAGAATCTCCTCAGCATAGAAGTGATTGAAATTTTTCTTCATTTATTTTCAAGAGCTAAGCAAGTATTACAGCACCAGCTTTTATCAGCCTAAATCCCCCATCTCATGGGAACAGCCCACAGATACTGATAAGGGCCAGCAAAGAAAGAAGGTGATCAACACAGAATATACACTTCTGCATCACGAAAAAATGCATCACAGTTTAAAATCTCAGGGTCTTAATCGGCATGAAAAGAGCTTCTGAGGAAAAAGATTGGAAAAATTGATACAGATTTTTTCCTGCAGTGAAAAAATAAGATAAGGTTTGTTGGCATAAGCAAAGAGAAAAATAATACTGTTATCTGGGAGGGTAAGAGTTTATAAGGATTCACTGGGGAGGACTGCATCTCAGTGGGCATACATAAATTTGTTATTAAAAAAATAAGATGAACTAAACTACCGAGACAGACTGAGGAACATGGGCTAAGGAGATAAGTTGCACTACAACACTATTAGCAATAACTACTGTTGGAGTCCAGGGCATTCCTTTGGTTGCCCTGGATGGTCACACACCTCGGCAGAGGGGTCTGGGACCTGAGAAAGAGGGTTTGAATCCTGGACAGAGGGGTCTGTCCAGGGGGTTTGCCTGGCACAGAGCCTAGGAAGACACAGGCTTTGATTTTAGTCCATGGAAAAAGCTTCTAACATTGAGAAAAGAATTACAAGTCACAAAAGTGTGAAAGACAGTAGTGTAGCTAATCACTGGATGGAAAATTTAGTAGTTTGGGGTTTTTAGAATGGAGCTGACTGGGGGACAACATGGAGGTTTTAGGGTTGTTGTTCTTCTCTCTTAGCATCCATCTTCTGCAGTGATGTGGGCACAAAGTAATGTAAGGAGATTGGGTCAGACTAGAGGTTACCCTTTTAGTATAGGTAGTGAACATTAGCACAGAATTGTAAATAAGATATAGGTAATTTTTGGTATAAGAGGTAGCAACATCCCATCGTAGGGGGAGTCGACCTGTGCCCGAACTGCTGTGAACATCTTGGCTGGGCACAGAGAAATTTGTAAGATAAGAATTAATAAACACACGAGAAACCAAGAAAGAACAAGACCTTGAGACTCCGCTTCATTCTCGTGCCAGACTCAAAGCCTGCAGAGGGCAAAAAAGACTCACTCGAACCACCACCTAAATCTTGGGTGAAAGAAAACCCTAAACCTGAGAACTACCACAAAAAAACCCCCAAAACAATGACAAAAAAACCAAAAAGCCAAACAAACAAAAAGAAGAAAAAAAAACAAAAAAACCACCAAACAAACAAACAAAAAACCCCAAACAAACAACCCCAAGCACAAAACCAAAAAACCCCCTAAACCAAACCTAACAAAATCACGTAATGAANACCAAACAAAACAAAATCACCTAATGAAAGAAAAAGCCTGGGATTCTGCCATGAAAAAGAGTTAATTCTACCCTGAACTCTACATTGTCTCCACAGCTGATGTAGCACGGGAACAGCAGCTCCACATAAGGCTGCTCCTGTTTGGTTTAAAGTCAGATTTAGAATATTTTGCTTTTGCTCTGTGCTGTTGTCCTGCAAAGATGGACAATTCATGGATGAGACCTTTCAAACTGCAGGGTCCTAACACAAACCCTCAGTCCCCCTGGGGAGTGACAGTAACCCAGAGTGTGAGAACAAACTAAAAACATTCCATCACGTCCCACCAACCAGTGGGGCTCCATCATTGGAGGCTGTAATAAAGCAGGAACCCCCAGCAGGCCAACAGGGCTGCTCTGCTCAGATTTCCCCTTTGGCCTCTACCAAAGTTCTTGGGAATTTATACATTGGTCACTAGGAACACCTACAGACACTCCAGGGAAAGAACTTGAGGTTCAGACACAATGAACATCAAAGTTTCTATTCATACATGCAACAGAAAATCAAGCTATGTTTATTTAGTTCTTCATGGTGACTTTTAATGCTGCTTTAATGAGTTAAAAATGTATTCCAACAGCCTTATTCAAGCTTGGCTTTCTGACTGTGGAAAAAATATAGAAAAATTGCAGTAGGAAATACCTATAACTGTAACACCTTCAAACTTTAGCCCAAAGCATCTCAAATCTTAAATGACTTCATGGATTATCATTCAAGAATCATTGCTTTCTTCCAGGATGTATTCCTAGGTTTTTGTAGGATACATTGTGTGCTTTACGGGATAACAATCTATTAACAATCTACTATTTAGCTTATGAATAATCCTTAAACCATCCACTTTAATTAAAACATTTCTTTCTTTTTTCAGTTTAATCTTATCACTAGGACCACTCACCTTTCCTGTCCTTTTTTTTCTTAAACAGTAGAATGTAATTATTTTTGTCACAATGAGATATTATACAACTGCACAGAACAGCGCAAAACATTCTCTAGTTGCCCAGCATGGTCATGCAAAGTATTAGATATGATCTTTGACATAAAAAAAATCTGTAGGACTAAATTTAAATGTATGAATTAATAGTTTTGTGCACTGTTCAGAATAGGCTTTTGTGACACATCTAGTATTTTTGCAAGCTGATGAAAATACTGAGGATTTGTTTTCCAAATGCTGCCAATTCATTTGAATTTCCCTGTATTGTGAAGAAAAGATTTTGAGAATTGTGAAACACCACTGTGCAAGATGTAACCGTATATATCACTTCAGACCATTTGCTTCCTGTAAAAAATACCTTTGGTTCATCCTCAAGCTCCATTTTCAGGTTAAAAAATGTAATTGAAGGTAGGCAGAAAGCCTGCTGGTGCTTTAAAAAAATAACTTTTTAAACAGAACAAAACCAAAAGAGGCACCTTAATCTTTTAATGCAGCAGATTGTAAATGAATGTTTAAATCCACATTAATTGTCACTTTTAATATTAGACTGTGCCTTATGTGAGACATAGGACATATACAAGTAAAAATACATGAACATATCCTGGGATTTCAGTCTCTTAAATTGTGCTTTCAATACTTCATAGAAATATATCTTAAGAAGTTAATCGAAAAAGCTAACTTTAAAGATTTCTAGTACCAATGGTACAATGAGAAATGCCAAGCAGCAACTACAAAATATATTTACTAAATCAACACCACTATTTTTTTTTCTGTTTCTTGAAAAAAAACTTGCAACTTTCCAGTCTCACGGTTTAAAAGCAAGCAATAACTGCTACATCAGTTAAGAACAGCCCTCCTTATTTCAAATTCAATTTTTTATTGCTGGTCGGAATATTAGTCAATGCTAATATTTTACACCACATTAGAAAGTGATTATTGGTCAGCATAACCCCAATCCTGCCTCTCACAGTTGTGTACATTAGAATGGGGACAGGCACTGATCACCCTTCATCTGAAGGGAGGAATGGCCTCAGTAATTGCCCTTGCCCCTTTTATTCCTAAAGAAGGCACAGAGTGTAGCCACCAGAACATGACCAGTGCATTATCACAAACTAGAGCAAGAAAATCAAAGTTCCTAACTACCAAAATTAGAAGGCCCAAGTGCTCAAAGCAGTTTTAGGCCCTTTCCAAGCTGTGTTGATATTGTTCCATTTCCCCATCCATGTCCAGTTTAATGAGAACAAAACCCCCCCAGCAGTTCATTTTTGCATCTCGGTGTCTGTCAGCAGCTTTCTTCCCACTGTCATACTGCACCAGCCTCCTACAGCAGCCAGTGTGCACAGAAAAATCCACTTGTCTATGGAATGCATAGAAATGGATAATTCTGTAAGCCCCATTTTTCCAAGCAGAATATTATTTCACAGACTATTAAACTTCTTAACAAAGTGATGTTGGAACATCACTGAGTGCATACCACAGTGGAGCTTCTGATTGTTGTTGTGGCTTTATAGAAACAAGTTACATGCAAAGCTGCTAAACAGATATTTTTAGTATTTTTTAATTTAAATACTACTAGGGCATGTGCAAGACATTTCCATGGCTGAATAAATCTCTAAAAAAGGTTTTCTAATGAAAATATTAACACAAAATTTAGCAATCACACTGCTATGAAAACTGTTATCCTCTTTTTCATAGTGATAGATGCTATGGTGTTTTAGGCTTTTCTTACTGAGAGGAGGAGTCCAAAAACCCCCACAGAACTATCTAGGGTGTTCTTCCCCACCCTTTGTCTATGAAGTTGATTAATCTCATCCAAATGTATTGCCCTTCATTTGTCACTACTGAATTTCTTATAAGTTTCTCATATAGATTTGGGGGTTTTTTTCTGTTTTTGTTGTTGTTGGTTTGTTTTAAGATCCTTCAAGTAACCATCAGAGGATAAAATATCTTCTAATACAAGAAGGCTTACAAGGCTCATTAGGACAATACATCTTTCTAAGCCAGAAACTGTCAAAAATCCATATTTATTTAGTCCTAATGAACAATAGAAGCCACTCTGAGAAAGTATAGCATCTGAAAGAAAAAATCTACAAAGCTAATTTAAAAGGAAAAAAATAGTATACATAAAATATTCACTGGCCCCCTAATTAGTATTCATTTCTGTTTTCTCTTAAGTGACAAAGGAACATGGCAAATGGAAAAAAAGTTACAAAACTAGCAATATTTAAAATATAGATGTCACTTAGCTCACCAAACTCATTATTTGCCTTTTTTGTTCTCAGGCTATGAACAGCATGCCAAGGAAAACAGTTTCTGTGTGTGGTCATTTCTATGCATTATTATATTTTACAATTTTCTGAGGAACCATTTCAATTCTGTGCAAAAAATGCTGGAGGCAACTGTGAACTATTTGATTTTTTCCAACTGAATGGCTTTCCTGTGTGATTCCAATAACTGTCAGTTTTATCAAATAGCAGAATTTTTCATTTACTAAATTCTGCTTATTCCATTAATTTAAGACATACTCTAGACCACCTGTTAGTGTTTCAGTTTGTCTGTACTCCACAGATCATTCCAGGACATCCAACAGAAAACAGCAAATCAAACTTTCTCCACTATTCACTAAATGTCCCACCAACTGGATCCATTAATTACTTCATGGAGGCATTTCAAATGGTTCACTTTTGATTTAAATCAGGCTACTGAGACCCTTGGACTAATTTTACCAAGATTTATTCAGGAGTGGAGTCCTATCTCCTGTTACCCTCTGTCAACAGGCCTTTACACTCTGAGAAGCCTCTTCTCCTGAATACTAGAGCAGTTTTCTCTGGGATAAACACAACACCAAAAAAGAATACAGCTCAGAAATATGTCAGAAATCACTGCCAAAATCTACTGGCAGTTTGCTCATAATCAGAATGCCACCATTTGAAGAAATTTGATCTACATGTTTTGCCATCACAGAATTAATTTAGGTTTTCAGTATGTCACTGCTTCAATCAATTGCAAGTGTCTGTAACCCCAAATTCAGTTGGTGTCAGAGCTGTCCAGTGAAGAATCAGGACACATTTTAGGGCAACATTTACCCCATGGATACAATCCTGCTATTTCTGCAGTCTACTTTGCCTATATTCATGGCCATGTTTATATCCCTGGATGCTGGGTCACATGGTGCTCACATACCATGTTCCATACCTAGATGAACAAGGAATTGACAATTAGGTTGCTGCAGTTCTTCCAAGAGAAGTCATATTGCTGACAAAATAAATCCATGAGGGGTTCAGAATGTACTTCTTAGTAAAAGGGGTACAGTAGTTGCATCCTTGCTAGGAATGCTTTCCAAATCTAGTGCATCTGCAACACACCAAGCTTGATTTCTTTTGCCTCTATTTGGATTTCTGTGTCTGCACAGAAAATTTAAGTCTGATAAGAACAAAGGAGTTGTAGGAGTGTTCAGAGGTTAGAATAATCTGCTTCACTGGAAAGCTATATACAAATGGTGAGGAAAAAATAAAAGAAAATAAAATCAAAGGCTATATGTCCATTCATTTAAAATATTTAGCTACTAGTTAGGATTATTAGTTATTAAGTGCAAGGTGAAGCAGAGATAAAGACATCATCACTGACAGAGATTTGATTTGTTAATCAAAACAGTTGATAATTAGACCTGTTAATGGTGAAGTACAGATTTGACAAAGGAATTATATGTGTAACTATGAGTAGAAATGAAAAGCTGAAGGATAAGGCCATCCCTGAGTACAGCTGTATAGTGGATGTGATGATCCTTGGCTGGGATAGTTTTCAATCCTGAACTTATGTAAGTCTCCACCTAGGCAGGAGGAAAGGCTCCTGAGAGGAAAAGGAGGAACACAAGAGCATGGAAACAACAAAAATGAGATCTTGTAGTCATTCATATTTATTGTGTGTGTGTGTGTGTGTGTACACACATCCACATCAAAGCACATCCTCCTTGTCTGGCACATAAACTCTTGTCCTGTGTGCTGACAGCCTCCCTCCCTGCTCCTCATTGCTGTTTTCAGTAACTCATGGCACTGTGCAATCTCCCCACTCACAAGCTTAAGCCTGTAAAACACCTGCCATTAGGTGGAGAGAAATTTTATCAGTGATTCTAAGAGCACTTTTTTTTTTGGAAGACCTTGACAGATCTTTTCACATTAAAGGCAGAGGGGAACTAGTATAAAAATCATTCAAAGCAGGGGATGTCTCAAGCTGGCTGTCAAATGGTTTGGAGCAAGCACAAAGACAACCAGTTTTAATTGGAAAAGCGAGGTTATCCACACAGGTTTGGACAATGTCTCTCTCTTCAGAGGTGGGGGAAAAGGTTGCTTATAAAACTATCTATTATACAAGTCTGGGATGGCAGCAATACCAGAATACTTCCAGAGACTTCATTTAGTCTGGCTTTGATTTAGCTAATCTCCTCAGAGACCTGCAAGGCCAACTACACAAGCTACAAAAATTACTAAATAGTTTAAATCTCACATAAGGCTGACACTCTCAAGAAGCATCTGTTTTGTCCAGTTAACCAACAATCCCAATTTTTGCTGTCAGAACTAAGGGGATCACATCTGATAATATTTAATTCTATTTCAACCTCTATAATGCTACAGCATTTCAGGCTTTCATAAAGTCAACTTGACTTTTCACCGTGGTGAGGCGTGCTTCAGAGTATGTGTACACATATATACAGCCCAGTACATAATGAGAGGCTCTCTTTCAAAAACACCCTCAGTATTTCATGGTCTTACATATTTTTTTAATGGTATTCACAGATATAGGAGATGAAATAAATATTTACCAATTTCAGACATTAGCTACTGCTGAAAACTAATGAGTTCTTGAAAACTATTGACTTGTAAAGTATAACAGCAATTAATGCTGAAAGTACTAGGTACCCTTTGATGTCTCAAATTCTGGGTATTCACTTAGTAAAAGGATTGGTGGCTAAAGAATTACTTTTTTAAACTGTGATAATACATCATTCCATGTGTGACTCTTTCCACACAATAAAAAGAGAGCTCAAATGTTTAATGAAGTTGGCTTAGATGAGACTCGGCAAATTACAGTGGGTAGGCAGAGGGAGTCCTTTATTTTTTCCACAGTCTTCCAGATCCAAACCATGAGTGCCTAAGGAGGTAGCATCTGAATTAATTAATGGTCTGAAATGACAGAACAAGCTGCTTTCCTACCAGCTAAAATTACACAAACTGTCAGACCTTTCTCTCTATTAATTTCTCTTTAATCCTCAGGTGCATAAGTCCCTGAATTATGAGACTGGTTCACTACACTAGTAAAAAAGTATTGCAGAGATTGAAGAGAGTTTTAATTTGCAACAGGCACAAACAAGTAAACCAGCAAAGACCAAGAGAATCCCACGTGTGCAAGTAATGTACAATAATAGTCTATATATCAGAAATTCTTCATATCTACATAGCAGCCAAAATGCCTCACAAACAGATCACAAATAGTCCTTAAAGAAAAATCAGGGAAAATTAATTATGTCAGTGGCTTACTCAGGTCAGCTCAGAATAAAATTCTCTATGGAAAATAAATAAAATACACCCCCTGCTTTCAGAAATCCATTTTTAGGAAGTCTTTAAATGTGAACTGACTCTGGGACAATCCTTGAACCTAAGTCCTCACACTAATTCCTACCTGTGGTTCCAACCAATTCAATTTCTCTGCACACTCCGGTTGATTTTCTAGGGAACTTTAAACTGTGAATGTCAAACCCGTGGATGCAGCATCCAGAAGTCATGGACTTCATCTTCCAGATCTATTTTATGCACTAGTAAAGATGCCACCTTTTCCTGCTCCACCTGTGCTTTTCACACTGCCCACCAGCTCAGGGTGGCACTCTCGCTGCTTCCATTGTTTCTCATTCCTGAGAGACCAATTTTAACCTGCCACCAGCCACGGAAAATCTGTCAGAATTCATCATGCTCTGCATGCTGTGCTCACTCATTTACAAGCTCTCCCTTCCTCCTGGAGAACTAGAGAGAGATCACTGCAACTGAGCTAAGTGAACATAACACAGTGGATCATAAACCAGAGCCAGAATCCTCATGGCTCATTTCAATAACTTTCAACAAGAGAGCCATACATTGCCCAGTTATTTTCTCAGTTTTTCATTACTTTTTGAAATACCTTAGGAAAACTTAAGAGTGTCACAAATGGAAATGTTAAAAGTGCATGGAAGAGGTACAGCCTCACAAATTGGCTGCAAGCAAGCAGCATTATCTATAATCTTCCTCACCAAAATGAAATCCTAAATAACCACATGACTGGTCAGCTTAAACACTGACTGACAAAGGTGCATAAATGAGAAAAACACACTGTGGGAAGCATGTAAGAGAGCTCAGATCATTAGCTATCCAGATGGTGCACTTACTGTTGCTTAGCTTTGAATCATGAATTAGGCAGTACATAAAATTCTTAACAATCTGCATTTTTAACAAGAGTGAGTCTTTTCCAGACGATTCCAACACTAACCAGAAAAAAAAAAGAGTGGATAAAGATATATTCTTTTGAACTTGTTCTTTTTTATTTTTTTAGTGAACCTCTGCTTCTTCAAACTCAGATTTTAATCTTTGTTTTCAGGTTGTCCTACTTGCAGAAATGATGATCTGTTTATACAGCTGGTGTGCTGGTGGCGATCTGGAAGAACAGGAATAGTTGTTGAATTTTTCTCTCTAGCTCTTCCAAGCTCTTGAGTGCTTTAGAGCACACAGCTGTGTGAGAGCCACAGACATCACAAGCAAGCAAGGCAGGTGAACAAATGTGAGCCACCTGTGGTCACACGGGCTGCAGAGCTTGTACCAATGCCAGTGTCCACAGTTTAGCCAAACCTGCAGGATTTTATGTTTTTAAATAGAATATATTTTGAGAGAACTCACAGAAGGCAAGCCTTGGAATAGAACAGAAAGCTATTAGAAAATGGGGATAGATTCACCCTTGAAAAAATCAGTCTATGAGTAAAAAAAAAAAGAAAAAAAAAGGAATAAACCTATTTTTAAGCTGCTAAAGTACTGAATATATCACTCAAAATCCTCTAAAGGATTCCAGAGATAACAATCCAAGAAGTGCAGTCCCATATAGAAAACTCTACAGCCACATCAGGTTTTATGCCCATTTGAGTCCTTTTTTCTAGAATCATGTACAACTAAATCTCACAATTATTTTAATGTTCCATCTGTTTAGGCACACTCAGTAACTATTCTGCCTGATTATGCTGACACACAGATAGTGCAGCCAGAAAAATGTTGAGACTCATCATAAAACACTACTATTTTTCATGAATAAAATAGCAGCAAATTGAATGGTGATGAAGACAGGTTTGCTTTAGAGTGGAAAAGAATCCTGCATCGTGATGGAATCCAAAATATTTTGGCATTTTTTCCTGGTGAAATGTCTGTCTTTATACTACTGATTTCAATCCCAAATATATAAAAATTTATTCAAATCTCACCTCTAAAAAATCCCTTTTTCTTTAAGAGAAGCCTCCAGGAAACCTCTCCTCCATTCCCAGTTTCATGCAAGGTACTCTGTATTGAGTGTGCTTGTTACAGTGCAAAATATTCTATTTTCAGCAAGACATCCTGCAACTCCAACCTTGTTCCTGCCTCTGGCTTGAAAACTTAAAAGAAAACTGGACTATCCACCATTATCCACTGTAGAGGGATTCCATCTGAGTGATTGTGAAATAGCACTCACAGACAATTGCATAAAAAACTTGGCAGCAGAAAGCAGTGAAAAACCTTTTAACCTTCCTCAGCTGATAGCAGAGATTGGTTACAGGATATTTTTAAACTTTTGATTTTGTTAATGAAAAGTAGCACAAAATTTTACCTATATTTTCAGCAGACATATCTGCATAACATTGTGGGAGCAGAGCATTTACTCTAAAACTATTGTCTTGTTCAGTAGCTGAAATTATTTTCCTATCTCAAATATTTTCAATTATCCAAATGAATAATATAATTTGAAAATCCTCTGCTAAACTTAATGCCTGGGCTTTTTTTCCCTCCCCCCCTAAAAATGTAATCAGCCCTTTACTTAGCTTATATTAAGAATATCCCCTGATTCAGCACCCAGTTTTGCATCACAGGTGGCTGAGGAAAATGATAACAGGCATATTTTATACTGATGTTTGTCCAAACTGCCTCGTGAATTAATGGATGTATTTATAGAAACCAGGAGTAATAGACTGAATACTCATAGATTAAGAAAATATTAGTAAAATATTCACTGTAAAATGAATAATTTAAAGAAAGATTGTCTAAGAGATTCTTTGCTATCCTCATTTCTGGGTCACTGATGCTCTTTGTTTATTAAGATGTTGTAATTTGCTTTGCAGGAATATCCTGGAATTTTAAAATCATAAGGAAAGTAAAGAATTTACAACACAGGAAAATCAAGTAAAAATCTTTCCATTACCTACCAGATCTACACAGAAACTATTCAAGCAATTAGTATTTTCCAGCATTAGTTATTTATTATTGTTTTCAAAGGAGAAACCTCCCCCAAAATCTTAATTCCAACTCCTTTTCTGTTTCTAATCATTTGAAGACTATTTCTTCATCAGAGGTTTATGAACCAAACCCAAGTACAGTACCTTCCTTCTTTCAGGATTGAATGCTCTGAAAGTTGCCTTTCTGAAATCCAGAAACATTAATAAAGGCCAAAAGAAGCCCAAGAATATTAAAAAGGTAAATTACAAACTTGGTTTTCAGCTATTAAAAGCAAATATACCCTTCTAATTTTTTCCCTTGCAGTTAAACTGCCACTTTTCACATCAATATCCTTTTATTTGCCTTGCTCCCTTCCTCCTGAGGCATCCAGCTGAAATCATCTGTGGCACGTCACCTGATTTCAACTCAGCTACAAAATGGGAGTACCTGTCAGGAACATATTTACTTTGAATATTACACAACATGAACCTACGAAAAAAAAAGAAATTTTAGCAGTCTTTTTTTGGAATAGAATGACTGAGCATGTCTGAAGACATTTTAGAAAAAGGATGACATTAAATTGTTGTCTAAGATACAAGGAATAATGACTGAGCAACACTGGAATTTTCTTCTGGTTTTCAATTTCAAAGCCAAACAACTAAAATCCCCATCACCTGCTGATTATCCAAAGCCCCCAGAACATACTTTTTCTTCTGTCCTGACTCCAAAAATACTCTTGTTTTTCTGCTTTATCCTGACAAAGAATCTCTCTCACCCTACTTTCATCACAATCTTCTATGCCTCTCCTGTTCCTGTTCTATTTTTTACTGTTAGTTCAATTGTAAAGCATTCATTCTCTATTTAATCCTTTATTACTCCTCACATCTTAATTCTCTTTCACTGCTTTTTAGGCTTCAAATCAATTTTCAATTGCCTTCTTTCCTGGACCACATCCTTAGTAGGTTCCCAGTGTCAACAGACTCTCTAAAGTTTCTCTTCACTTGGCGTAGCTGTAGTGACCTTGATGCAAAGACAATCTTTATGCCTCCATGGCTCTTCTTTAATAACTGCACTGAGAGTGCTTCAAAATTAATGATACTTTTGTGTTTTGCATTTCACATAAAATATTTCCCACCACAGCAAACGCTGTGGATCACAAATGCATTTCAACAACTGGCTCACAAAAC
Source organism: Illadopsis cleaveri (assembly GCA_013399915.1). NCBI lineage: Eukaryota > Metazoa > Chordata > Aves > Passeriformes > Timaliidae > Illadopsis > Illadopsis cleaveri. The sequence continues at coordinate 28,420 of VXBB01011894.1, forward strand.
TAAAATGCAAGAAAAGAAAGTTACTTTTTCTCCTTTCATATTTGTTAAGGTTTGCTTCTATCAAAAAAACCCCAGCTTATTCAAACCACATCTAAAAACAAAACATAAAAGCTGATTAGGTATAACCTCCCTGAGCTTTAAGCTGTCAGAGATAAAAGTTTTCAAGATACAATATTTCCTCTAAATATATATGATGGAGCAGGTACAACTGACACCAAAGAAGGCTTCAAGCATCAGCACCTTGTTATCTAGGAGTGTCTCATACCTTTTCTATGTAGCCTCCCATGGGCAGCTCAGGCCCTTTCTCTCCTTCTCTCTTCCTTCTGCAGTTCCAGCTCGCTCCTTCCTGTCCCCAGCACGGCCACCTCACCCTGTCTGTCCCTTGTACAACATCTGACCCGTTCTGTCCCTTACCCAACCTCCTGTCCCTTCCTCCTCACAGCACAGCCAGCAGACTCCAACTGACCCTCTACCAGCTAACTCACTCTTTTATCACACCCATGGCTGTGAGGGCAAGGATGTTCCCACTCTTTGGTAATTAATGCAGCTGCAATATATCAGGGGCAGCACTATCTCTGACTTCCCACATATATATATTTGTTTTCATAGCAAAATATCCTCAATATCTCAAAACTACTTTTGAAGTCAGTATTAATACTAATTTTGAAAGACATCCAAACAAAGTAGCCAGTTTCCTTTGAAAGACATCTTCCTCAGGCTGCTGCAAATACATCTTCAGAAATGACATCAACTGTTATCAAATCAATATATTCCATTTCAAAGGTATGTTTATTTCCCTTCTGCTTTTTTTCATTTAAATCTCATTGTATTTGAGCTCTATTCAGGGTACATGGGTCATGGAGAAAACTTCTTTAAATTTACTCCTGCAAGGTATGAACAATTAACAAGTTTTGGGCCTTGGAATCACAGTTCACCTTTTGAAGTAAATTAATTATTAAATTAATTATTTAAAAGACCAGAAGATACAACCCCTAAGCTGAGCAGTAGAAGCAGCAACAGGAAGTGTATCTAATTAGCCACAAAAATCAGGCAGGATTGAGAAAGATAGGGTGAACCAGTGCTGGTTGTATGCAAATTGATCTGAGGCATACTAATTTGAGCATAAAGATGTGTTGGAAGCCCTTTTTCTGGCAATGACCACAAAAAGTTCCATCTAAACCAGCACTGCAGATAAGAGAGATAAGGTATCTGTCTGTGCAGCATTAAGGATTTTTCTTACAGGAACAAAGATTTTTTGAGTAAAAGGAGGATTTTTTCCTCATTACTTCAATAATCCCTAGTATTTTTCCAATACTAATAGGCCTTGCTTTCCCTTGCAAAAGAGAAATTAATTTTCTTCGGTGAATAAAAAATGAATTATCAATCTAATGGTTCTGATCATATTCAGGAGTCCTACATTTATATGTTTCCCCACACCTTGATGTTAAAGGCAGCAACTTTTTTCAATGATTTTAATGACATTTCTGACACCCTTGCCCTTACTCTAGAAATACTGCTAAACACTTTTGTCCCTCAGTCCTTATCAGCTGATTCCCCTCACTTGTCTTTTCACCATTTTAAAACACTAATCAGTGTAAGCTAGAGGAAAATGCATCTTTACCTTGGTTTCTATATTGTTTTCTCGCACCTCACTAAGTCATAGTGAAAAACACACTGGGTACTGCAAGTAGGAAAGAGAATGCTCCTGTTTATTTATTATTAGAGCTCCTTGCCTAAATGACACCTAAGTGGACCAACTCCCTTCAAAGGGTCTTTCTCACAAGGCAGAAAACCCTCAGGACTCCTGGACTCAGGGCAGCAGCCACATGTCCCTGAGAGATCAGTCAGAGAGAGCTTGCCCTGCCTGCCAAAGCTGCCTTCCTGTGCTGAGGCTGATCTGGAATCTCTGCCATGGATTCATCACTGGATTACACACCAGCACCTCCTCCCATTTTGTGAAGCACAGCTAGCTGCCTGCTCAAGGCCCAAAGCAAGAGATTCCTGGGGTTTGTTCATTTTTAACATGTGTGCTCACCGAGGCATGTTCACCTTCCTCTGTGGTTTAACAATGTGCCAATTCTCAGAGCTGGCTGCTGTTGGTTTTGCCAGGAACAGAGGAAGCTGCTAGCATCTTCTCACTGCTGTGGCTGGCTCCTTTCCTCCTCACCAAAAATCAATGAATGCAAAGCCAGCACTAACAGCTACCCCCTCATTAACCTTTTGTTTAATTGGCTGGAAACTGCTACGGCAGAAGAAGGAAGACAGCAGGCTAATGTATTTGGTGATCTAAATGAATTGTCCCAGAGTGGTAAAGCCCAAATGAAAGTTGAGAAGCTAAGAACATTAGAAGCAGCCAACTTCAAGGTGACTGTACAACCTTATATTATTTTGTCACTTTCTGTGTAGAGATATTAAGAAAATCGAGGTTGAGCATTTCAGCAGAAGTTAAAAGAGTGAAAATTGCCCTTTTGGTTGCAACCATATTTTTCATTACCGGGGAAACATGTCCTAACCTTGACAAAAGCTATAATGAGAAAACTATTTTCTAACCACAAAATTATTTATATTCTCAGATTTACCCCAATGTTCACAATATTCCATCTCCCCCACTAATTCCAGAGCTTCAGAGGGCTTATTTCCCCAAACCAAACCAGTTCATCTGCCTCCCTATTTTGCTGAGTCTTCTTGGCCACACCCAAAATTCTTAACAGGAACATCTCTCATACCTCCCTAGAATCTAGCTCTGAGTTATGATTAAAACTGAAAGAAACAACTGATCCCATTTGATCAGTGCTGCTATTTCCCTTCATATTTCTGCCTTTTTCGTAGTCCTACTTTCCAGTATCTACTGTCAATACCTGTCCTTCTTATTTCTTCAATATGAAGAAATCATCAATTTGAGTAGAATTACAAAAACCAGAGACCATTAGTTACTGTGAAAATATTTTTCCCCCTCCTGGGCACAATCAAGGAAAATTCATACACTGAATATAGGTAAATATTAAATGAAAAAGCCTCAACAGTATGGGGAAATGTTGTATGTTGTAATTCTCACTCGTTAAAATGGATGCTTGCAGTGCATCATCAGCTCCACAGAAAATGTTGAGTCGACTTTGTCTGTCACACAGGAACTCGGAGGGGTGAATATATTTCATCACATTTTAAACACAAGAACAGCAATATTGTGCTGAATTTTAACTTGACACGGCGCTTCGATGAATTTGCCTGAGGCAACAAGTAAATGATGTTTTATCTCCTCTCAATGTCAAGTGCACAGCAATGCAGGGAATGAAACTACCATACAATTTGACAAAATTGGTGCTCTGTTATGGGCATACCTAACCATTGAATATCTGCTTATATTTTCTTCCTCCTTCAGGGCTCATTACATGTGTATTTGGGGAAAGCATGCACTGTACCAGGCTGCTTTCTCTCTGAACTCTGGGAAAGGGAGGACTCTGCTCATCACAGCAGTCACTTCTTAAGAAACCAAACTGAGCTTGTGCATGGTTTATTTTGTGAAATAACCGCACCCAAAATGTTCTCTATATTGTTTCAGAGTGAAAAGGAAGAACCTGGAGGCCCACAGAAGTCAAGGAAGGCTCCTTCTATTTCCCCAGGTTTTGTTCCTAGTTCTATATGCAAGGGACATTGGCTTTTTCTGTACCATAGTCAGTCATTCAATTATAGAGGAAATTATTATTTACAATCCTAAAAAAATTTTTTTCTATAATATCTCCTTTAGCTCTAATACAGCCTATCATGTAGATCTGCAACTCTACTTAGGCATTCAATAAATCACATCTGTACCAGATCTAAGGAATATTCGGGTATTTAAGATCTGATTGGAACAATCCAGAGTAACAGTCAAGGTTATTACGGTCTGTTTGGTCAGTTGGGTTGTAATGTGTCAGAATTTGGTGCTCAACTCAAGGAATCTCCATGAGATTTTAATTAATCCTTGAAAAATTTTAATGTCATTGTGTCATTCATTATCTTCTGTGTCTCAACACATTCACGTATGAGAGAGGGAAACACTCAGTGATTTCTTTCTGATTACAGCAGGGGAGAGAAGAGAAGCCACTGTTCTTTCCCCTCACTGTATCCTAATTCTTACTTGGGAAATTACAAAAATTGATTTCCTACAACTGTATCTATGACAGAGAAGGGCAATGTAATACAGAGGGTTATTGGTACCTGGGACTTACATTTATTTATGGAATAGGCAAAAAAAGTTACTTCACTACTCATTATACAATTGTGGTATAGGACATTGCTCCTAAAAATTGCATTTCTTGATGAACACTTTCTGTCTGACCATCTTCAATAAATCTTTCACAAGTAAGTACAAAGATTGTCTTAAAATCATATTTCATTTTACTTTCTATTAAGCTAAAGAAACCCTGCAAATGAAAAACAATTCCAAGACTGTCACCTTCTCCCTTATCCACCAAAAATATGTGCATAAATAATCTATTTATTGTTGTTGTCTTTTTTTTCATATGTTAATGACATTCAAGCAGCCAAGTTAAGTGTAATTTGGTTTTATCTGAAGATGCATTTCCTGACCAAATGAGCCTCCTTTCTCCCTGGATACTAATCCAGATATAACAATACTATGATGTCCCAGCCTCAGGTAATTGAAAAGACCATGACCGCCTGTTAAATGTGACTTGCAAATTATGCACTGGCATCTTTACTTGTTGACACCAAAACAACAACACCACCAAAAAAACCCCAAAAAAGCCCCAACAAAAAACCCGAAACGAAAGGAACCCAGCCCCAAACTACCACATATTTAGGATTGAGAACAACTCAGATTTTTCTTCACTGTTCTCCTTCCCTTTTGTACTCAAGGGGTCCAGAAGCCCATTCCATAGGTTCTACACAGATACGTGGAGATGCTTCCAAACTTTAGAGAACCTGCATTTTTTTTGTAAGCAATGCATAATATTTTGTATTACTGAACAAGACTGCTTTAGTACAGTCAAATGTAAACTGGTGAATACTTAAAATATGGTTCTCCAGCAGAAACTGTTTAAACCTTTCACCAGTAGGTGTTACTCAGGATATTTCTCCCAGCCAAGTCACAAAATAATTTTTAAATTAGTGAGGAAAAAAAAAAAAGATGTTGCAGGAAACACAGATTGTTTTGTTGACTAAGATGACTATTTGTAGTGCAGAAGTCATGTTTCAGATGAAAGGCACTTTCAGTTGCTGTCAGGGGAAAAGAACGTGGAGAGCCACACGATGATGTGGTGCTCTAAGGTGACAAGGTGACACATAAGGGAACCAAGGTGGCCCAGCAGGACTTCCTGCCGAGTGAAGCGTTACAGATGAAATTGTCACAAGTGCACAGACGGCTCCTGAGCTGACGCCAAGTGACAGAGCAGTGAACTGCCAGGAGAGGAAATGCTGGGATTTCTTACAGCATTCAGTGAGCACAGGCAGCCTGCATGCACTGCACACAGGATATACAGGAACCCTTTTATAAATCAGATGGCAAAAAGCCCCGTCCATTGCATTACTGCAAAAACTGCTGTGCATTTCAGAACACACCAAATGGCTTCTCCAGCAGTGCCCAAACACATGGTCATGTCAAAAACAGCAAACAGAAAGGAAGTACCTACAATACAACAACTGAAAAACAGCAGGTTTCTCTGATACAGGGCTTTTCTTAGGTCTCAGAGGCTGTCATGCTTTGTATTTCTTGAACCATTAAACAAGGTCATCATTGACTCCTTTTGTCCTGTGAGAAATCAAATGCATGAATGATTCTTAGAGAATAACTGCCTCTCAACGGGAAGGCAGGAATGCTGGACTCCAAGAAATGCCTTTGATGGTTTTAGCTTTTACAACAACAGGAAGGAATGTTAGAACAAATGGCCTAATAAGGACTGAGAAATAATACTTAAAGAAAATTTGGGGTGTCACTGTTAGTCATGAGAGCAGTGCTGGGACAAGGACAGGCTTGCAGCTTGGCTCAGGGCCACACTGTCATACAGAGTGGGACACTGTGGCTACAACAAGACCTGGCAAAGGGCTGAGACAGAAGCCTGGAGCAAAGGCAGAGACCAATGTTTAGTGAGAACATTCAAAACAAAGCTCTGCATCTAAAAGAAAAAGCGTTTGCTGGAATACAAAGTCAACGGCTTGGAATGAAAGACCGAACTGCAGAGAATGTCCAAAGAGACAGGACACAGCCTGGGCTGTAAACCTGTGTTTGAAAGAGACACTGATCCCATAGCACAGGCTGGGAGATAAGTAAAAATAAATAAATATGTAAATAAACTGGAATAAAGGAGCCAGTGAGAAAGCTGTGGGCATTAAGTCTCCTTAATGGACTTAATAGCAGGGGTGTATTTATCTGTTTTCCTCTTTTCTTTCTCCTACTTACCAAACTCATCCACACCATGTTTCTGGACTCTATTAGTCCTTATAATTTGTAAGGTTCCTTGATATTGACTTTAACACATCAATAAAGCACACCCAAAAATCAATTTCCCTACTACAATTTTGTTTTTTTGTTAAATTAACTTCTGCTTCAAGACCTATAATATTTATGAGTTTCTGACTCAGATATAAACCCTATACCACACCAATTATTCCCAATTGCATACTTTAAACAACTACTCATTGCCACTGAAGTCTAAAAAGGTACTTACACAGTTAAAATTAAGTGCATGACTCTACTTTTGGACTGAGGTCACAGTTTAACACCCTAAGATTGAGTCTGTAAATCTACACATTGAAAACAGTACCAAATAAAGCCTTTCTTCAAGGGAAGGCAGAAGAAAAACAACTCTGGGTAACTTTGCAAGAAGATTAATCCAGTTATGAAATAATAATTAAATGTATAAGCAAGCTGATCGTTAATTAAGAGGATGCTTAATCACCTGAAAATATTCTTTAAACTTAGTGGCAGAGCAACTGGCAAGTGACAAGGACTGTTCTGGAATCTCTAATAAAGGCTATTGGGACTACATCAAAAGGAAGTTAATTTATTTAGCATAGCAGCTGATAAGACCTTTCATATGCACTAAACACAACAGAAATTCTTATTTATTGCATAATCAAAAACGTGTGTTCCTCCTCTATGCTGCTACTCACCCTAATACAATACAAGCTTATGAGTATTCCAGAAACAAATGGCCCTTGATTCCAGTCAAAACTGAACAGTGAGTTCATCTTTTCTGACACTGAAAATGTCACTCTAGAAGAACTAGAGATTTTGCCATGAAATTATAGAAGTTGCAAAATGGAAAAAAAGCTTGTCCTTAATTCTAAGCACAACTTTTCTCCACAGACTGTATCAGCATGCTGTAACACAGAACCTGCCTGGTGACAGAAAAGGAGTTGCTGACAACACTGTTAAGACCCCTGAAAGGTGATTGATTTTGGAGTGGGCAGGCACAACTGATGGTACAATAGTTGATTTTACAAGGTGATCTAACTTAAACAGTTTGACAAGATAAAACAGTTAGTGTGGCAATACCTAGTAACCTTGCTTCTTTGGCATTAACGTGAGAATAATGTCGCAGGAAACTGCAGCTTGCTTTTAAAAAGCAATTCTTGCTTCTTTTATTGTCTTGCAAACAGCTTATTCTGAATCAGTCATACCGACATTTATCTCCCTATCAGTTATCACCAGAATGTTTGATGGCAAAAGTACATTTTAATCTGTTGTGCAAATGCTCAGAATTCATTTATATCCTAAAACTAATTTAGTCAATTTACCTTAGTACTCACACAAACCTTAAAAATCGCTGTAGACCTGTAACAGATTTCCTTCTAACAGATGGAAAAAGTTATTTTGCAGCTCATTTAATTTGTCATGGATACTGAAAGGAATGGCAGAAGTCATTTACTTGTCTGTCAGATGGACAAAATTTGACTCCAGTTCAGTTCCTGTTCAGGATTCCAGGTTATTTTCTCCAGTTACAACTCTATAAAGAATTCGAACCTGGGCTTGATACTAACCAAATATTTCAGAAAGACTAAACCTCAATTACTGAATAAAGCTACTGGAAGTTTTAAGTGAATTAAAATATTTTCCATGTGGACACAATCAATTTTCAAACGTTTCAGTTTGCTGATATGCAGAGTTATGCAAAGAAAGAGAGCTCCCAGTCTTCCCTGTCTGCCAGATTGTCACAGACTACTCCAAATATAGAGGAAAGTCTGTCTGATGCAACCTTCAGCAATCCCCAGCTTTGATATATCTGTGCCATTACTTTTTTCCTTACAGACATCAGACCCACAAATACTGGAAAATCTAAGGCTTAAGTTTCACAGACTAGAGGCATGAACCATGAACTAGAGAAAACAACTTGAAACAAAAGTGGGAAGGGGGAGAGTCATCCTCAACATGTTGCAACCACAGAACAGGACCTTCCCTTCAGATTTCCTCCTCTGACACTGGAACTGCAGAACAGTGTCCAGGAACCTGGGACAGTCCTTGTTTAGCCACATCTGAGATGTGTCAGGGTTTGTCTGCTCTTCTGACAGATGCTGCCCCTCACATTGAGAGCTCTCTGTTCCTCTGCCTTCACTCACCCGTCCCACTGAGCAGCTCCACAGTGATCCAGGGTCACTCAGAGACAACAGTCCTGAGGCACCTCCTGCCTGCAGCCCAGACAGCCACAGTCTGACAGCACAGCAGAAAAACCCCTGGAAACCAATAAAACCAAGAATTCTCTGCTACAATTGACATAAAACTTGCTAAGCTAGAGCTGTTTTAGGAAGGTGGTGATGACAAGCACAGAGCACACGGTACACACTTTCATTTTACTGCTCCCTTCAGCTTCTCCCATTGATTTCAAGAGTTCCTGTGTCAGTGTCAACAACTGCTGCCACCACCAATCCTGCACTATCTGGTTTAGCCAGAAGCTTTTCTTGGAGGCTGTAAAATTCCCAAGTTAACTTGTTCACAGATCTCTTCAAACTTAGAGTGCACAATGGGGATTACTCGATACCTTTATGGACAACAGCAGAAAAATAGATTTGAGACTGGGGACAGGTAAGGACCATCAGGGAAAACCAGATCAACATCAAAACTTTAGAAAATACCCAACCCCCGAAATACTCATTTTTACTCTGGGTGTATATTCAGCCTCAAGTTTTCAAAGGAGCCTTAAAACATTATGAGTTTTTCTCCCTATTACCAAAGGTCTTCAAAATTCTAATTTTACCTAGTGGAAAGAAAGCCACTAAATTCTGCAGCAACTTTGTCTTTAGAGGATTTTAAGATGATAACACATCAAGCATTTGCCATAATGTCAAACCAAAATGACTTACAAAACTAAGATTTAAAATCTGTTCCATCCTTTAAGTTGAAAGACATTGGCTATTTCTTACAGATAAAGTAAATATTTTCTTGTTCTCTTTCTTCTGCATTGATTTAAATATAGATTGATAAATTTAAATTTCGATACTCTGCTGATCAGTTGTTACAAGTCTAATTAATAGATGTTTATCTAATCTCCAAATCCAAAGACACAACAAAAACAAACAAACAAAAAATCCCAACAAAAGCCAAAACCCCACTAAAAAACCCAAACCTACAAAAACAATCTCACAAAATGCCATAGAATTTTGAAAAAATCTAAACAAAAAAACACTTTAAAAATCAGTAAAAGCCACTTAGTGACAGTAGTTTTAGATAACACAATTTACAGAATATACATGCTTAAAAGCAAGATGAGAAATTACTGACATCTCAAATCCTTCACTGTGCACATAAAAAACACAAACCTTTAAATGCATAATTCTTACAGTACCAATGCAATTTAGCCGTACAATAAAGTATTGCTCTTTCATCATTCATCACAGGCTATATTGACAACACAAAAATCATCAAAAATATTCTAAAAATTACATAAGGACACAGGGACATTGTGCTAAGGATTAAATGGAATTTTCAATATATTATTTCTCCCCAACTTAAAATTAGACACACTGATTACTGCATATATATATTTTCTTGAAAAAGTTATAAGCTCTTTTTTCCCCACAAAACCCCACGTGAATGGAATTTTTGACTTTTCCTAACCAGTACATTTACAAAAAACCCCACAAATACCACGTATTTGTATTAAAATGATATAAACAAGTATGGCAAAATGGAAGCTGAAGTTGAGATTACTGTGCTTTGTTAAAGTATTCACCCAGACACCTGATAAGAAAAATGTCTCATGTGGGACATTATCTTGCTTTTAAGTGCTTTTGTGATGCATAAGTGTTACTGTTCTCACTTAGCAACTTTTAGCCCTCTTGCAGCTTTATTTTTATCAATAATAGGCTCTTTATGAAGGCAATAGAAGATACTAGATATTCTGCAGGAACACTTTCAAAGTTTAATTTCAAGAATGTGATCAGTTATAAAAATGAATCCAAAGCACAGTTTCTTATCACATATATCTTTAATGCTCAAAAACATTTTTACTGGAACTAGGACAGGAGGAACTTTAGGTGACTTAATGCTAATCCCCCTCTAACAATGGATATAATTTCACCATAAAAGTTAACATTTGGTAAATTTAACAGTAAAATATACCCTTCTGAAACACAGCACACATGCCTACAGCAATATGGGCGTGAAATTGTCAGTTTTGCTGAGAAAGCAAAAAGAAAAAGTGAAACAAATGAAATGAAGGAAGTAATTAGAAGCCCTGTGAATATACTGGCATAACATTACCACATAGATATTTTTCCAATTAATTTTTGGGGTTGCTATATGAGGAAGACTTTTGTAAAGTCCTAATTAGCTGATCCAATGTCCTTTAGTCCTCATAACAATGGTAATTCATGAGACTTACTACACACAAATTAAATCTCCCAGTAGAAATGACTTGCAGAACTCTTTTGCTTTCCCATATTAAAAAGACAGACACGACTTTGTCCTTCACTATTCCCTTGGCCATAAAAAACAGATCTCCTTGGACTTTAATGAGGTTAAAAGAGGTACACATTATAACAAGACATATAAAATATTGTTTCTGAAAAAAATCATTTGATAGATCATTTATAGCTCATAATTTACAGAGATGTAAAGAATGTTAACATGAAATGTTCTATGTCATAAAGAAGTTAACCTCCTGCCTTTCTAGCTTTTTTTGGCTTGCTCCTATGAGCTGAACTTAGAGAAAATTTCTTATTTTTAACCTTTTCTCCCCCTCTCCCTGGGAAAATAAAACCTATTTGTTTAGACAAAGAAGATAATATATAACCTTCTCTACCCAGTTGTACGGGAAAGAACCTCACACCTCTTTGTTGTTCTTCAACCATAAATGTCATATTCATGCAGATTGCAAGCCAAGTGCAGGATATTCTCCAGAAGAGACAAATTACAAGAAGTAACACAATTCCTGTGCTGGCTCAATGACTGTGACCCTACAGAAGGGAATCACAGAATCATTTGGCTTGTAAAACCCCTTAAGATCATTGAGTTCAACCTCCAACTGCTAAGCCAGCACAGTGTGGCAGGACATCTACCCCAACCCTATAGTGGGTGCACAGAGGGAGAACCCAGGGGCTGAAAGGCCCAGCAAGGGGGCATCTGTGGTGCCAAAAGGGCTCAGACTTCAGCTAAGAATAACCATCTTAGTCTGGAGAGCAGATGGGGCAAGAGATAAAAGAGATATTCTTGACTGAGAGACATTGCTCTACAAACTATAAAAGACACATGAGTTATCACAGAGGCAAAAACCTCTTACACCCTAACAAGCATTTGAGTTTGGGCACAGATTCCATGGTTACTTCCCTGGGGATTGAGGGAAAGGATCTCAATGTGTGTCCCACCAACAAGGGGNACCTCTTACACCCTAACAAACGTTTGAGTTTGGGCACAGATTCCATGGTTACTTCCCTGGGGATTGAGGGAAAGGATCTCAATGTGTGTCCCACCAACAAGGGGGTGGTAAAATACACTGAAGCCTAAGTTATGTCATTTCTTCTCCAGCTGTAACATTAACAGGTACCTTTTACCCTACACTGTATTTGTTTACTAGTAGTCTCTTTTTGTCCTTATTCCTGTGTAGCATTAGTTTAAGTCTTATGTCTGTTAGTTTTGTGTCTATTAAATAAATGATTTGTTCTATAATAGACCAAATCAGCCATTATTAAAGGACTCGTGAATGAGAGTGGGTTTTGGGGTGCTGGCCACCTCAACAAAGCTCCTGCCTGCTGCCAGAGGCCTGGGCAAAAGGCAAGGGCTTGTCTAAAACCCCACATCCATTTGGAACACACAGCCAACCCACCACTGAACCTTGTCCCTGAGTGTCACACCTGAACCTCCCAGAAAAACCTCTAGGAGTGGTGACTAAACTTCTTCCTGGGAAAACCTGGAAAAATTCCAGTGCTACATCACCCCCTAGGTGAAGATATTTCTCCTAATAACCGACCTAAAACTCACAAGTAAAACCAGAATACTTCTATGCCCAGGCACTTCATGACACTACTTCCCAAAATCATCTTTGCCCTTCACACCCATTTTTACCCCCATAAGATTTCCAAGATTGCTGTGGGCTTTAGACTGCCCAAGTTTTCTTTAACCCCTTTCCTTTAGTGACATTTTCTAGAGAAGCAGACACATAACTATATCAAACCCTGTACAATCATCTCAATCTCTCACAAATTTACCATATTCTAGCCAAGAGTAGCTAGAGTCCTTTATTACAAAACTGGGAAAAAATTATAAAAGAAAAGTATTTGTAATGAAATTAATTTTTTGTTCTTGTCATAATTCATAAATTTCCCAGAGCAATTATCAGCCACAATACTCCAGGGAGCAAACTAAGAGTGTTGCCTCTGGAAGGAGCCCACTTCTATCCCTTTTCCTGAGGTTTTCCTGCTATATTTCAATGTACCAAAGATCCTTTAAGGATCTCTTAATTTCCTTATTAATTAAATGGCCTGTAATATTTGATATAGTCTTTATTAATCCCCTTTGTCTATTTAAGAATGCTAATCAAGTACCCTTTAGTTTAAAAATTACTTCACTGGTAACCCCAGGGAGCTGACTCTTGCACTTTTGTGTGCCTTTATGCCAGAACTGCAATTATTTAACTGTGAGATTTAACAAATCTCCCATTATCTAGATATTTTCATCGAGCAACCCAATTTTTTTACTGCTTTTTTTTAAAGAGAAAGTACACCTGATGGAATGTTGCTCAAACAGATGCAGGTTACTGAACAGTTTTTAGCATATGTGCAATTGATCATTATTGTAATTATTCGCACAGAAGCAGCAATGGATTAATTCAATTTTTCAGATTTGGAGATCACTGGGAAAATAAAGTTCTCCTTAGGTAGTATGAGCTGCCTTCAGCCCACCACATCCATCAGTAACAAAGCATTAAAGCTGAGGATCATAGTTCCTCTTCCTAGAATCAAGATCTGCATTACCTCCCACAGCTGCACAACCCTGACAGAGACATTTGGCTTTCTTATGGGCTAAATTTAGGTCTTTATTCACTCTCCTGGTTAAATATTGCCATAAAGCATTATGGAAAACTGTGGGGCTACAAACAGTACTGGCTCAGGATTGCAACAGAAACACAACAATGTGCACAAAGAGAAATCCTTATTGGCGCAGTGAATGGTTAAAGTTTTTGGACTGCAGAGAACAGTTTATCAGGCACCCCAAATGCTCTGCCCTTGCTCATATTCAAATCAGGGGAGGCAGGCAGTGACGAGTGCGTAAGCTGAGCGTTAGTTCAGGGCTCTGATTTCTTGATCTGCTGTGCTCTGAAGCCGCTTTCCTGAACATATGGCTTACCTAATTGAGGGTTTGGACAAGAACCAAAATCACAAACTGCGTATGCAGGCTGAAAATACAACGATATATGCATTACAGGAAACCAAAAATAGAGGATGAGACTGAGGGATCGTAAAGGCAAGAGAAAGAATTAATTACGAGGAAAAGAGAAGCAATTAATTAAAATCATGAGCTTACAATCAGAGCTGGAAAAACTAAAACTCAAATCCCAGCAACTCAGCATGCTCTGATTCACATCCAAACAACTCCAAACACAGCTGTGTGAAGGAAATGGGTTCCATTTGCCTGCTCTTGCAGGCACCCTCCCCATGCAGAGAAAATGCACAACCAAGCAGTTCCCAAAGTGACTTTCCAGCACTGTGTGAGGGATGGAGCACCCACTGAAACCCTCATCAGCCTGATGGCTGCATCCTGCCTGGGAGCTGTGCTGGCAGAGCTGCACTGCAGAACTCAGATGCTTGGTGCAGCCTGCTAAATATCTACTAAAGAAATTCTTTTAATCAGAAACACTGACTGGGAACAGTTTAGAATCAACCATTATGTCATGTTTCCTTACAGATACTGATCATAAACGTGAGAGTTGTTTACCTAAACAGCCGGTTCTGTAACATCTCCAGTGCTGATCAGAGTTCCGAATTGATGTGAACTCTTTTTGTTTTGACTACAGGGAAAGTTTCATTTTCTCTTCAGGTTATTCAGCTCATTTTTTAAAGCATTAAACTTTAAGTCAATCGCAAATAAAAAATATTTTCAGAACTCCAAGTCATAATGTTTTGGGTTATTTTCTATCTTCTTATTGGGTTTGCTTTGAAGGATTTTCTGCTAGGTGCAATTTCTTTCAGCTCACTTTTGTTTGATTTTTCTGAAACTTTCAATGCATTATTAAAAACATTTTTTACCTGGAATGCATAATTACATGGGGTTTTTTAGCCATATTAGATGAAAACCTCAGATTATGGAGTATAAAATGTCAGTTTTCACATTGAGCAAATCCAAATCCTATAGGCAGGCAAACCTACGAATTTGTATTCTACATCATGTTTTTCTCATTTAGAACAGCTAAGCAGAAATGAATACAGTAGCATGTTATTAAATATTGCTGCTTTTTCCTGCATTTTTGTGGGCTGAGGAATGTAAAGCTGTTTCAATTAGAGAAGGACATTAATCACCCCTTAAAATATGGTGACAGACGGCAACATTGCATATATGTGCGAGCAGACTCACATCCAAGCACAGAGAAACACGGTATCCCAGTGCAGTAAACAATTACTCTTTGTGCTTTTTTGTGTTTGTTTTTGAAAGCTCCATAATGTACTAGCTAATACTAGAGCTACCACTAGCAAATGCTGTCAGCAAACACATGGCAATTAAGGATATTACCTAGGATATTTAGCAACCCGCCTCCATGGGAAGAAATGGAGCAGCTTGAGAGGAGGTGATTAACTGAAACCCTAATTGACTTCCCAGCACAGCAGGATTGTTACAGGTATTCTTCAGGTGAGACCTTCAGCCAGTCCCAGAGATTCCCTCAGGCAGCCCGTGCTTTTACATCTTGCATTCAGCATTTACCACCTGACAGGCACTCCTGAATCCTTCAATATTTTGATAGCACTGGGAGAGGGACAGGGGTATCTTAGCAGCTTCCCCAGGTTGCTCCTGGTTTAGAAGCAAATTCCACTCTTTTTCAGTAGAGAACACACTTTGTCAGAAGAGACCTCCTGCAGATGAAAGAATTGTCCCATACAGCTCTCTTCTGGTGAAACAGTGTGATGCTTTGCACAGAACTTAAAATAATTGAAGGAAACATCACACATAAATTGGAGTCATCAGGCAGAACCACAGGCCAGCTGGATACAAGAATTCAGCAGAACAAATTGCCCAGGGAGTCTTTGCTCAATCTATCTGAAATCACCATACCAGGATCACAAGAGTATCTAAATAAGCTTCTTATTTTAACGAGTTCCCACTCTGTGAGTTCAATAAAATCAGCCCTTGACAAGTTTCAGGTTCTCCTGAGAACATTCAAACTCTTTTGTATTGTTTTGGCCAAAGGTAGTTGTAAACATCACGTGACTTATTCCTCTCTAAATTATTCCATCCATGGATGGGGAATTGGGTGGCAGCAAATACATAATTTTTTTATTATGTACAAAAATCTAGGCACATCAATGTATATGGGAGTTTGAAAAGTAATTATTCATAGTGGAACAAAATGAGTTGACAGAACTTACTGAACAACTATAGAATACAGTTTTTATAGGCTTTACTAAAAAGATAGAGTTATTTAAAGCTGATGCAATATAAACCTGGAGGGTGGAAGCCTGAGGCTGAGAACAACGTAGTGCACAGGAGCATTACGCCATGCCATGGAAACAAACACTTGAGAAGCAGAAAATCGTTGGTTTCTAGCCCAAAGCCAATGCCAGCCTGGCTAATCAAGCTAAAAATTGTTAAAGTGTAAGAGCAATTGTGACACTGTGATATGGACATAAGTCTACAAAAGCTGGTGACAGGTCTAGAAAAAGAAAATTAAACAAAGGAAAAAGACATTTATTTCAAGGTGAATTGCAAAAGCAGAAACTGTTATAGATTAAGGTGAGAGAAGGATTCTCTTTTCAAAGTAACATTCTCTGTGATGCTTGAAAGGTGCCTGGAAGAATTTTACACTGCAAAAGTTTTGAGATATAGTGGTTTGGAGAAGAGAGGGAAAGTAAGTGGAGGACACTTTACACCTTGTTTTTCATTTCACAAGTGTTTAGATTTCAAAGATATGTTATTATAGTGCCTGTTTATTGGGTGGGGAGGGTGTGTTCTTTAATTGAAGTTATGTAAGCACAAAATACTTAAGAGTGGGGTCCTTTATAAACATTCATCAAGTTCAATTAGTAAAATAAAGCCAATAGGAAGAAAATGTAAAACCTGACTGCCAAAAATACGACAAACTAGAAAAATTATATTTTCTTTCACTGCTCAAAATTCAGTATCTTCTGTTTTCCACTAGTGCATCAGTGCAACTTCAAAGATCGGAATTTTAAATGGCAATTATCAGTATTTTTGAGAACATTCCCTTAATGACATCAATTAAAATCATTGGGTATAATTAGGGGGAGACTTAGAGAGTTCTATAGTTTTTAGACTACTTTAAAGATCTCAATTGTCTAATTAACCTCACACTAAAAAAAAAACCCACCCCAAAAAGCATATTCCTACTTGCAAAACCCAAACACATTTATATTTCAAATTGCTTGCTTGAAGCTTTCCAAGCTTCAGAGCTCTCTGCTCCTTTTCCACTTACAGTTATTTAGTGAGCAAGTTGTGCACAGCACTTGGTCAGCTGAGGGTTTCATCTGCCACCTCCAAAATACACATGGCCTAACTGTCAATTAAGGTATTCCACTCTGGAGACAGTAAAAGCTGTGACTTTTTCTAATTTCTCTAGAGAAAATACTTCACAGTCTCCCAAAAGTCAAAATGCAGAGATGGGAAAGAGCAATTCTCCATGTTTTCTTTGGTGTTGATCTTACCCCACATAAACAAGATTCATGATCTAACTTCATTCTCAACTAGTTCAAGTCTTTGTAGTACCCATCCAACCTTTGTACTCTGGGCATGAAAAGCTAAGAATACTATTAATAAATACTATTTAACTCACATTATTGTAAGAATCGAAGGATCAAAGAAATGCATTTTAATGTATTGCATTTTTACTGTTCCAAACTTGAAGTTGTAAGTCCAGATGAATCTTTTTAAATATTCAAATTTAATTTTCTTCAACTCAGATGAAATGTCTGCCTCACTGCAGAAGCACGTCAGGAAAAAAAAAACCAAAACAAACCAGTAACTGTTGTAAAGTGAATCAGAATCCAAGTACATTTATTGAATGGGAGACTTTGTTATTCCAGTGTCTAAGGAAGAAAAGCAGCTCATTTGAGCCTCCTACTGAGATGTAAACAGGAAGGGTTAGTAAGACATGAGCAGTTTGAATAGTAGAATGGAGAAGAAAGTAACTCCTTTATTGTGAGGGGAGTTAACCAAGCAAATTCAAGATTCTTCCTGAGAGAGTTAAACAAAAATGTTAAACAACTCGCATTGTGTAATTTCAGCGTGTCACAAGACACAACCCAGAAGCAAAAAAAAGGTATTTGGTGAGAGCATTATGAGTTGGACATCAGGGAAAGAACCTCTGTCTGCTCTGCAGTGTTCTAAAAACACTGATTGTGGTTTTGAAAAGCCCCATTATTGCAATAGATAAACAAGGCTTTCATAAATTTATGCACTAGATAAGCATCACTTATCTATACTTTTGATCTTTTGCTATTTTAAATGTGTTATTTGATACCTGGCAATTTGCTTTGTGACTTTATCAATGAAAGCCCTAGTTTATAAATGACACATAGAGGAAAAAAATCCTTTTAATGGAACACAGCTAAGCTTTTTATCTTTTTTTTTTTCCTGAAGACATATTGACAAAAGACAGTGAAGCACAGTCAGCTGACAATGATGCAAGGAGTATAGGAAACAGACTATGAAACAGGTATTTCACTGCTTTTCTCCTTAGACAACAAGGATCACCATTAAAGAGAAAGTAAATCATTGCTAAGAAGGCATGTGCTGTGAATCTTCACATCCTGTCCTATGATTTAGAAAAGGAGATGCAGGAAAGTAGATTTAAAAATGAGAGGAAGTCAACAATCTGTATCAAATGGCTTGGAAAGAACTGGTTATCCTTTAGGGAGGGATAATTATCTCTGGCTATATCCCTACAGTCTTCTGCTGGCACCAATGTGTTCCACAGTGTGAAACAGATGGTGCAGGCTCTCCAAGCTTCATGGTCTTATTGGGATAAACAAAGCCATGAAACACAGGAATAGATTGTGGGGACAGACAATTTTGTATCCTGAGAAGCAAGGCTAAAGAGAGCTCTCCTTAGAATCCATGTGCAAGCCCCATTACAAAAAGAACATAATCTTTCCCCAGAAGTAAAAAAAAAGCAGGTTCAAGAAGAGAAGACTCTACTCTAGGTAAAAAAGGAAGAAAAATGTACCATAGATAATTGGTTATTCTTGTTCTAGACAATACCCTCAGAGTTTTATTTCTCTGTGGTTTGCATTAACATTAATTCAAGAATGTTTTCCTGGAGTTAAACTTCAACTCAGCTACATTCTGTCTTCTATCGTTTTCCTGCTATCAGAAGACAGTCACTTTGATAACAGAGTGGGGAGGAAGGAATAGAAAACCAACATGTTCAAGGTTCCCTTGCCCGCCCTGCTGCCTTTGAGAGGCTGAGGTGGCTGCTGAGCACAGCGGTGAGGGAAGGACTCTGGCCGTGAGCAGCTGTCTGCCTTGCAATAACATGTGTTCAAAAATACTTCCTCACAGGTAATTCTGCCTTTGCAGTGCAAAAACCCTCAGCTGCTCTCAAGGACAAAGCTCACGGTACCAAGCTGTCTAAAAGGTGATTTCCTGCAGGTAGAGGCTTTCCCTCCACTTTAATTTAAGAGCCTTAAAATAATAAAAAAGACATACGTGGATTAGGGAATACAAAGCAAGCATGAAAGTCAACAAAAAGCTGAGTTAACACTCAATCCTTTCTCAAGGGATTCAAACCTAGAGTGCTCCAGAGTGTAGGCAGGTATTTAAGAACTCATACTCCTAAAACTGACATTATGGACACAACTTTTAGTGCTGTGGAAGGTTGGACCTGCTGACACATTCAGTCTCCTTTGCAGAGTTGCTACAACATAAGCAGCAGGTCAGGCCATTTCCAGCTGCTGGTGATGTTCCTGGCACAGAGAAATGCCCAGTTTGCACAGGAACAGCAAATGGCTCCAGCCCAAAGGCACTGCTGTGCCATGAACATCTCCAGCTGTCTGCTGGGGGCTGTCACAGGCAGGAACTGTAAAACCTGCAGGGCACCTCATTTGTCTGAAACCAGACCTGGGGACATGAGGAAATGGGATACAAGGCTCAACATTCCTGATCTCATCATTGGGATGTACTCATTTAATACAGGATTGGTATTAAAAGGGTATTGCTCATTTTTCCGGACCAAAAAGTTCATCTTGTGCTTTCCCTTTAAACTTTAGAAATTACTTTACATCTTGGCAGCTTAAACACCACCTCATCTCTTATCTCTCCCCCTCCATGTAAAATGATCCTAGTCTTTCCTTACCCTTCACTTTAATTATTTGAGAAATCAACACCTTAATTGCATTAAGAGAAAGCAGATGATTTACACTGGATTTTCCATCTACAAAACTAAGGATAAAAATATGAGATGTGCTTTATAAACTTTAGGAATAGAGGTTTCTCCATTTCCAGTTTTCCTGTGTATGAATACAGATAAATGATACCTTGTGCATTTTGACCCATAAAAACCCAAAGGGGCTCCGTGCAGAGAAGCCTTCATACATTATCCACTTGTAATTTTGCCAAATATGTTTGTTTTCAAGAATCTCTCTGTTCCTGTTCACACCTCCTGCTTCCTTAGATAAATTGTTCTGGGGGACTCATTCTTCTAGGCCTAGGTAACCATTTTTGCATTGACTGCTAAATTTCCATCACTGATGTGATGGCAGCTGAACCCATTAATTGAAATGCTGATTTAAAACCCAAGTCATCAATGGAAAAACAGATTAAAGCCATTTTTTGAGAGGACTGAATCACATAAAATGATAATAAACATATAACTCAAGTAATAATTAAAAAGAACAGTAAATAATTCATGCTTTTAGCTTAATGGAACATGATTCCACTACATCAGGATTAACAATTACCTTTTTTTCACATAAATAATACTAACACAGTCAAACAAACCAATCTCATAAAGAGCTACACGTGTTTAAAATTCTGCTGGAAAGCCAATTTTTTTTGATGATATCTGTGTTTCCAGGGCCTTTAAAGGGCTTTGGCTATAGGATAACCAAGGATTTTAGCACTCCTGAAATGAAAGTATCAAGAGCAGGCTAAAGGATAGGCTGCTGGCTCTGAAGCACATCATGCAGTGAACTTATTCCTGGGTTTAATGAAATGCTAAACCAACATGAAACCTGGAGTGTTTAATAATTTCTGTTAGAACTAATCAGGAAAGAGTAAATTTAAACTACAGCTTTCTATTTACTTGTGTTCATAGAAATTAGAGGCCTTGGGGCACTTTCATCTATGAATTCAGAATATTGTTTCACTGTTGCTGAAAGATTCCTTTCAAAATGTTATTTCAATATGGAAATTACATTTTCAGATGTCAAAATAATGTCAAAGTCACAATATTTTTTATTTCTTAGAACTAAAGACCTTCCTGCTTAAGTTACAAATGAAATCATACCCTAATATCTTGATATAGCAGCACAATATGCAAGTCAAGTGTAATTGCTACAGATTTGCTACGCAACTTTCACAGTTTCATCACCCACTTGTCCCAGGTGTCACCCCTTGTGTATTCATGTGGTGTACCACAACACAGTCATGCAAAGGGCAGTGTGGGTTTCTTACAGACACTGAGGATCTTTTTATTATCTTAAAGGCAATAAAACATAAATATACAGCCCATTTTTTGGTGTTTTTTTGCTGGAAGAGAAATATAGTGTATATCATTATGATACTCTTTGCATTAATGTAATGAATTGAAACCTTTTGCAGAACAGCACATTTTTGTTGATTGAAAATCCCTAGAGCAATAGCACATTTTCATGGGTTTCAACTCAGGAACTTGCTCAAAGTCATATCTTCATAAAAAATGTATATA
Source organism: Illadopsis cleaveri (assembly GCA_013399915.1). Classification (NCBI taxonomy): domain Eukaryota; kingdom Metazoa; phylum Chordata; class Aves; order Passeriformes; family Timaliidae; genus Illadopsis; species Illadopsis cleaveri. Next base: position 49,941 of record VXBB01011894.1, read on the forward strand.
TATCTTTTATGGAGGTAGGGTTGCAGGCTTTGGCATTCATCTCTCTCTATCATTACCTATATTACAAGTAAAAAAAGCATTCATATTCCTGTTTCAAAGTGCAGAAAAAGGTTCTGCCCTGGGTGACCCAACATTTAGTAAGGCTCATGAATCTCACAAGGAGAGAAGAAAAATGGAAAATTTCTTCCAGTCAGATAACAAAAGGGAATATTAAAGGCTTGACAATAGATGATAAAATGGTTTACCTAAATCTTTCCTATTCAAAGATTGGGGTTTTTAAATGCCATTCTTTTATAAAAACTGTAAAAGTGCATTTCATCAGATTTTCATAATTAAATCTCTCATTGTAAGGTGCCCAATCATACATTAAAAGCTCTTTCTACAATGTGAAGAAAATTATCCTGCAAGATCTTTGAGTAGAGTTTTTTCAGTCAAAAATAGAGAATGTAAATGACATGCCTTAATAATTAAGAAACCCAGACTTAAATTTATAATATTATTAAATTCAAATTCTGAGAAGGATATTCAATATCTTACACCTCAATGACGAATTCCAAAGGATCAGCCATTAAGCTGACAAATACACTGACAAGTCCTTTAAAATCTAGGCCCTGTTAAAAATACCATCTGACAAATCAGCAATAAAAACACTAAAAATTAAGTTTTTTAAAAAGTAAATATAATTCCAACTTAAGCAAAAAAGTAAACAAGAGATAATTAACTCAGGCAAATGGATAACATCAGTGAATGGGATACTTTGTATTCTAGCCAGAAAAATGACAAGTTTTAAACTGTAGACAATAACCTACATATATTTCAAGTGTAAACTATAGCTTGTATTGTTTAAATATAGGTTTAAATGTATTACATTGAACAGCAACCTCTTTTTAATCAAAATAAACCTTCATTGGGAGTGTTCAGATACTGCAAAGTTCTGCTGAAGGAATCGGTGCTTAACCCAGTGCTGTGGGCACACCCTGGACAGCCCCTGTGTGTGGATCAAAGAGAGCAAAAGCTGTTGATTCACCAGGGCATTGCTCCTGTTTTTCTGACACTGCTTAAAGCAACATCATCCCTGCACTTCCTCTATTGCCTGCAGCATTTGAAACCACTCAGCCATTGCCCCAAGAAATCCTTGTGCTGATGCTGCTGTTGCGATTCCTAGCGCAGAGCACAGAAAACACCTGTTGTATCAGAGTCTCCAATATTCAAAACCTTTTCTATTCAACTGTATACAACATTTCCATAGGGGGCAAACTTGATGCATATTAAGGCATACATGCTCACAAATTTCTTCTGTTTACTCTGTCTTCTTCAATTTTGCTTTTCTCTTTTTTTTTCCCCCTAAATATCACCAAGTACGTACATACAAATAGAAACCATTCTCATACAATCAAATTATCTACAGCCTTTATAGGAAGCACCATTTCAAGCATTAACTAACAATTTTTATTAAGGAGATTTAGTCCTTTGGCTGTAAAACTGCACTGATAAGCCAGAATTTTCAGTCTTTTTTTTTTTTTTTTTTTTTGTATTCTAAGTGAAATAGATTAAGCTCTGAACAGATAATGGTTCATATGGAAAGCACTGAACTGTTTAAAGAAGTACTGTACCAAAAATATTAGACACCATATTGGCCTACAAAAAAAGACCATCAATAAAAAGTAATATCCAGAATGATGCAAAGGGTCAGATTTGGAGATATTTTCTAAAATTAAGACCTATTGCATACAAAGCTGTATTATTAAGTAGCTAATCAGATCTGTACTGGAGGCTGATGGTAAAGTACTGCATAATGATTTTTCCCTTTCCCCCACAAACGTCTTGTTTGGATGTTGTTGTTTAATACATTGGAATAAAACTTCTTTTTCTTTTCTGTTCTTGTTAGCTGGGTAGGGATTTGTCAAGGGGACTCCTTCTCTCATAGCAAGAGGGAAAAAACCCTCTTTAGTTGACATTTCCTGTGTCTCCATGCTATCACAATTCCAGCAGGGACTGTACTCTCTGTCTTTCCACAAGAGGAGAGTTTAGCTGACTACCTTGGACTTCAACTACTCTGAATGCCAACGACTCCATTTGTCTGTGTTTAGTGGTGTTACACTCAGGAACAGCAAAAGCTGCATAAACTGTTCTTGCTCAGGCTGACAGATCCTCAGGATCTTTTCAGACACATGCTGGTCTTCACCTGCTTGTCTGGAGAATGCCAGCTGTGACAAAGTATGCAAATTCAATTTAATGCTTTAATGGTTTGTGTCATATTCATTAGGGAGCACGCTTTTTTTTTTTTAATTAACTTTGCAAAAGATGACTTCTGACCACTTTGAAGTTGAACACGTGTTTGCAATTCATAAACATGCCAAATCCAATACTCTGCTCTTTCTGCTGACAGTTTTTAGACATTGCTGTCCGAGAGCAGATGGCTGAAGAACCTAATAAAGTGATGTTGCACAAAGTAACAAAAATAAGTTTGGATCTGTATTTATTACAAAAAACCAAAACAACACAAAACAAAAAAAACACAAAGCAAAACAAACAAACAAAACCCCAAAGACCAAAACAACCAAAAACCCCACCATCACCAAACAAACAACAAGCAAACCAACCCCTACAGAACTCCCTATCTAATACACTGATATAATTCCTGTAAAGAATTTAATGGGCTTGCAACATACTATGAAAAAATCCTTCACTGGATCAACAACCTCTCTGGCCAAGAAAAGCTGCAACAACACAAAACCCTGATAGCTTTTATTGAGCCTTGTCCCTTTGTGACCTGGGTGCTGATAAAAAAATCCATCTCTTCTTGTTCTCAACTATTTCCTTTCAGGCTCCTCCTATTGAACACTTCCTGCATGTCCTCAAGTCAGAGCATGTGCTCTCATTCTGATTGTTTTCTTCACACTTCTCTATCTACACTTCAGCCAGGGACAAAAGACAAGCCTGGGAAGAAAGTTTACTTGAGAACATCTGTAGATTTCTCCTTAAAAAAAGGTTAAAGATGAACTGATGGCTTCATACAAATCTAAAGGAAACTCCAACTGAATCAGTTTCCTCAAATTTGGGTTTACTGAAAGTGTGTGGGTATTTTGTGGTTTTTTTTTGTTTTGGTGGGTTTGGATTATTTTTAATTTGTTATTCATCTTTTAATTACTTCAAAATCAGAATCATAATCCTAACTTAAAACACCACTAAAAATGCAATTAAGCAGGCAGTATGGTCAATTTCCTCTTTGTTCTACACCAAAAAACTGCATATTCATGTCTTGGCAATATGATTCTTGAGTGTTATTTTTCAGTTTTACTTAATCACACAGTGCAATCACTGTGGCAAATTGCTGCCTTCGTTTGTTAAGTCAGATCAAATAGTTGTCATCTTTCCTGAAATTCTTAGTTACAACCTAGACAGAAATCCTGAACTGGATTATGATTTGTCAAGGTGTTTGGTTTGTTGTTTTTGTTTTTTAATTATTATAATTATTCTGAACTTCAGATCTGAGTAAATACATCAATACTGTATGTTAGTTAGGCCTGCAATAGGGCTGGATTCTACAAAAAGCACAACTGAGAAGTGAAGACAAGAAGACTGAAAATTTAGGAAGGGACAGGATGCCATGGTGACATCACTACACCTTTAATGCAGACCTACTGAGGACAATATTTACGCCTGGACAAGCCCCACTTGACACACAGAATGACATTAGGCTTTACAGTAAATATTCACAGTTTATTTCTGAGTGCTCTATGTGTTCATAATGAAAACTCTTAACTTCTGAGAAGGAGGATTATTAAAATCACTTCTGCATGAATAACACTTATTTAAAAACCCGACCAAATCTTCACATTTTCCTTGTGTGTGTGATTTGAGTTGGCTCTGCTGTGAGCCAATCAAATTTCAGCTTTTTGCTTATACCAAAATCCAGTCAAGTCATAGCTGACATTTTTCTTCTTGCTGCAGTTTGCCTGAGTGCATGTTTGTTTCTTGGAAGTGACAGTGTTTAACTCACACGTCAAATACAGAAATTTACAGAAATAGACCAGAATGCAACAACAAAACCCAGAATCTGCTTTGGAACAATATTTACATATTAACTAAGGAAATTTGGGGATACGTTTCTGAAGACAAATGAGCAGTTGCTTCATTTTTTTAATGTTCCCATTGATAGCTGGGGTCCCAGAGAAGAAATCTTGCCTCTATGCCCAAACTGTATGAAGTTAAATGGTACATGTATATGCAGTGAAGTAAGACAGCATCTAAATATTAAAGATCAGGTAAAAAAGTGTTTCATAGCCCTTGTTCTCACAAAATATTCAGTTTTAATCAGGAGTTTGTCTCCTACTTTTCAATCTGTGCATCTATCTATAAGAAAATAACACAAGTTCATTCCATTGCCCTTCCCAAATACGTTTTTCCTGAGCAAACACTCTATCCCTATTTGCTAGTGTACATTAATATAAATATAAACTGAAGAAGGGAGATAATAGAAAAATATAGATTTTTTTAAATTTAGTTTTTATTTCGTATGGGATAATACCATCTTATGAATTTTCAGTTTAGGGTGGTGCAAGCAACAGCTCCATGTTTTGCATTGTTTTGTAAACACAAAGCATCACAGTGGAGGACTTGGCTCAAAGACATCAGACAGAGAAAAATCCCAGAATTTAGGTTTAATTAGCATCATATCCTTACAGAGGTAAGAGCAATGGCTACAGGAAGGAAAAAACGGATACAGGCTGGGCTTAAACAAGAGCATAAATGACCTCCCTGAGATATCCCCCAGCCTCAGCAAAAGAAAACATCACAGTAAGATTTCTTCTAACACTGCAGATAGTTCTGAGTGATAAATGAAGACAGCAGTCAGTTTGTGAATTCACTGAATAGACTGAGCCTTGGATTTGCCTGTGCAAAATTGCTTCTTTAATCTTAGATTAATGAGTAACTAACATGAAGTCAAGGCTTCTAATCAATTACAGCAGCTTCCTACCAGTTACAAACAGATTAGGCTTAATGGCCTTATTTCTGCTGTCAGACATTCAACTTCTTTAAGAGAGACAAGAATATTGTTAGATTTGAAAGAACAAAGGAAAAAAAATAGTAGGGGAACCACTCAGTTGCCATTTCTAAAAATTCCAGGTGTTTCATGCTAAAAACCATAAAGGCAATATGAGTATAACATAAAACAAGTCACCACAAATGAAACCAATAATGCCAAAAATGCCTCAAAAAGACTGAAGTAATGGTAAAACAAAACAAAGTAATATGATCAATAGAAACACCCCAAAGGACCAAAAATAATATTAATGTTCTTCTCTTATATTACTTTAGGTTTTGCCTTGAGGGCAAATGAAAAAATTTGGACAATATTTTGCACATAAATAAACTAAGAGGATTTAACACACTCTAGTGCTTTACAGAAACCTGTGGAATTATTTCCAGCTTTTTTAAACTTAATTCTCAATGCCTTATGAATATAGGCATCAATTTTTTTTTCTGTATTTCTTATAGCATTCTTTAGTAGTTGAGTCTTCAAATTACAGCAAAAAAAATGAATAAACATTTTAATTACTTTTACTTCTCTTTTTTCAGCTTTAAAATACTATCTCAGCTGTACCACTGCAAAGAAATACAAGCCATCTTCCATTTCTTCTTCTTTCAGGAGAAGAAACAGGTAACCCACTCTTTATTGTTTTCTTATTTCTTGTTTCCATAACATCCCTTCAGCAGAAGTTATCCAGGAAGAAGCTTGTTCCTAACCAGGATCAAACATAACTAAACCTTCTCACATGTCAGGCAAAGCATTTTTACTATAGCAGCAATATTCCTATTAACCACTCTGAAAGAGCACAATAATAAACTTTGAGGAATAGAGGCTCTCTCAGGGTAGTTCGTATGAGGAATAATTTTAATTTTGTTTCTGAGACATGTATGAATTACAGTTTAAAAAAATAAGCTTTGTCTAGACCTTGGCCTGGCCATTCCCTCTTGCTCTCAGAGCTCAAGGCCAAAAAAAAAGGGATGCAAACAAAATATTTTGCATAATCTGTGCCATCCATTTCACCTGAAACAGCCACTGTGGGTTTTGTGTCTCTCAGGGCTCTTAGGAAGAGGTTGAGTCTCAGTTATTAGAATAAATTCCTCAATTTTTCTACAACCCAGGGATCCACAACTTGGGCCTAAGAGCCCACTCCCAGTTCTGAAAACCCACTTTCCTTAACACAGCACCAAACTTGCACACAAACAGCTACCTTGGCTCTTTCAGGAAATATTTTATTGCTGCAAGCATGCATCAAAATGGCATTAAAATTCAGTAGAAGTTAGATGACTAATTCCTATCAGAACTCTGGAAAATTCCAATTAATGAGCTTGGGAACACTGAGGCTAGTAAGTGAAAATGCAGTTATTTTTAATTAAAAGGCACAGTGAGCATGACAAAGTGCATGGAAAGCAGACATCAACGAGGCAGAGGTGGCCCACATAACTCACAGTGGCCATTTCCTTGAATCCTTTTCATCAGCACTTGACTGCTTGTTTGTTCCAGCAAATTACATTTTGTTAGAAAATATCAGTTTCACTCCGTGGGAATGACAAAGGATCAATAAAGTCACAAACATGGGGAATGTATAAGCAGCTCTGTCAGAGCTGGGAATATGGACAGTGTGTATGACAGATTGTTTCAGTGCTGCTGGAGAATATTGTGATGTGCTAAACTGTGCAGCTTTTGCGCTTGCCAGCTTGCTTTAAAGAAGGAAATTTAGACCACTTCTGAAAAAGGTCTGTAAAATGTCCATCTCAAAGTTTACAGACTAAATAGATGGGGAAAACTCACAAAATGCTCTGCTTTTTCTCTTTTTGTTCTGTAATGCCTGATGTGAAAACAGACCTGCTGAAAGGTGTCCAAGAAACTGAAAGCAAAATCAGACTGAGATGAACAAATGAAAGAGCCCTACCTGAACTGTAGGGAGTGTATTTTTGAAAACATCAGTCACACCTGTATATCTTAAAATGAAATACTGTGACAATCTCCTGCAATGAAAGTAAAGCAGAGGGCTGGCTATAAAATATAGCATAAAGGCACAATACTCCAGACACCTAATCTATAAATCTTTGGCCTTTCTTTGATTACTCTCTTTAGTACATGGTATATTTACATGCCTCTGAATTGTTTTAGCTAAACACAGTCTTATTTAAGAATAATTTATCCAAATTAGAGCTTGCATGGTATTTATCTCTGATATTCATCCTTGCAGTTCCAGCCATTTCCCACACCTGAAAATTCTCAGATGTTTCTGCACTTTCCAAACTTTGAACTACATCCACATTTAGTAAGTAGAACAAAGAACAGAACTTTCTTTTTCTAGCCCATGGAAAATCTATTAAAATAATATATCCAATGAGTCCGTCCGTGGTTTGAGGAAAAAACTTGTGAGATTGTAAATAAACTTTGATTGTATAAAAGTGATATATTTTAAGGCTCAGAGGCATTACCAACCTCTCTCATTGGCCCAGCCTTGGCCAGCAGCATGTCCAGCTTCAGAGTCATCAGGGACTGGCTCTGCTGGACATGGGGAAAGCTCCCAGCAGCTTCTCAGGGGCCCACAGAGGAGTCCCCTGCCACCAAAAACCAGGCTGTGCAAAAACAATACAGTAGTTTATGGTAAAACTGTGCTTAATTAAGAGATTCACCCTGTCTAATGAACACTGGATTTAATCCTAAATCAGTGAGGTCAGCAGTGAAGGAGGAGGTTTTTGGTGGTGGGTCTCATTTGTCACAGTCAAACTAACCTCTAGCAATAATAATTGTTATAATTATAAAGCTAATAGAACTGATTAAAACCAGAAGTGTATGATGTAGACATGTAAATATATGTAACAATATGTATGTGTAAATGATATGTAATGATGTAAATGAACATAAAATTCAAGACAGAATTTGGTCTTTGTTATCAATAACTTATGCTTTTAGCATCTCAGTTAAAATTTATTACTAATAATTCCCAAATCCATTCAAACATTACAATACTTGTTGAAAAACTAGTTGCTTTAAAATGTTTTCTGTGGCACCTGCTGCACTATAGCCTTTCTTTCCAATGCTCAGATGCAATTAACACTAAAGAAGGCATGAAACATCTAGGGAAATTTGTTTTTCAATGGATTAATTGCAGTGACATAATTAGCACTATTTAAAATAAAGTATTAGCATGACTCCTAAGACATAGTCTAAGCAACAAGCACTTTTAAGGGCTATTTATATAGCACTTTTCCTCTATGGAAAGTAAATAAATCCCGTTTGTTTGCAATAGATGAGTTCAGAAGAACTCAGGTTACATCTACAATATATACTACAATTACCTGAACAAACAGACATTTCTTTTTATTGATAACTTCTTTATAGTCAACTTCAAAATACAATTGTTCTCACTACAACAGAAGCCAGAAGACTACAATCCTATTTTAATGCAAAAGTACCTTCCATATCACCTTAGCAAAATACAGAAGAGCATCAGTGGACTTTTTTACTGAGCTTTTTCTTTTTAAAAATCAATGACATCTTTATCTTTATCCAGAGATGTCTTACCCAAAAAGGCCTGGACAAATCACTCATAGGAGCAAGTATGGATAGATTACATATAGCAATGTTTAAGTAATAAGATTGTTTAATTAAATATAATAAAGACACAGAATATATTTTGTAACATCACATAGGGTGATTATTAAAAAATACCTCAGTGTCAAGAATAAACTAGATTATTTGGTCTGGGGCTTTTTTAAGTGTATAATGCTCTATGGGCAGTGGCAGCTGAAAACAGCAGATACTCCTAGGTGGTGCAGTTATGTGACTTTCACATGCAGAATGCTTTACAAACATCCAATAACATCCCAGGTGTAAAGGATTTCTCAACAAGAGCTGCAGGGAGGGTCACATTGCCTGTGTCAGAACATACAGGGGAAAAACAACCCTCTATTTACTGTGCTTGGTGGCAAAACTTCAATTCAAATGAGCAACAATTCCTCAGGGAATTTAAAGAACCACTGTGGATGAAGTTTTTATATAAATTAGGTTAAAGGGAAAGAAGTCAGCATTTTTCACCAATGGGTACAAATTGAAATAATCTTCAGCAGCTACACTGGATGCTAAAGGTGCTCAGGGTATACCAGCTGAGTTTCTAGTATTCTGTTGCTTTTCTGTGTCCAACAGCTTTCCCAGGAAAATAATTTTGTAAAGGACTATGTAATTATGCAAAGATAATCAGACAACAGTAAAGGGAATATCACCACTTTCATTGGCTCATAACTATACTATACACTCCCATGAATTATATATTTTAGGGATTTTTTTGTTCCCTTTTTGAGTTTTTCACAAAAAATTGGAACAAAATACACTAAAACCCTGGGAGTCAAACCGAAGCCAGAGGTTACACATGAGGTAGAGGACAATCATAAGTATTTTTAAAATGTTTTCTGAGTCTTCTATGATGTTCCTGCATACACAAAGTACTTGGCAAGTCTTTTCCAGAGGATAGGCTCACCCCTTCAGAACAGAGTCAGCACAGTGACAGAACACTAATTAAGGGGATTACTACTTTTATTATCATTATTATTACCTTCTTCTCATCACTATAAAACACCCTGGTATTCTCTGATTAGCACACAAGCAAAATAATATTGGAGTCCTCGTGCAAGGGATCAAAGCTTATATGTAATAATGAGGTGTATTGCAGAGTGACTTCACCACAATTACACTGCAAATCAGCCCCGAGCCTCCCAGAGACAAAGCACACAGACTCCATGGGTGGCTGGGTCACTCACAGGTGTCTCCTGGACACTGCTGCAAGAGGCAATTGCTTGGTCCAGGGAGAGAGATAAGTACAATAATCTTGCAGCTATGCATGGTGCAACTATAACAACTGTAGAAAAGGCTATTTTAATGAAAATATAGGAAAAATACATGGCAATAACTAGAGCTGATGATTGTTTTGGGAGTCTTGCATGTCCAGGAAGAACAATTTGCTAAATTAAGTCCTGAGCACCTTGTAAAAGAGGAGGAAAATTGAGGGGTTTGTACTTTTTTCTTTCTTTAAGCCATAGAAATTCATATGCTGGTTATTGCCCCTAAAGGGATCAGAGCATGCTATAGAATAGGAATTATCAAATTATAGATTTCAACTTTCCAGAGGCAGAGTCAATCTCTAAGGTGTCAACATACTTTACAACCTGCTGGGGTCCTTAGATGGCAGCACAGCATATTAACAATCTGCTTGTCTGTTTTCCTTGTAGGCAACAAATCTGCTTTCACTTTCCTCACACAGGGTTAAGACTAAAGCAATTACAAGAGCTGCATCACTTAATTTTGATGAGCTCCTCCATCAGGCTGCACAGGCCTTCGTGTGCTTGGGAGATGTGATTCCTGAAGGTACAGGGCAGGAGGTTTGCTAACAAAACAACAGCTGCATCTCACTACTTGGGTTAAACACCTGAGCACCACAGATGCTAAAGATGATTTGGGGCAAGTCAGTGATTCTGGAGGCTCTGTAGAATTGTGTCGAAGCAAATATACTGAAAAGGAATCCACTGGATTATGTTGAAATTCTTAACACAAAGTTCTGAATGGAAAAAAATTTATTTCTTGCACTTTAAACACAAATGCTTATATTCAGTCTACATAACCAGCAACTGCCTTTCAATACAACATCTGGTTAAACTTGTAACTATGAATGGAAAAGTACAACTGACACACGGGCTCATGCTGCTGCCTTTGTTTCTTTTCTGTCTCATTTTTCCACAGGGGGATGCTGATGGAGAGGAGGAAGAATAAGCTGTAGGTTTTACAGCTCCTTGCAGTAAAATTCAATCAGAAATAAGAGTCTGCATTGGAAGTAGAACAGGTAGAACTCCTACTGCCAATATCCCAATGAACCCAACCATTTCCAGCCACTGGGGGATACGGCAGGGAAGATGGGGGCAAAGTGCATGGCAAGTTCAGCTCTTGTTTGGGAACTGCCAAGTTGCTCCAAACACAGCTCTTGAAAACTAATCTGGAAGGAATTTTCCAGCCATAGTGACTCATGTTTTTATGAAATTGTTTTTACAATTCTGATTTCTCAGATGGTCTTCAAAGTAACTATAGTTTTAGTGTCATTTGGTGCTGCAGGAACAAACATAGAAGATAGCATGAAAAAAATTTAAATGGAAGATGGCAAAAGCAATTCTCAAGATGCAATGAAACCACCATTCCTTCTCCCACTAGCACTGCTGTGCATAACAGGTGAGTGCTTAACCAGGTGAGTGTTAACCTTGCACTGCTGTATTTCCTGATTGACTTACACCTTCTGAAATAGAGACAGACTTCTTTATTGCCTTCATTTCCAAAGGAGAGCTCAGCTGTGTTATTTCTGCTAGAGACTCAGTCCTATTCAAGTCACATCCGTGTCACTGCTTATACACAACACTCACTCCATGTCTCTCTTCACTGTTATTCCTGAGGTGCTTCCCTGCATGGGGATGGAGAGGACACCCAGCAGTAAATATGTCACAAGGTGAGTGTATGGTTCTGTTCATGCTCTTATACTCACACCAGAACTGGACTTCTACCACTGCACCTCAGTCACTGTGTGGAATCTTACAGCTGACTGAATAACAATTAGTTGAGAAAGAAGAAAAGCATTTTGGCTGGAAAAGACTTATGAGATTATCAATATGTGTAATAATGTATTGCAGAGTGACTTCACTACAAATACACAGCAAATCAGCCCTGAGCCTTCTAAAGACCAAGTACACAGACTATGGTATTAATTTTTTTCTCATCTTCCAGAAATTTAAATATATGTAAAATATATTTAATGT
>VXBB01011907.1:0-38616 GCA_013399915.1 Illadopsis cleaveri
GAAATGCTGCAAACTATAGGCAGCGCCTCACAGGAGAATGCCCTGGTAGAGAATGGTTTTGTTTTGAGGAATTAAATAATCAAGATGGAGTTGCCAACTTAGTCAAAGAAAAACCCCTAAATATAAAAGAGGATGATATTAGTGAACGCCTCGGAAAGAATTTATTTATAGATCTCATCGAAAAAATTAGACGAGAATTAAATATCACAAACTGTTGGATCTGTGGCAGTACCCAAATGTCCGATGTTTGGCCATGGGAAGGAACAAGTTTGGCCCCTCTAGATATCTTGAGGTGGAAACTCATGAAACAAGAACCCCCTGAAGAAGGGGAAAGANCCCCTCTAGATATCTTGAGGTGGAAACTCATGAAACAGGAACCCCCTGAAGAAGGGGAAAGATGCATAGAGCAATGGGATTTAAAATCAACTATAGTAGGGGAAGAGTGTATAAGGAGAACCGGCAAAAGATATATAACCTTTGTGGGTAAATTGGCCTGCAAGAGATACCTAGCAATAAAAGACAGGTCCAAAGAATGGATACCCCGAGAACCCGATACATACTGGGCCATCGGAAAGAAAGAAACTGGGTGCATCTACCATGAAAGGTATGAACTGCACGAGTGTGCAGATAAAGGTATTAACCCTTTCTGGGGAATCAGAGAAATGTCTAAATACTGGGAGTACCCATTTGACATCCAAAATACCTCATGGAGAGCCCCTAAACATTTATTCTGGATCTGTGGAGACAGAGCCTATACCCACCTGCCTGGAGACTGGTCAGGTAGTTGCACAATAGAAATTATTAAGCCAGCCTTCTTCTTACTCCCTCAGGAATCAGGAAACCACCTTGGCATCCCCCTTTATGACACCCTAAAGAAAAACATCCGAAAAAGAAGAACTGTAGTTGATATGGGTAGTTCCCAGAACTGGAAAGGTAAAATATGGAAACCTGAAGAGATAGTAAAAACTTATGGACCAGCTACATGGGCACAAGATGGGTCCTGGGAGTACCAAACCCCAATTTACATGCTAAATCCCTTAATTAGGCTACAGGCTGTACTCGAAATTATATCCAATAGAACAGCATTGGCTCTAGACCACATTAGTAATCAATTAGCCCAAACACAAGCAGTAGTTTATCAAATTAGATTGGCAGTCAACTATTTATTGGCAAATGAGGGCGGCATCTGTGGAAAATTTAATTCCTCAGAATGCTGCCACGAAATTGACGATAAAAGTGAAGTTATTCAAAACATTTTCAAAGAAATACGAAAAATTGCATACGTCGGTACCCAGAAATGGACTCCTCTTGTGTCCACAGATTGGTGGGATAGTTTTTGGTCTTTCTGAGGTGCCTAGTGGAAAAAAGTTATTTTTATTGTAGGCTGCGCACTGGTCAGTCTCCTTCTCCTTCCCTGTTTGCTCCCATGCCTCATCTGACTAATAACCACAGCCATCCAGGCTAGCCTGCAAGCCCAAAGCAAGCCCAGTCCTATGATGAAGTTAGAAATTCAAGACATAGAACTCAGCATAGCTGAGAAAATGGTCAATCAATACAATAATCTAAAAGAAAATGCCTCAGTATAAATCTAAAGTTACAAGAGGTTGATGTGAGCAAAGCCTGATCAAAGAAATAGAGGGGGGAATTGTAGGAAACTAAGATTAGGCAACTCCGAGTAGAAGAAATTACTATATGGATATTATAGGACTCTATAATAACAGTCAAGAAGTTAAGATGCCATTTATTACAGTTGTTAAATCCCCGCTCTGTACCCCAAGCCCCCTCCCATCCCTTCTCCCTTAGAAACCCCACTTACCTCTCTCCTCGTCCCACCGTCGCTTCAGCCGCTGACCTCTGCTGCTGCCTCCTTCCGGTGACCCAGAGACATCTTGCTTCACCGTGCAGCTGTCTGTCAAGGTTCAACTCCGCCTTCGTTGCCGTCCACCTGTCAGTCAGCCTCCAGCACCGCCTGGTATGAAAATCCCAAAGCACCAATCAAAATATTCCCATGATGCATTGCCTGCTCGCTGTAACTTAAAAGATACTTTAAAAGCAAGACACCCCTGGACTGATGCAAGCCAAGGGAGTTCCTGAGGGCTCCCGTGTGGTGAGCGAACTCCCGGATCTGCAGCGGTTTCTGCAGCACCGAGTCGGCACCACCTCCTCAGCGGTGGAAGCGAGAACCCCAGCGGCGTAGGGCATCCCTCCGAGCCAACCCCTAGAAAGAGCTGACCTATAATAAAAGCTTTCAAGGAGCTAATCAATCTCCTGCCCTGGTCATTTATTATACTCTTGCCTATCCATCCTTGTCCAAATTTCATTGAGGGAAGTCATGGATACAGATGTTTTGCTACTCATGATATGCATAATTTATGAAAGCATTTGTATCATCCATGTTGTTAACAGATCTGTGACAAAGGTGAAAAGATGCTGAAGACATGGTATTTTTTCCTGTTGTGTTCGCTGTTCTTGAGGCTTGAGGCTAATCCTGGTCTTAAAGTGAGGATTACTCAGAAGGGGCTGGACTATGGTATGGCTAATATGGTCAAGAAGTTAATTTATCATAAATACTCTATACATAGAATCTTGTTTCTTAATAGAGGTACAATGAAGGAACAAGCTTCTTAAATACTGAAATAGAATATATTCCTTTTGTGACCTCACACCAGGAACTCACTTCCCTCATTTATTTCCTTTCTTTTGTGTGCATCCCAGGTGTGAATTTGTCCTTTATTGATGACTACATTCTCCTAGAGTCCAGTAGTTTCTACTACATTCTTCATACCTATATACTTTCTTTGAACCAGGTTTAGATGGTCAAACAATTGCTCCTTTTTTTAAAGTGTCAAAAACCTGACTTAAAGTACAATATCTAGCTGAAGATAATCAGACACAATTGGGGAAGAACGCTTACCATTTTGGAACAGCCACATAGCTGGACACCTTTACTCACACTCCTCCATTTAGCATGGGACAGCACCTGCATATGCTATTCTTAAAAAAAAATTAGTAACTGCCATAATTCTGCTCCTTAACAGGAAATTTCCACGATATGTTTCCCATAGTCTTTCTATTCATGCTGACTTTCACTGTCTCTTACCTAAGGCTTACTCCATAGGTATGGAGGGCATGTAGTAGAATTTCAGTTGTTTACAGAATTAATATTAGTAATAAAGGCACAAATTCAGTGAAGACTGGGTCATGCTAACGATTAATCGTCCTTTATATACTGAACATGCTGACAGGTAAACAATGGACTTATGAGTTGAAATAAAAGGGCTTATGCCACTGAGATGAAAGCAAGGATTAGGTCCACTTACTTTTCTGTGTGAGCATTGTTTTGAAGGTTTCTGAGGAGTTGAGAAGTGCAGGGCAAACATCAATCACCCAAAACAGTATTGATCTCCTTGTGTCCTAGGGATGTCTGATGCCTTTAGAAATGAGAATTCAGTCTGGTGTTTCTTAGTGTGAGCACAGGAGTTCTTGTGACAGTCAGCATGGCCTTCCAAGTGCTGAATGAACAGACTAAGTTGGCGCACCCCTGCATTAGTAAGTAAGAGCAGATTAACAGTGCTTCTCCCAAAGGTATTTCTCATATTTGAAGATCTTGGTGCCTGACATCCTTTCCCTTAATGTGAGATTTGAAGGCTGAGGCAATAGATCTTGCCTTTGTGATTCTTGCCTGCTACAAGAACCTTCAGAGATTCCACCTGAGATCACTCGCTGCCTTCACTGAGCGTCATAAGAGAGTTTTAAATTATTTCAGTGAGAGCCCATATTTTGCTTTGGAGACAAGAATTCCCAGGGAATCATAACTTACTTCTCCTTCATAAAAGATGCATTTTATAAAAAGATATTCCAGTGTTGAGTTATCACAAATCTCAGCTTTTTGCTTTTCTAATACTATGGACCCTGGAGAGGAAAAAAGCCCAGGTGTTTTTTATTCATCAGTTGTGAGGTCAAAAGCTAGACACTTGTGGTACAAACATCTGAAAGCCGGACATCATTCAGAATTAAAGTTTTAGTTATGTCTTAATCAAAGGTGAGCAAAAAGAAGGAAGGCATGAGGAATTTGGAATTAAAAGATGCTCTGTTGGTAATACAGTCTGTGTATATTATCAATGCACTGATAGCATTGAAACATTCAAGAAAGTAGAGATTCCTTAAAGCAAGTAAAGAAGGTAAGGAAATAAGTCATACATCTGCAGCAGGCTGTAAGGGTTAAGGTGCAGTGGCAAAACATTTGTATTGTGAAAGAAATGGGAATAAATCATTTTAGAGGATTGTCTTTAAAACTCAAACAACTTCCTATACACAAGCAGCAATTCATAGTTCTGCATTTGACATACCAGCACTTCAGACGCATATGTCGCACTTTTTCCATAAGTAACCACTACATAGAGAAGTTGCCTTGCTACTTCATAATTCACTTTTTCATCCAACAGCTATGAAGCAATCTGAGGTAAAGGTGATGATCAAGTGTTTCCCAAGGTCACGCGCATTATGAGTGAAGGGAGTATAAGAGTTTCAGAAACCTGACACAAACTCTAGAATATGAAACACAACTCAGGGACAAAATGATCCTAACAGATTATCTTGATCTTAGAATAAATGGCTTGTATGTGAGGCTAAGAGAAGTTATAGATGAGAATATTTGGAATTAGTTGGAAAGAGATCTAGGTAAGGATCATAGCATCAGAGTGTTGCAAGAACTGTGTTAAAATTAGGATTAAATTATTCAGCAGTATATCTGGGCCTTCAGGTGCCTGAATCCAGTCTGCAAGGCATGTGCTTTCCTATGTCCCCTTGTAGGCAGGACGATTGGGATGAAGCTCCTGAAGCAAGCAGTATTGAAAGAGACTTTCCCAAATTGAAGTAGGCAGGAGAATTTCTCAGTTGTTAAGATCAACTATGTCATTTCAAGGTAAGTAAAGGAAATAAATTTCAACGTTTTAGGTTGAAACAGCTTTTTATTACCACATGGGAATAATTATGCAGCCACTGTTTTGTTCAGTGTAAAATTTTAGTGGTTCATTTAATTCTGTTTCTTGTTGCTGTTAAAAGTACTTGTTCTGCTATACTGAGAGATGAGCTTTATAAACCTTCTGAAGGAGCATCTTGGCTGTTTTTTTCACCTGGTTTGTATCAGAGTTTGGGGCAAGACAGGTGTAAGCTATGATACAGCAGTGGAAATGAGTGGGAAAGAGGGCAGCATTTGTGTTACTAACAATCTTATTATTAACCTTATTATTAACTATGAAGGACCTGTAGCAGTGAAAATAATCTGTTTCTGTTTGATGAAAAAAAAGCCAAGAAAGCGATAAGATGAAAATGTGTATCTTGGCTGATGTGGCAGGAAGATGCTTTATACAGAATATTTTTGGATTAATTTACATGATAAATTACCATTTTAGCTGGATAGGGCTGAACAAGTTTTTGCTGAAGAGGAAAATCTTTGTACCAGGAACAGTCAGTAGAATAATGGTTATAGAGTTTCCTACAAGTTCTCCAAATACCGAGACTAATGTTAAAGCAAGTCCTTCTACAGCCTTCAATCCCACCTTCCAATAGGCTATAAACAAAAAAACCAAGAGAACATGGAGCCAGATTCTTACAAAGGTACACACTGAAACAAGGATGAGCAAAAGGCATAAGTCACATCAAGAAAAGTACCACAGTTAGGAAAAAAATTCTGGGGAGCACCAGAGCAAGGGTTGAAGATGTTGGGGAGTCTGCATTCTTGGATGAGTTCAAGACTCAGGTGGGCAGAGTCTCTGAGTTATTTCATCTTTGAGTATGAGGTTGAACCAGAAAAATCTCCTGAGGTCCTATTTCAACCTAAATCATTGCATGATTTTCAAAACTCCAATTCATTCCCCCAACCATAGTTCTTGAAATTGGCAATCTTCCTGGTGTATAATCTGATTTTAGCTCAGAGCAAACAAGATACCTAAAGGCACTCTTACTGCCTGCTGTTCAAAAGTTATGGTCATTTTAACGGAAAATAGCTGGTGCCTTCTGCCTCAGGGAAAGCAGATTAAAGGCAGTTGTTTCAGAGATCTCTGCCAGAAAGCAGGGAACAATGAGAAATGTATACTGCAAGATAAGATTACATGTTTTATCTTTACAATGTTCAGCTCAGTTCAACACACCCATTTGCAAGACAATATCCTTGAATATCAGAAATATTTGTTTTGGCAGGGAAATAGTCAAGTAAGATTTAATTTAGAAAAATGGATCCTCCCCAGAGCCCTTTGCTTAGGCAAGGAAGCAGAATGAGAAAACAAAATCTTTGATAGTCTTCAGCAAATGCATTTGGATAACCTGGATTTATTTATAGATGTAGCATCTGAGATTAAACATGGATTTATTCTTTCCCTGGCAAGAAGATTTCTCTCTAAAGAGTTCATTCTTCTCCCAAGGNCTAACCACAAACCCTGGCCAAATATCAAGGATTCTTTTTCCAAGCATGCTACGAGGTGTAATGGTACACGTGTCTTTCTTTCCTAAAATGGGTCAGTCATTTCTAAGAAATTCTTTTACTGAACCATAGATTTTGCCTTTTATAGCAGAAAGGTTTTCAATGATCAGAGGACCTTCTTAGTCTTTTGACATGCAAAGTCTAATAATCCCCCTCTCTGTATTCGGTAGGCTCAGAATTAATGCTGTAGATTTCCCAGAAACTTCTGCTTCCTTTATTCCTGGCGCTGGCATTTATCTCTCAGTGGCACAGGCTTCTGCAACAATCAGTGCAGACTGGAGAGTGCACACGTCTACTGTAAGCATTGTACAGAATGCAGGTAGGAGGGCTCTGGGAGAAGGATTGCAAATGAAATAAAGAAATATACTGGGAAACTGTTTTTCAGCTCAGATATGCTTTAACAACAATCCAACAATAAACTATCTGAATAACCTTAAGAAAGAAACATCCCCTCACAACTGATGTTGTTCTGTGGGGTTTTTAAAATTATTTTACCCCACAGGTCTCTTTGGGATTATCAGTTCAGGCATCTGTTAGCATGCTCAGTTTGTCCAGACATTGCATGAATATTCAGGACTACAGGGTTTACAGTGGCCACATTTGTTACTTTCTTTGATAGTATAGCTGGAACTCTATAGCTGCATAGCTATATATGGAGTCTGTAGCTAATTATCTGTGTGGTGGTACAGTGTATATTGCCTTCCAAAGAGCTCCTACTAAAGGAAGGGCACTGCCGCAAAGCCAAACATTCAGAACTTCAGAAACTCCAGAATTTGGGTTGCTGTGGAAGACTGACTTAGCTTCATAAACCTGTGCAGTGTAAGATTGTCTGTAATGACATGATTACACACAGATGTTTTTTCCAGTTATCTCAGCATTTTTGCAATAGAATTTTAATACAATGGTATTAAATAGTATAGCTTTTCTTGGAAGTGGGGAGGGCTAAAACTTCTGAGATATCAGAAAAGTTTGCAAGATGCTAATCTCTACAATTTGGGTTAATGGAGCAGCTGGTAACAGCAGTAGGCATTGCTCTGTTGTGAGCCAGATAGCACAGCAAGATGGGTGACCAGGCTGCAAAATTTCACAGCACAGCATGTCCTCGTTCCAAAGGAGCATGGACATGCAGTTCTGTGTTCTGTCTCAGTGAAACTGCTGTCATTATGCCCCCAGCCTCTCTTTTTTATCTCCCGTTATATCACTATCGTGAAGAAAAAGGTATATGAGCTGAAAAGGGGAGGTTTAAAATGGTAATGGTGATAGAAGGGACTTTGTGACTGGCAATACTAGACACTGGTTTGGTCAGGAGCAGTCTAGGGTAAAAACTAATCTTTTAGGATTACAGCTTCTTTTTCAAGGTATTGTGCTTTGCCTAAAAAAAATTAAGAGGAAAGTGGAGAGACACAGGTTTTGAACTTCCTCTTAGGTGGGGCTCTTTCTCTATGGTATGGTGCTACCAGTGTATTAATGCCTGAGGCAAAAAAACCAAAGTAATCAAGATGAAAGGGTAAAAAGCGATGCTTTCAGTGTCAGTTCTGTTATGGTAAATGAGGCTTTTATAAGGCTATTCTAACAACCATTCAAGTCTCTATCCTACTTGGTTGGTCTACAGCTTTTGCAACTCCTAATCCTAGTCCTAATACCTAAATTTGCAGGAATTTAGGTTTAAAGAGGTTTCTGTTGATATCTTAGTAGAGATTTTTACAGAAAGGAGAATGAATGGTTTTGGGGCTGGACAAAAAAAATGGAGTAATGTAAAGATCTAAAGGAGTTATTGAAAACGTTCTTACAGGAAAGAGCAAAGTGGAACAATTACAACGCTGATAAAACTTGGATTATATATTTATGAGCTAACTGGCTTCTGCTGTTGCAGTCCCAGAGACCTTCACAATACATTAATCTGTCATGATAAACTGGAATATCCTGTGTTTATGTGAAATTGGGACATTTTTGTAAACTTGTCAAATTCTGCACCACACTGAAAATTCATGTCCTGGAAACATTTGCATATAATCTGTTTTTTAATACAAGGCATGTCCCTAAAATACTTTAATCCCTAGAAAACCTATTCTTCATTCTAGATAACAGGAGCAAGAAGTCCTTTCAAACTTGATTTACAGGCCGTTTCCTAAATTGTTCCCTTACAGCAGATGCTTTCTTTACTGAGTTTGGCTTTTTTTCCCCAAGCAGCAAAGATGGAGGAGAAATTACTGTGTCCATCTCAGGACTGTTTATTGCAGTTATCTTCAAAGTATCACAGGATAGCACAGGCCACTTGTCCATGTTGTTACACAGATGCCAGCTGAGCATTTATAGTGTAACAGTCAAGTTAAATGGAGAATCTAGGTATGTACAGCAAACTTTCTAATTACTCTGTGGGAAGTAGCACAGTTTGTACCATAAGGAGACACTTTTCTAATTTTGATTTCTAAGGATCCAGATACAGGATACGATTAACTACTGAAGGCTCTGAAAAGAAATTTTTAATGGTCTCTTTTCAAACCCAGACTTCTTTGCTGAGTGTTTGAAGTGCAGTTCATTTACATTTCTTCCTGCATGTGCCAGCAGATGAGCTGACTAGACCTACTGCACATGAAAGCATTGATATTTGACCATATTAGAGAGTACAAGGTTGCAAATGGAAGGTTGCAGGTATAAAGGGGATCTAGAATGATTAAGCTTTTTGACAAGCTGACCTACAATTTATGAATAAATATTTCAAAAGAGAATATGATCAATGCCTACAGTTCTTACTATGATTTTCTAGAATTCTTTTTCTTTCTCTTAGACAAAATATGGCTAATTGAGCATCATTTACAAACTAACTTTCACAGCTTTGCAGATTGCCTTCTATATAGCTCTTCTGAGACTTAGACCCCCTAGATTTGTCTGAGACTTTCAAATTAATAAAAACAGTCAATTGTTCAGTCTACCATATTGTTATAGTTGCTTCTTGTTAATATAAATTAAATTGATGTCCCAGTCTGCCGGATTTTATATTTCGAAGAGTTCAATCCATGGTAAGAAAGCCACTTTGTCCATTTCCTTTCCTCCAGCTGGATCTAAGCTTTCTGTCTGGTTATCTTGAGAAGCCCATTCATACCAAATTGAATAAAAATGTAAGTTTGCAAAGATGGTTTCAGTTAGTGAAGGGAGGAGTTAAAACATAGGCCTTACACTTCTGGCTTGTCTCTCTTTTCATATAGCTATGCCTAAATATCAAATACAAAATCCAGTTGATGGATGCACTTCTTAGAAAGCATAAAGGTGAATTCATGACAGCAGTTTTTTGTTAAGTCATTTTTGTAGTTCTCAAACTGTATCCATTTTTATTAGATGCCAAACTATTCCCATGTTCATAGTACAAAAAAAAAGGGAAGAAAAATACAGCCATTTTTCTGTACCTTGACATATTCCATACTGCACCCTAGAAATCTCTTGCTTGCATTTTATATACAATATTCAGATTTCTTCTGTACCCATAGCAAGTCACCTGCAAACTTTCAGTTGGTTGTAATTGACCTGTGTTATTTCTTTAGAAATTGGAGATGAGCATTTTCCTGCTGATCCTTTATGCTGTTGGTGTGTGGACATAAGACTTGTGTTCAGTGAGGTGACAAGATGCTGCAGGCAGACAGACACTTGAGCTTGTTTCTTTTCTACCAGTAACAATTCCTGTGTCATTCTTGCAGAGACATGAATACAATAGTTATCTATGTTCATAAAGGATATAAGATTTTCACTACTATAATCAATGCCACAGCTTTTTATTATCATTCTTGTTTGTGTTTTTTTTCCTCAAGATTGAGAATATTTGGTTTTTTTCTCAACTCAATTCAATTCCTGTAAGTTACATTATTCAAGTCATAGAGTTTGTTCCCATTCTTCAGTTTTCATTGCGGATATTTCTGTTATCTTCTCTATTATTCATAAGCAGAGTAAGTAGACATTATTTCTCCTAAAATGACCTATAGCTGCCATGTGACAAGCAGTGGCAAATATTACTGAAAATCACGGTCAGCGAGATAATTTTCTTACATTGCACATAATTAAACACTTCAGGTTCAAGGGCACTCCAAGCTGTGCTGTCACACTTATATTCATATTGAGAAGTTCATCATCTCTGTGTGAATTCACCATTTCCCTTTGAACCCATCTGATTTTTATACAGTATAAACAGACCACACAGTCCGATCAAAAATAACCATCAGACTGAGGCTGCATCCATTGCCTTTCAGAAAAAGTCTTCGATCATACTGATAATGAGGCACTCTCTGTGTGAAAAAGCATCCCTTTTCTTCAACACCTGATAGGTAAAAAAATGTGTTAATGTCATTTTCCAAAGGATTTAGTCCTATTTAGCAGTATTTCACTAATCATATAAGAGAGTTTCATTCTCTTGTGCAAACACATAGCAAAAATGGCGACTCTGCATAGGAGAGACTTCTGTGAAGGGTATTCAGTTGTGAACAGCAGGAGAACAAGGCCTAAACCAGGAGGTATCAGTGGCTTTTCCAAAGGGAATACTCTCACTCTTTCCCTTATAATAATTTCTGTCTTTTTCTTCTTCCATCTCCCAGCATTCTTCTTCTTCAGATTCATCATTTCTAAAATGCCTTTGCTTTAACTAAGCAATAACTTTGTGGTGTGGTTTTGTAATTAATGTCTGTTTTGGTTTTGTCCATCATTCTTCTAGTTTTAAGCCAGATTGATGCGTTTGCACAAGTAGACTATTCCCCAGTTAGTTCTCCAGCAGTCTTCAAATCACACATTAACTTGGATTTGAAGGTAATTTGTCTTTAATATCAGTGTGCTTTCTAAGACTTTTCTGATTATCTTTTGAGTTGATGAATTTTCTTTCACTACAGTCTTACTCAGCCTCTCCAATATTTACTTAGAAAAGCAATAAGACATTTTGGGAATTTTGATCAAGAGTTATTTTAGAAACCAGCATTTGTTAATTAACCAAAGCTGTCATTTATAATTAAATTATTTCAGAGTTGAAACCCTTCAGAGGTGTTTTAGAAACAGCTTAAAAGGGTTTTTTAGATAGACAGCTCTTGCACTGCTGCATGGTCTTCACCTGTTAGCAGTGATACATAATCTGTGATGGTTCCCAATGTGATTGCAGTCCAAAGCTGTTTGTTTTGAGATAAGTCAGCATCTTGTATAAGTACAGGTCACACCCAAAAAGAAGGCTCCTCTCAGACAATCCTTGAGCAGCTTCTTATCTACTTTTCACTTTTGTTGCAGGAGTTATCTCAGCAACACCCAGTTCTTCCAGCTGTTTCAACAGTCCTTGTAATTCAGAGTATCACCATGGCTCTCAGACCAGACTTCAGTTAAGAAAGATGTGTCAGAGCTGATTTCGTTCAAGCAACTCTTATCACACACAAAAAACCAAGCAGGATATACAGAGCTTAAAAGAGCTAAGCAATTACTTGTCAACTACTGTCACTATCTTGAATTCACAGGCTAAGCTTTAATACATGGACATCCCAATGGGACACAGGATGACTTTTCCAAGTCAGTCAAGGAAGTTATTCAGTGCTCCTTGGAACAGGCTGGTTCTTGATGGTTATAAGTTGTCTTCTTCCAACTTCCAGCTTTTTTTCGTACGC
Organism: Illadopsis cleaveri; assembly: GCA_013399915.1. Taxonomy (NCBI): domain Eukaryota; kingdom Metazoa; phylum Chordata; class Aves; order Passeriformes; family Timaliidae; genus Illadopsis; species Illadopsis cleaveri. The sequence goes on from VXBB01011907.1 coordinate 12,103, forward strand.
TTTTATACCTTCCCGTGCTAGTGTTTTTCGTGTTGAATCTTCCAGCTACTAACCTTCACAGTGTCAGTAACTACACTATTTACTGTCTGTATTACTCTTCTTTAATTTCATGGCCTCATACCCTCTCAGATTTTAATAGTTATTTTCTTAGCATACCTGAACCAAGGTCCCCTACCTGTGCAGCACCCAAAATAGGTCTTGGAGGATTGGCAGCTGGGCCAGGGCTAAGTGTTAGGTGATATAAAGGCTCTTTCGTGTCCCTGTCCTAAGCAACTTCCAGTGCTTTTCAAGAGTGCCTGAAGATTTTCTTGAAATGTCACCCTCTTTGCTACAAGAGAAAGAAAACTGTGGTCCAGAGAATTATTTTTTGTGTGTGTCTTGTAGCTGCTGTTCAGAATACTCACTTGAATGCTGAAATTCAGACTTTGAAAGCATGGCACCTAGATTTTCTTTGATTCCTGTGTTTTTTCAAAAGAGCCATAATTTGCTGGGGTTTGGGCATAATACAAACTTATTTGCTTAATTCAAGGTTTCTTTAATGTCAAGCTTTTCTTTAGACTAGGACAAATTCTTTCTGTTCAACCAATGCTAATGCATTCTGACAGATAAAAATGTTTCAACTAGAAATATTTGATAATGACTTTTTGCAGGGCACAGGCAATCCAGTAGGAAAACACACAGACCCTCCCTTTGTGCCAGCTCCATTTGCTCTCCCAAACCAGGGAGATTCCATGATACATCTGGGAGTCTCCTGTTATTTTCTTAAATCTGCTTCACTGGCTCACTACAGAGCAAGGGCCTTTAACATCACTATCTCTGAAGAGGTGAGTATCATTTGCTTGTAATAGAATTACAAATATTAGCAAGATGGATAGTCAGCAAAAACACTAACACCTTATGTTTGCCATTTCACATAGATTTGGTCATACGTAATATCACTTGTAAGAGGGATTCATGACATTCAGTTTGTCATAATTTAAAGTAGTCAAAGTCCCTCTCAGACTTCAGTCTGAACTTCTCAGCAATTCTAGGCAGAGAATGACAGAATGAACATCACAGAGTTGGTGTGCCAGGAGTGGCAAAAGGAATCTAAAAAAGCTTTTCTCAGTATGGATTCCACATAGAAAAGGGCAAGACAAGAAAAAGTGTACTGAAGCCCCAGTCTGCTGCACAGTGGCCCATGATAAATGTACTGGCTATGTTGAGAACTAGAATAAATCCTCAGACTTAACAGAGCAGCAGAATGAGGCAAGCAGCAGGTAGAAGCAAACTAAGCTTTCTGCTGTGGTTCAAGAATATACAAGACATCTCAGAAATGCCAGTTTCCACAATGGCATTTGTAGTCAGAGTTTCCAGTAAGTTTTGCTAACTGTAACAATGCTAGGAGCATCTTTATGAAAACTGGTGACACAAATGGTACTAGTAAACATCATCACAGTGGTTAGCAGCAAAAAGGCAAATGAGATTTTTGAGTCCTTGCCTCTGACATATTCAGTATATTTAATCTGAGAAAGTCTCAAAAGCAGAAGTCATGTCTGTTCTTTCAAAGAATAATGCTTGTTTACTTGTACATGCTCCTGAATCAAGTCCATGAGAAATCTCTCTCTTGTGTCTCAAAAAGCATTGTAGGTTCCTTAGAAATCATTCTGGGGTAAGAAAATACTAAATCAAGACATGGGTTATCTAAAACTAAAATAAACAGGATGTGTTGGGTTTTTTTCCCCATGGAAAACTTAATTTTCAAGCTGATAAAATTACCTAATTGATTTTGTTTACAGCTTAATGGTACTTTTAATCTAAACACTTCCCTACTCAGATGTTTTATTTCTGAGGTGAGTACTTTTATTTGTATAGACCTTTTAAGAAAAAGAAGTGTCTAATGTTTTCTATGGATATTATCTGTGTGCTAGCTCATTTGCAAAAGCTTGGAGGAGACAAGAAAACTGGTTTATTTTTAGTGCAAGATTCAAACTTACATGTCTACCCCATGATAACTCTTCCTAACTATATCATACTACACTTTAGTCATTCTCTACTCCTCTGAGTGCTAGATTTGCTCTCAGCCTTTGAAACAGTTGTAAAGAACAATTGTAAGTGGTAGCCATCTGTCAGATCAGTCTCCTTTCATTCCTCTTCAAGACAAAGGTATCTCTGCTATTGGTAGTATGACTTCTCTTTGCAAAGGTTCCTGATTTCTGACTCCTGGAGATTATATACAATGGGAAATAATAGTTACGAGTCTACAAATGTGATGCAAGAAATTAAGATACGATTAAATGCTTTAAAAAGATGGCAATATATACTTTAAGATGATGAAATTCAGAATCTGCATTGCAAACTGAAGCTTTGTTCTCTAGGAGTTTCCCTACTTTTCAAAAGATTAGCTCTTTTGAAAGGCTGTCAACTTTTCCAAATTCTTTATATTGTTAAGGTGATTAATTTTTTTTTATTGGAATCACTCATTTCCCTCATTTCTTTAACATACTAATCTTTTTCTCTTGAAATATGTTCTTCAGGAATAGCCTTTAAATTCCTTCTCTATATACGCTCAATACCAGTGAGTTTAAAACTTCATCATGTGCTTTATGGTCTCTGAGACTCAGAGCATATGCAATGCTAATGTTGTTACTTCAGTTAGTGTGAGGAAAACTAAGTAATTTTAATACTGGTCTATTACAAGAGGATTGGTGTATTAACACCTGATTATGATGCAGCTATAGGAACTGTAGCATGAAAAAAGCTTAACTCTGCCCTCAGCAGTTTTTTCCTCTTTGAACCTGCACAGATTGCTCAGAGTTATGCAGCAGCAAGCCCAGTGCTGCTGAGGCTGATGGCTACATCACCTCCTGAAGTCAGTTTAAATGCAGGCATTTGTGTCATACAGATCACTGGCTGTGTAGAACTGTTTGCTGTTCTGCCAAATTCAACCACCAGTAGATCTTTGCAGGGAATCTAGAAGATAACATTCAGTGCTGCGGCTGAACAAATCACACAGTAATCTTCCTGGGCCTTTGAAAATCTTAGAGATTAGCATAAAATAGTATGTACTGGTCTGCCACAAATATGCACACTGTTTTGTTGCATTTCACAGAAAGGAAACATGCACCACACATTGTAGATGTTAATAGATTTAATAGGCACGTGCAGAGAGCCCTTTTTCCCATGTGGGAGATTGAGTAACTATTCAAGAATAAATTGTAATATATAAAAATTACTCTCTGATACTCAGTGTTCCTAATCTCTGTTATAAAATAGTTCAGTGTGTCCCCAGACATCTTTTCATTAGATTGTAAATGAACCAATTATGTCAGCCATGCAAGGACTTAAATGATCCTAATGATAAAGAGGCAATCAGGGCAGTGTCACTTTGTTCACTCAATCCCAGTTACTGGCAGAAAGCGACAAATTCACAAATGATTTCACAATCTATATGTATTGACCACATGAAAAGTTTAGACAATGTGTTGCCAATCACAAAAGCAATTGCATTTGTGCCTGTATCTAAGACAGCATCTATCTGTGCATACAGCCACAGAAGACTGTTTTGTTTTTCTTCCCTGCAGCCAGCCAGTACCAGAGCCGATTTAACTATAAGCAAACAGAAGTTGATTATCTTATTACTTCTGAAAAGGTAACCAAGGTAACCATTCAGAAAGAAGCATTAATTATCCCTACATTAGGATACAACAGAACTCATTGTGTCAACCTGACAGTGCTTGTTTCACCATGAGAAAAAGAATATTAGTTACCTTTTTCTCATAGGAGCTCCAAGATATTTTCAACTGATTGGTCTAAATCTTGGAGATGAAATATAATAATATTGGGGAACAGCCATGTCTCTTGTGCCCCGTGATGCTCCCCCTTGCTGTAGCTTAAATATGATGACAACATTCAATTTATTGGTTATCTTAAAGACATGTTTCAGTCTGTGTTAGTGTTGGAGAATCAAGTTCAGTAGTTTACTCAAAACTCTCTGAATGTTGCTGCCATGCAAATCTGACCATCATAAACAGAAGGGCTGCACTGTAAACTCTGCACAGGACCACTGTCCCTATAGTTCTCCATATGCCTTCATGAGAGGGGCAGGAAAAAGTGAGACTACAAAGAACACACTGCAGCAGCATGTCATCAAACAAATGAGACTAGAAAGGTGTCTGTAGTTTGAATCAAAGCTCAGAGCTTTTTAGATTTCCCTTAGATCTTGCTGGTTTTGTGGTTACCTGCAGTTGTCCTTGTTCTCAGCTGTCTTACAACAAATATTATTCACACTTCAAGTAGGGCTGGGTTTACAGCCCCTTTCTCCATAAATGCACCTGATGGATAGAAGCAAAGACTTTCAGACAGGTAACCCACATCAGTGTTTCTTCATGTTAGCTCTACACATCAAGCTGGGTTAGAATTCCAGATTTTATGACCATTTTTAATCTATCATAATTTAATTAAAGAAAAATGTGAGCAGTCTTTTCTTAGTTTTGGTCACTGGACTTTTTAACAGGAAAAGAGGACTTAGAATGATTAGAGCCTGTCAGTATAAGTTTAAGAAGTAATGGTGCTGTTCACTTAGAGCTCTTGACACAATAATGTGTTTTCCTGTTCTTCAAAATTTTGTTTCTCCCCCGGATTATATTTACAGTGAACCAAGGATTCATTACAGGCATCAGTGGGAAAAGTTAGCAAATCATAATGGTTAGAAATGAATATGAGTTTATTCAAATCATAATGAACATTTGAAAGGTGTAGTTCAGGCATTCCAGGAAATGACAATTCCAGAAAAATTTTACTTCCCAAGTCCTATAGTCACAGAACCAGACTCCACATGAGTGTAGGAGGAGATTAGTACCAGAAAGAGCCTGATGATTCTAGAACTCATTTGTAGTTGTGCCGGTTTTAATTAAAAGCTTTTGGGAATTGAAGAGCCTTTGACAAAGTTAAATGTGTGAATCAGCGTGAAATCAGGATGAATTTCCACAAAGGAATCTTCAAGCAGTGTGCATAACTTGTGCCTTCAGTCTTTCTAGTAAATCCTCTTCTTTTCCTTGTTTTTACTTCAGGTTCCAGTTCTCCCTGCTCCACTCCAGTCTTAGCTTCCCTGATGTAAGTTGATGGTTTCGGTGCCAAGGAAAGGTAGCTGAGCCCTTCAGAGACAAAAGAAATTCTTCTGAACTTACTGTGAACAATTATTGGTTGGTCTTGGGGGTATCATCTGTCACTGCTCTTTCTGTTTTGAAACTCTGTATTGTCTGCTTTTGTTTTTCTTTTCAGTAAGAGGAGATACCTCTAAGAGTGTTGGGGGTTTTTCCTTATCAGAGGCTCAAAATGTTATATAGTCTGCCTGGGTTGAGACAGAATTTGCAGCTGGATTGAGTATGTGTAGTAGTTGGAGTGAATACAAAATCAGGCTTAAGCACCATTTCAGGAATTATCTTAAATCACTTCAATCAAATACAATAAAAACAGGAGTTCAAAAGGGGAATAAAAGAAACACAATGCCACTACTTAGATCACTCACTGTAGACTTGAAAATGCTCAGTGAGACTCTTCAGTAGCTCAATCCAACCCACATCTTTTAAGTAAAGGGAGAAGGACACTAATCACAGTGGCATTAAGATAAAAGTATAAGCACAGGACAGTTCTTCCATCCAGAGAACTGTCCATTTATGAGAACTGAGTCCTGCCAGCTGAAATGAGACTTAGCGTATTTAATTCCTAAAGTTATGGTTCATCCCAGGTGCTTCACAGAGAGAAAAAAACCCCTTCAATTTAATTCATTGCAAGAAACATGGGCACCTCTTTGCCATGTATATTTTGCATTGTTCAGCTGCAACTTAAACCAAAATAATTTTTTTTCCTGAGATTTTCCCTGTCAAGCTCTGCTGTGATCGGCTTGCTTGTCACCTAGCCCTTCATTTTCCTTATCAAGCTACAACCTCATAGGCATCAGGCACTAATCACCAAATGTGCTTTTTCCCTCACAGCAGAAGTCACTGGTGGACAATTTTCTGTCTTATGCTTTACAGAGTATAGTGATTCCAGTAATCAGTGGTAAGGACTGTAACCAGTTCCTGAGCACATCTGGTGGAAAAGCACGACTGAAACCATAAAAGGGAGTGCCCAGCTGTAAAGACTGTTACGGGACAGGTTTACTCCATGCTGGACTTCGATCCTGGTCCTGATTCAGCCATATGGATCAGGGGCTGGCATAGAACAAGTGTTTGCTCCCTTTCAAACACTGGGCTTGGGTTCCATTTTCACTGAATGCAGTGTGGCAGCACAGCTGGGACAGGCTTGAGTCTTGTCCTAACAGAGTCAAGCTATGACCAGAGAATGGCCCAAGCTGAGGAAGTGCAGAGCACACTGGCATCTTTGGGCTTCAGGGTAACATCTCTAATTATATCACCTCCCTCTGCCTTTGTGCTTTGCCTGCTGCCACAGGCAGGACAGAGTAGAAAATCAGTTCTGTGGGATGCAGGGAGTAAGGGACAAGGAGCAAGGGGGTGATGGCAGAAAGAAGCGGGTAGGAGGGTACAGAAGGTGCCTCTGAGGTGAAGAGAGATGAGAAGACTGCTGAGGAAAAAGGTGAGCTATCAACGAGAAGAAAAGAAAGAGAATGAAAGAGTGGGAATCAAAAGTCAGATGTTTAGAAAAGCAAATAAGAATAAAGCTGGAGTTTGATCCTGGAAAATAGGGATAGATGAAAATAAGAGGAACCCACAGGCTGAGATGATCAAGTAGAGAAGAAAATAAAGATGGAGAGTAAGTCAGAATGGAAAACAACAGAAACCAAATTTTGAGGAGGACATATCAGGAGAGGAACAAAGGCAGTGTCAGACAGCTGAGAGATTGTAAGAGGTTTATATGCAACTTTTTTGCAGGGTTTTTTGCTTTTCAGTACACATGAATAATAGTTCCCTTGAGAGACATGACCGCTAATTAAAGGGAAATTGCAAACAAATTGAGTTCCTTGAGAAAGATGCTTCTGAAGTGCATTTTATTATTACTTTCAAATGTATTTTTGTTTGTCCTTTTTGAAGATAAACTAGGGAAGGGATTTCCTCTTCTTAATTTGGCTCACACTAGCCTGACTGGACCTGTAATAAAAATGAATCAGGTGAGGAGCCATATTTCTTCTTATAGAATATTGCTTCTGTTTCAGGCCTGTCAATGTGTGCATTTTCCAGTGGTGGGCAGATCTAAATGTTGTCAATAGTAAAGCTTTCACTCTATGTTAGCTATAACATGCAATCTCTGAACCCAAAAATGAGCCCCCCACCCCTAGCAGTTGTAAGTTGTAAAGGGTCCACCAGCCATTTGGGGTGCCAGCATGGGGACATGACAAGGACAGCACTGCTATCCCCAGCAGAGCTTAGGAGCATTGCATGCCTGAGTCCTCATTACTCTGACCATTTTCTAGTAAGGCTCATGGGCATAGTGTCTCTGTGGTAAGTGTTGCTCAGTCTTTTGGAGAGTTGTATTAACCTAAATCAGAGCCCATTCCTATGCTGCAGTTAACTAAAGTTCAGGGGGCACAAAGCCACTCTTGCCTCCTGCCCTGGTGAGGGTCTTACCATGGGAACAAATGCCAGAGTACTGTACCTGAATATACCCGTTTGAATTTAAGGTAATTTGATATGTTTTTCTTTCCTCAGGGTCATCTGGTTATTTGCACTGGTGTTCACTATCAACTGGAGGATGAGGAGGATCTTCACAGTCACTGCTGATGTCCGTTACTTTTAAAGAACAATAAGAGAAAAATGTAGTCTTCCTTTTGTTCTTATAGGGAGTAGATGCTATATCATTAGAAGCATGGCTTTTCATCACTATTTTTAATGTTTTACTAAAAATTTCTTAAGTACTTTTCACAAAGCAAATCTGTTGTTTTTAAATACAGTGAGTGTTATTGATGCTTTGGAGAACTTGCTGCAGCCTGATAAGAAGGAGTGACTGGTTCTTCTCACTAGAGTTGTAGACAATACATTTTCTTAATATTAAAAGCCAGTTCTTGCATAATTCAATTTATCTCCATTGGTGTTAGCAAAACTTTGTGTATGGAGTGAGACCTTATCCTTTGTAAGAATTTCATATTTTGTCCCTTTGTAACTGGACGCCAGTAGGTGGGAACAGATCTATAAAGCTCAGTGAATTGCCATGTAATTTTAGAATCATATAATCTAGTCCATGCACTGGCTGAAAATAGGACTAATTAGATGACGTTATTGAGCATGGTGTCCAGTCGAGTCTTGAACCCATCCAAGGATGAAGGTTCCACAATCTCTCAGGACAATCTGTTTCACTATTTAACTACCTTTAGAGTAATTTTTTTTTCCTAGTATCTAATCAGTATTTCCAATTTTCCAGCATGCTCTGTGGCCTTTTGTACTTTAACCATACACTTCCAAGAAGTGTCTGGCTCCATTTTCTCTGTAGTCTCTTTGCAAAATTTGCAGGCAACAGAATGACCTGCAACAAAATGGCCTTTCAAGCCCTCTCTTCTCCAAGGTGAAGAGCCTAATCTCTGACTCTCCTTGTAGTTCATGTTCTCCAGCCCCGTTTGTGCACCTGCTGGTGCAGGCCAGAAGACAAGCCTTGCTACTAAAAGTGGCCTTTTCTATGTCTTTTGTCACTGATCCCCCATCCTACTGAGCAATAAGGCCACATTCGTCTTCTGCTGTCAATGTACTTACAGAAACCTTTCCTGTTGACCTTCAGCTTTCCTGATTTCATTCCTGTGTGTGCAAACAAGATATTTGTGTTCCTTCCAAGTAGCTGGTCTCAGTTTCCATCTTCTGTATGCTTCCTTTTTGTGTTTACGTTCAGTCAGGAGCTCCATGTTCTCCATGCTGGCTTTCTGCCGCAATTGCTCAACTGTCTGAACATTCTAATGGCAATTCTTATGCGCTGAGGCGGCTGCTCTTGAAGATTAGCCAGCTCTTCTGGGCCTCTGCTCTCCAGGGCAACTTCCCACAGTTCCTGCCAAAGCAGGTCTCATCTGAAGTCTATGGCTGTAATTCTGTTCTTTGTCTTGTTGCTTCTCCCAGGATCTGAAACCCGACAGTCTCATGCTGACTGCAGCCAAAGCTGTCCTTGACCTCTATATCATACAGAAGTTGTTCTTTGATTGTGAGTAGCTGCAGCTCTTTGAGGGTATCAATCTCCAAAATAATTCCATACCTCTAATATTTGTAAAATGGAAACTGTATTCTTTCTTTTATCAGTGTCTACAGAGACATTCAACCAGGAGACATTAAAAGTGTATGGAAAAGAAAACTACTCTACAGATGTCACACTACAGAAAGTTCAGTTCAGGACAGAGACATGGCTTGTGTAGTTTGAGCTGAATCAGTTTATTTATCCAGCTATCTGATACAATACTAAAAAAAAAGGCATCCTGAAACCAAATAGCAGTAAATCATAGCAGGGCTTCCAATTCTTTGTATTCTTTGGTAGGTGAAGAGTGACTAGAAAAAGAATGGAAGAAAAACTCCAAAGAAATTGAGATTTTCAATTAGATTGGTGTCTCTCACTGATTTCAGAAAATGTATAGAGGTTTATGTAACTGAGGGTGTGAGTTATATTCATCATCAGTTGCCAGAGATACGAATAATGAAATTATTATGCATGTGACTCCCTGAGGTGAATGCTAAATCTGTGTGAACTATGAGCAGTTGTTGAATGACAAGTGTCTCTACCTTTTCTATTCATGGATTGCACAATGAAATGACTCAGATTGTCGGCAAAGTGCCCCATGCCTGGGGGAATATGCTTGGTACTTGCAAGCTAATTGATTAAATCACCTCCTTGACAAGCCAAGTAGTACTGGTTAGCTGAAGTACTGGTTAACTGGATAAGAAAACAGAAGAAATAGAAAATAGCGACTGCAAGGACTTGATACTATATATTTGTATCAGATATATACACTGTAGTGTCTGTGTGTATTTTTATATATGTATATGTTATAATATAAATACTATATTGTTTATGGTTTCCTGTACCCTGAGCAATTTCAGACAGATGGGACTTGTTTTCCATCAGTTTTTCATATCAATGGCACATTAATTTACTTATGTTATAATACAAACATGGCTATGAATATCTGTCCTGTGGAAATACTGGCATTCTCACTGGAGTTTCCTCCTCATCTGAAAAACTAGTGCTGAAACCATCTGCCACAAAGGCAGCATGCCACCCCAAACTCTGAATTCTAGCACCTGAGCACCCCCAGCCAACAGTTTACATTGTCCTCTGCTTATCCCTAAATGAAATTTGATGGATTTAACCTGGGAGACCCAAAATAGCTTGGGATGTGGTTATCAGAGGCCACTCCCTGGGTGAAACAGCTGAAGATGACAGCAATTGGTTCTCTTCAAGTCCACAGCTCTTTCCTTTAAAAGGGGGGCTCATGGCTATAGAAGGTTTTCCCTGCAACATCCTTAGCCCTGTGGTCTGCTACAGTGAAGATCTTCTCTTCAGCCTTTGGAGGAGAGGTATGGAAACAAATACATGTTTTTGATTACTCTTTGTCAAGGAGCGGCTTTGTTGGGAAGTGATAGATGTGGCTAAATCTGGTTAAATTTTGAGATTTTAAAGTTTGAGAACTATGTGTATGTCAAAACCACATTTCCTTCCAGTCCTTTTTTTGTTGTTGTTGTTCTTTCATCTCTCAATATCTGTCAGTTAAAATTTAAAAAGAAAATTCTAGTTATGCTAAAAGGCCAAGGTGTCTTGCAGGGTAGCTTGAAACTATTAAAAAATTAAGTCAATTGTTCTCTCATAATTTTGCAGATTGTTTATATTGTGATCATGACTGAAAATATTCTAGTGATTTGAGGGTATATTGTTACGTCTGCTAATAAAGCAGCTAGTGAAAGATGCAGCAATATCAAAACAAATTTTCAGGTATTAGGAAAGGCAATTATCTGCTTATAGATAGTTTCATTCCAGCTCTTCAATAGCCCTGTGGTAACTAAAGAAATTTTATCTGTAAAAGTAATGCTAGAAAAGACATTCTCCTGTACTTTCAGCTGTTCATAATCCAGTGTAGTAGCTGGAAATGAGGAAAACCATAATAACGTTACCTGTTTGCCAGGTCAGTCCCAGATGACAAATAACTCCATAGAAGGCTGTTCCCAGCTCTGGGGGAAAAAACAAAACCATTTTCTGATTTTGTCCAGTTTTGTTTCAAAATTCTCCATCAGGGTGGCTTCTCTCACTCTTCCTGGGAAACCTTGCTGAAAGCAAGACCTTCTGAATTTCACACTACATGCAGTCTGTGATTTATACAGATAGCTCCATTGTGCTTTAAATCCTGTCACAGAAGCTCCTGGGATGGGCATTTGCTTCACTTACTCACCATCCTTGTAGTGAATCCTGTAGAGTCACCAAATTACAACCTAAAAATTCAGTGTTTGTCCAGATGGATGTATCCCAAGCACTTTCCCCAGTCTCCGTGGTAGTGAAAAGGCTGACTTTTCTCCTCTACCCCATGGTGCTCACTTTTTGTAAGAGAATGTGGAGAATGGGTCTTCTCTTTCAGGGTTCCTGGGCTTTCCACCTTCTTCATTCTGGAGGGAAAGCTGGTGTCCAGGGTAGGGGGGAAGGGAGTAAAGTGTGTGACACCAAGTGACACGTATGAACTTCTGCTATTGTTACAAATATTTATTAACAGGTCCTGTAAAAAATGAGGAAGATGCTGAGCATTTGCTGTTCTCTCCTCCTCTTAAGTTTGCCCAGTGGGCAACTGAGCGCCAACCCTGGACTCAAAGTGAGGATCACCCAGAAGGGGCTGGAGTATGGTATGTGTGATGTTCTCAGGAGCTGTTAGTGGCATTGCCTTGAATACTGATATGACAAAGGAAAGAGGGCAGTGGGAGTAAATGATAGGCCATAAAGGAAAGTTTAAGAGCACAATAGAGCAAAGTCAGTAAGCTGCTTGACAGCATTGTACATCCATATCAAGGTTCATCTGACCTCAGATATTGAATCAGTTAGTTCAGCTCTTGCCATGACTAGGAGTGAGACCTGAAAGAGCACTGCTGGGTCTCAAGTGAGATACCACCTTCTTGCTGATTCTGTGTCCATCACATTTCCTAAGCCAGAAACACATAACTCTAAACTCCAGACACTATCAAAGGCAACTGAACTGATCACTGTTTTCCTGTAGCCAAGGAGGTTGGGCTGGAAATCCTGAAGCAGAATATGGAGAAGGAGGGTTTCCCTGATTTGACTGGCCATGAGAAATTTGGCCTTGGCAATGTCAAATACAACATCTCAAGGTAAGTATTCTCTCTGGGGGCAATTTGTGTCTGACTGAAATTTTAATCTTGTTTTGTGTTCATTCTGACTTATTAAATCAATTTTTTTTAATCTTTTCTCTCCTTTTTCTCTCTCATGCTCTAGGATACATGTTACTGCTGTTGAATTACCCAGTGCTTCCATCTCCCTGCTACCACGGTCTGGGATAAAATTGGTGATTGGAAATGCTTCTCTAACCATCGATATGAACTGGAACATAAGGACCTGGATGTTGTATGTACAGCTTTGCATGTCCTGGGATTTTTTCTTGATGGATAATACAAAAATGCAAATTTTAGTTTATTGTTGTGACCACTTCATTGTAAAGGTGCTCTTTATCAGCTGGCAGCAGTAACCCAGGAGCACAGACTGGTGCTTCTCAACAGATCTGCTGCTGGGAGACAGCCCCTGCCCCCTCAGACATCAGTGCTGATGAAGAGCCCATGGCTGAGAAGCACTGCTGCAAATAGTACAGGACTGCTGCTCTAGCTGAATGCTGTCATTGTCCAGCCTGCCAGCCAATGACATTTTTAGAAAAACTGTAGGATGGTGGATCACAGTCCATTATAATAAACCTTCATAGTGCAGTCACATTATTAGAAAACCCTCTGCTATGCCACCAAGCAGTGCAGTTCAAAAGCTGATGGAAAATGGATGAATAAATGGCAATATCCTTAGAGCAGTCTCTGCACCTTCCTAGTCCCAGGCTGTTTCAGAGGAAAGAAATCCCTCTTTCCTTCCCCACAACCCATATTACCTGTATTGCTAAACTGACTGAATTACAGCAGTCTCTGATCTGCACTTCTGCCAGGGACAGCAGGGCTGCATGCAGGGGGAGGGGACCCGGGAACTGAGGGGGTGACACAGCAGGAGGTACAGTGGCAAGCACCCGACAAAGGCAAGCAGAGTAGTGGCAGTGACCAGGACCAGCCATGGGTCTACATCACCAGGCAATTCCATAGAGAAGAGGTGGGGTTTTTCTCAGTTTTTATTTATTTTCACTTGATACAGCAAAGACAGTGGAAGAGGCACAGTACACATTTCAAAGGTGTTTGTTACTGCAATCTTTTCAACACCCCTGGATAACACAGACCCTACGTCAATATCCCTCACCAGCTGCCAGACAACTTCTGGTGACATAGATATCAAGCTGAATGGGAAAACTGGGTAAGTGGAAGAGATCGGTATAGACTCTCTCACAAAATAACTGTCAATGAATGGCACAGAGACAACTTCACAAATTAGGGCACACAGAATTGCTTTTAGGCATCATAAGGCACCACAAGTGAGAACTAGGGCCCTAATACAGCATTAAAATGGCCAACATTGATATTTGTCCTTTTATTTACACACAGTAGAAGATAAAGGTGAAATCAAACAATCCCTTGTGCTTCTTTAGCACCCACTTCTTTCAAACTTCCCTAATTATCAGCTCTGTGTAGAAGTTACAAGGTTGTCCTGTGCTTCACTCCTACTCACAGTGCTATCAAAGTTGAACAGAATCAGACTGTCTATTAAGCCTCTGGGTACAGCCCCATGAAACAGTGTCTCATTATTTTCTTGTATTTCTCTCACTGTCTGAATACCACTGTTGTCATCTGTTTGGGGGATTGTTTTTGTTTGTTTATTTTTACATGTTTTGGAAGTTCCTAGTGTAGAGACTATTTTGTACATATATGATGGTGGTACTTTGAAGAAATCCCTTTTTCATAAATATTAATTAACCCAGGCTGAGATGCATAGTGCTGAAATTATTATCTCTTAAATGATGACTCTATGACAGTTTTTACATTTAAAAAAAACTCCCATGTGTACCAGAATATCATACTAAGAGGCCATTAAATTCATGTTCTGCAGAGATATCTGATCTCCTCTTAATGACCATAGTACTTGACCCATTAATTGCTTCCTTTCTTCTCTCTAGCTTCCTGCATAACTTCTTTATCAAGTATCTGAAGAAACCCATTCACAGGAGCTTGGTCGCTAATGTAAGCCTTTCACATTGTGTAGGGGAGGGGTGTAAGGAGGATAGCATTCACAAGTCAGTGCTGTGTACTTGGCAAAGGAAGAATTAGAAAAATAATCCTATAATGGTCCTATTCTGGTCTGATCAGCACAATTATCATCTTGCCAGCCAGAAATGGTTCCAGATAAAGGGACAGGTTCATACCAAGATACTGACAACAGCTACGTTCAACCAAGGCAGCAGTAGGGATGGAAAATGTAGTTATTTTTCCATTCCAATCCAGAATAAGTCCCTGCCTGTGTACCTATAGGTCCTGGGGCTTGGGTCATTTTTATGCTTGGCAGACAAAACATGCACTGGGCAACACAGAGAAATTATAGGATATCATCTGAAAGTATGACATTTTAACTTCATTGTACCAAAGGGGTGAGTAGTTCTGATGGCAACCTGCCCAAGGCCACTGAGAGGAAACAGTTTGAGATGACTGTCATTCTGTCCAGGGATTTACAGTTGGACTTGCTGATCTTAAGGGTCTTTTTCAACTTAAATGATTCCATGATTCTGAGATCTCGCCTGAGTCACCAATATGAGATCTTGCTCTTGTCCTTGCTCTGTTTAAGGCTGTGGTTTTGTCACCCCCACCAGGCTGCCTCTGGAAACTTCCCTCTTTTTTGCAGCTCTGACATACAACATGCTTACATTGCACCAAGCAGAAACCTTGGGGATTCAGTTAGCTGAAGAGAAGCCAGATTAGGTGTTTTGATAAACAAATGCTGCAATGTGTGTCATGCAGCAGAAAGATCTGCTAGCACACATGTAAGAGGTGCTTATACATCCATGCTAATCAGGCCATAACTTGAGTGTGCTTGTATTGTAGTCATGTCCCAATATCAGAGCTGGGATCCAGTTGATAGATGAAGAGCTCCGATCACTGAATGGTGAGTCATTAGTGATACTTTTTCCTTCTGTTTTCTTTCTTCTGATCAGTGAAATTCTGCTTCCTTAACGGTAGCTGATTAGCAGTGCCTCTGGGAGTGGTATCAGTCCATCTTCTCCCTTGCATACAGAACCACAGTTAAATAAAGGCTGGGCTACTTGAGCTACGTGTTTCTAAGGGCCAAGTACTTGGTAGCAATTCTCAACTTGGAAGTGTGGCAGTGTGCACTTCTGTTGTGAGAAATGCCACTTAGAGGCCCCACAGTACTGGCGCTGAGGCAGTTTTCCCTTACCATGCTCCAATTCCTCCTGCACACACAGCACTTTATAAGCTGAAGCCTGCTCTCCTAGCCTGCCTGGAAATTAAGTTTTACTTGCTTATTTATCAAACTTGTCAGAGACAAAATGAAAAAGTTCCTTTGCAAAAACCTTCTCACCTGAACCACTTTGGGTTAGATTTGCAGGCATTTAAGACACCTGAAGTGTTGGTCAGATACCATGTGCAAAACATGGTATCCTCCTTCTGGGAAAGTATTTGCAAGTTACAGGCACTTGAGATGCTCTTAGAACTGCTTGACAAGAAAACCCAATACCTCATTTTGCCCTGAAGCATTGATATGGCCATCTCCTTCTTTGGGTTAGACCAAACTTACTTTCCACAATGAGAAAACAACAGAGAAACTAGAGAAGGTGCTTTACAGAAGGTCTCAGTAGAAACATCAAATCTTAGGTCAGAATGCATGTTAGGAGGTCCCTGGTTGTGTTTTTCCCTACTCTCTGGAACAATTTGTGTCATTCTCTTTCAGAAACTGACGTAGTTTTAAGTACACATAAAATTATTTCTGTGTTTTTTGTAATGTTCTGTGTCTTATCTACCACCCTTACAGCTGTAATGCAGATTGATGATTTGGCTGAAGTAGACTACTCCTTAAGTAGCTTGCCAGCAGTATTCCGACCATTCATTGACCTGGACTTAAAGGTAGTAGTTAGTTAATTAAGTTTAAGCTGCTTTGTGCTTGCTGCTCTACAAAGGCCGAATGAAAAGACAGTCTTGTCACAAAGATCCTATAAATTGAGTATTAAAAAAAGGACAACACAGAAATAAGAGAGTTGGAAACAAAAAGGAACAAGAAGTTAGTATCTGCTTTTGTGGTAGACACTGGTCTCAGCACACCAGCTCTGCAGCTGCTGTCAAACTCTTCTGAGTATTGCAGCAACTAGATTTTTAGCAAGGACTTGAGTCAGACTAAAGCCATGTAAAATCATGGCTGTTCCAAGAGCTACTCTCCCATGTAAGTGGGGAAATATACAAAGACTGGTAAATCCATCAAGTGACAATTGAATGGGGAGGTCACCAACTGTGATTCAGCACTTTGTAAGCATTTTGATAGTCCTTAAAAGGCAACAGGAACTTTAGAGCTAGATGAGAAAATAAAGACAGACAAAATACATTTGAGATGAAACAGAAACAAGAGAACTAATAAAATGGACATAAAAAACTTTACCCTTTAAATGTCTTCACTTTCAATCAGTTTTACTTTTTTGTTTCATCTGGATGCATTTGGAAGTATTAGATCTGCAAGGCTTGGCCAATATGATGGGTAATGCAGAAGACATCATAGGCATTTTAGGTTTGTCTGACCCAACTTTCCTTTCTCATAAGCCTTTTGTCTGCACAAGTTATCAGCTTGATTCTGGGCAAAATACAGTGCTGATTTTGACCAAGAAAGACCTATGGTTTTAGAGATCAATTTTGTAATTGAGACCATTAGATAGCTCTTAAGCAGCAGTTCTCAGATTTAAATTCTTGAAGATGAGGAAAGGAGAAAGTAAGGCTTTTCAAAAAGGAGGACCACTAGTCATGTTCTTCATGCAATATTTAGATATTTAATTTAGAGGGTGATCTGAGGTGGCAGACTGTCCTTGGTAGATGACCAGTATCCCAAAAGAAAGATCTTGGGCCTCATCTGTGAAGATGTCCAAATGCTGGAACTTGTCTTCACTACCTACTTGAAAGCACCAAGCCTTCAGGGTGTACTACAAAGCCTGCATACTCATTTATATACCAAATGAGTAGCCTGGGCAAAGTCAAGGAAAGTATCACTCATCATCTGCAGTCATGGTAAAGTTATATTTTGACTCTGTTTTTTATTTCTGACAATAACTTTTAGGGCGTAGTCTTCCCAGCTGGAAACTATACTGACTCTCCCTACGAGGCAGCTTGCTTCACAATCCCGGACCAAAGTGACTCCATGCTGTACCTTGCCTTCTCTGAGTATTTCTTTCAGACCTCCTCATTTGCTTACTACACCGCTGGGGCCTTCAACGTGATCATTGCAGAGGAGGTGAGCAGGACACAGAGGAATGGGGTCAGAGTGACTCAGACAGGTCTTTGACCTGCCAGATGTCAGTATGTGGCCATGTAAAGCTCTCAGCTGGACTCTGTAGAGTCCTGAGATTGTAGATTATAAATGCTAGGGTATTGTTATTCTCTTTTACTTACTCTATAAAAATGCCTCAGGCCACAGCCAGGCATGCCAAGTACCAAATACTGCCAATTTTATTACAAAAAATAAGATGTTTGTAGACCTGAGGCACAGACTTCTCTAACAGGGACAAGGGATCAACTCTGGAGAATTTTGCTGCCTCAGTGGCTGTTTTCTGAGGGATCTTCATAGAAGGAAAATACTACAGGGGCCTTGTAAGCAAAGCACATGTCAAAGCACTGCATCTGTGGCTTGGAGGCTTGCCTGACTTGGCTAACCAGATTGCAGAAGGTTCAGTAAGTCTCAAAACCTATAGACCACAGCCCAAACTATAATGACCTTAAGCATTTGCTTTCTGAGGGATTATTTTGGCATATATTATTGGGAAGCTGCTTTAAGTATACTGAGTCTCTTAGGAATACTTCTGAGAGGCACAAAATCAAAGATTGATTGAAATGACCATAATAATGCATTTAGAGAAAAGCTGACCATGAAGGTCAAATCTGGGAACTCATTTGTTTTCTCTCTTTTATTTTTTCCTTCAGACTTGCAGCTATTATAATATAAACACAGAGATATTTGGCAGTATCATCCCTGAGGTGAGTATCATTACTTTCACAAAGTCTCAGGAAAGCCACCCAGTTTGGGTGTCAAGACACCTCACTACTGGTGTATCCCAACGGCTTATAGGGCCAGCAGGGCTCCTGTACTGGAGAAGTGAGCACATGTGTTCCTTGTAACAGCAGAGCAGATGGACTTTGTCACTTCCCACCCCATGATGAGTTGAATGACTTGCACTGTTACCAAACAAAATCTTGGCCCATAACCTTGCACATCAATCTTTTCTCTGGGCACCATGCCCAAGTCACAGCTGCTCCCACCTAAAACCATGCAGGAAAAGCCTGCAGTCATGAGTCCTACTTTGAGACACATCCAAGAGGGACTCAGCTCAGAAAAATCACCTTTCCTCCTTCCCAAACCTGTATAATTCTCTTTACTTTTCTGCTGGCCTGTGACTGATGAGCAGAAAACCTGGGAAGGGACCATGTGCAGGAAAATGAGCTAACAGATGAACAGGAAACATTACATCCTATGGAACAGACAAGGCAGATGCACAGGATTTCCATTTATTTTAGGTGAAGGAGATGAATATAAGAAATATAAGAATTCTCCAAGGGCAGTCATGTATGATGTTCTCCATAAAATGCCATGAGAATTGATATGAATATTCCACCCTCTCTGTTTCGAATATTGAACTTTGTGAGCCTATTCTCTCTTCAGGCAATGAACAGAGTGAGGCTCCTCTGAGGACAGTCCAGAGGAGGAACCCATCTCCTGAAATGCGTGAATTTCAAAGTGAATGACTCCTGAGCTCTTTTTATTGTGTGACTAAATACCACATTTGTGGTCCATTTATCTCCTCTGTTCACAAGCAAGTATTTAATTTCTCTTGAAATAATATGGAAAAATTTGTATTCCTCAAGTGAAAGGAACTGCATTGCTGAGTGGCCAATACTGTTAATTTAGCACCACGGAAAACCTTTATTTCCTGCTTACCTGAAAGAATCTTGTTAGCAGCTATTCTTAACCTCATTGTAAGGAACTACTTCAAAATTATTGCTTCAAAAGTGAGAAAATGCAGTATTCTGATCCATTCTGCGAGAAAAATGTTTTTTCCTTTTTTTGTCTTTGGATCTTACAGGTAGCTAAGTATTCAGTTACACCCTACCCAGTGATGTTGAAGCTAATGTCTACTGAAATCCCTGTCATCAGCTTACAGCAGGATTCCTTCACGCTAGAGGTTCAGGGCTCCATGGAGGTGTTGGCCGTTCTGCCAGACTCAACCACCCAGTCTCTGTTGACACTGAGCATAGTAAGTACAACAAACAAGGTGACATTTAACTTAGGGTTAAATATGTTATTTCCTTTCTTCTGTTAAAACTCGGTACAAGAAACAAAGAAAATGCCAAATTTCTAGTAGTTAAACATGCAGATTTCCCCCTAGTCACAGGTGTAGGCATGACCTCACCTAACCTACGGGACATTTCTATGGCAAAGAACATTTTCCTATAGATGGACAAAAATCTCAACATATAGTGACTCTGATTAAGCAAGGTTTTGTTCTCTGGAATTACAGTTCTGCAAGTGTGAGTCATGCCTCTTGGCATCTTGTTCATGGCTTTGATTAATGACATCTCATTACACCCATTTCAGCTCTTGTCAGTGCCATTCAAATAAACAGGCATTTACTGTGTGCAGCCTTCCAATGAGAAAGCTGCATTTAGCTAAAACAGCTTCCATGCATAACTGGAAAGATGGTATTTATGTATTTATGACTAATTCACAGCAAGGGTCCTGGGTTTTTTTATGGCTGGTAACCCATGGTTTCTTTATTTTGCAGGCAGCCAACACCAGCATTTCTCTGAATATATTTAATAAGAAATTGATGGGCTCCCTATGTTTGAACAGGTAATCTAACCTGGGGTGAAAAAGATTTCCTTTGGAAAACAATGTTAGCAATCCCAACATTAGTAGTTTTAGACATATGATCAGATAACTATGAATATGTTTTGCATTAGATTCTCTGAATCTGGCAGCACTTGTCAGTTTAGAGGAGGCAGGAAGCTTCTCTCTGACAAGTGCCATGGCCCCCAGGGACTTTCCTTGCTGCAGGGAAGTGGTCTCATCGGACTTCCCTGGTTTTTACATCTACTCTCCTCTCTAAGCTAGAAAAACTAAGCATGCAGGGCAGTTTTGATGACCATAAATCATCTGAGAGTTTCCCTCATCACCTTCCAGCTGGCAAGATGTCATGGCTTTCTAGACCACCTGTGCCATTAATAATGTCAGAGCAGTCCAGGGCACAGTAAAGAACCTGGGCCACTGCAGATCCCCTATGAAGATATTCTTATAGCAGATATTCTCCAACTAAAGTCCTGCAACTTCCAAGGTTCAGAAAGCTGGAGACCAGAGGCTAGGTCATTTACACATCTAGTACACTTTATGGAGAAGAAGCTCTGTATATCAGGACCTCACAACTAGGAACTGGGACTCCAATTTCATAAAAGTACGTAAGAAATACACAGGGTTAAGGACATGTAGAGTTTGTCAGGGCAGAGGGATGTTAGGAATTTAAGGAGGATAGTGCTGTTAGCATTTTCTGCAGTAATTTTCAAAGAGGAAAATCTAGAGCGTGCTGGAAGCTGACGTTGAGAATTCGGGTACTGGTGCTGAGGAAATTCAGAAATCTTCTGTTGGATACAAGAGTAACATAGAGAATATGTATTTCAGTGTGGAAACAGAGGCAGTAGCAACAAAGCCAACAGCAGCAGTACCACACACTGAATGGTTCCTTTCTTCCTGGTAAGACTCACATGAAAGCATTATGCAGAGGTACCAAAATCTTTGATACCTCTGCATAATACCTGATACCCTGCAAGTCCTTGGTAAAATCAATTGTCAGTAGGATTTCCAGAACAGCACAGAGGGAGAGGCACACTCACATTGCTGGCTACAGCCCTTCTAGCACACTCTTGCATGGATGCTCAGCAATGGTCCAAGAAAACCACATCTTTATCTATGCAGCAGTATGCAGTGTGTGAAAGTGCTTCAAAATTCTCTTTACAGATTCTTCTTAAGGCCTGGAGCTCTACAGCAATGACTGCATATGATTAGAATAATTGTGTTTATCCTTTCTTAGTGACTCATCTTGTTTCACTTCTTTCCCTCAGGATCCAGTTCTCCCTAGCCCACTCCAATGTTGGCTCTTTTGAGGTGAGTGGGTAGTTGAAGCATAGAGGAAATGCAAACTAAAAATATCAGTAATATCAAGGCTAAAGAGTAAGCAGCTAAATTTTATCTGTATTTCGAAATCATTTGGCTTCATTCCCAAGTGGCTCTCTTCCTGTCTTCTGGCAGCCACCTCTCTGTTCCGGACTTAAAAGGAAACTCTTTGGGGCAAGCTAGTGCTGTGCAAATGAGACCGTCTGTAGTTGCCCCGGCTGCAGTAAGCAGAGATCTCTCGAATCGTCACGGTGAAACAGAGCAGAGCTGACCTGTGGCAGCAGAGCTGAGCGCCATCCAATGGTCACAGGGGTGGCTGAGGCACAGGCACTCCGTGGGTGCTCAGCAAGGTGCTCGGAATTACGGCAAGGAGGGGGAGCCAAGATACTTCCCTCAGATGCCTGAAATAGTGCAGTTGTAGCCTTGCAGGGGAAAACCCTGCCCCCGCAGGGAGTAATTTCATTCTCAGTATAATCAATCAGTTCCAGGTAGCTGAAGAGAAAGGATTCTCCTGTTCTGGTCCTTCTTTGCTATTGGTGATAAATTATCTCACAAATAAAGCAAATTAAAATGTTGGCCAAGCATAATGAAATCCATTTGTATTTTGCATCTCACTTCCTTTGCATCATTCTAAAACCTTAAGATCCAAAGTTCACTTGAGTTTATGACTCTTTGAGGCCAAAAGAGAACTGGAAGTTGACTAAGAGCCTACTAATTCCACCTAGGATTAGGGCAAAACAGTTCTACCACCATCAGGAAATTATGGCTAACTCAGTTTTTTTGTCTGTGGCAGGTCTTGCCTCTGGAGAACATCCTATCTTACATTTTACAGACTGAAGTAATTCCATCAGCTAATGGTAAGGCTGTATTTCAAAGCATTAGCTAAAAGGTTTCCAGCAGAATGGGTTATTCTAGGAACTTATGACTTTCTGATTAAGTTTTCAGCTCCCATTAACTTGGAGTGGGAAATTACCATCAGCCAGTAAGCAGTGGAAGGCAGAGATTGCTCTGAAGGGGTGTAAATGCTCCCTCTCACTGTTCTGCAAAAAGGGCAAAAATAACTAGGAAAGTAAAAATTCACCTGCTTTCATCTCAGTCTAGGTGGTCTTGATGCATCAGGGGCAAAAGCAAAAGTCTCTCTCATCTGCACACCTGCCTGAGGCCACCATATGTGAAATGTACTCCTTTTCATTAGACCAGAACAGAGCTTTTGCCTCTCATAAATCTTATTTAAGGCTCTGGAGGGAGATACAGCTTTGTGTCAGCCCTCTATACTGGGATGAACATCACCTTCTTTAGTTAATGGATACAAATGGGAACAGATTCTATTGATGGTAGAGCTATATTAACAATCCCTCAGGGATCATTAGGGACAAATCACTCAGTATGTAATGTGTTGAATGTGAAATGCCTTAGTTTGCCTGCAACACTCTACCAAGAGAGAAGCACTTGTAATTCTTTTTTTCCATTGGTAAATGAGCATCTTAGAGACCTCCAAGGCTTGCTTGTGAAGACTAAGAGGCTAATTGTTATAAATGACCTACCAGTCTCTGAATAAACAGTGTTGTTGAAGGGCAGGTGTTTATTATCTTTCTAATGCATACCTAAATCATTGTTTGTCCTTTTTTTTAAGCTAAACTGTCAAAAGGATTCCCTCTTCCCAATCTGGCCAATGTTACCTTGACAAGACCTCACATTACAATTGTACAGGTGAGATTTTGATACTTATAAAAGATTTTCCTTTATGAAAGGTTATCCCTATTTTCCTTTTTTTTTTCCTAGATGTTTATTCATCTTCTATAGTGCCAGAAATTCACTGTATTTGAGCTACTTAAGCAGTAAAAATTGGTTTAAAATGAGATCTGTAATGATGGTAAAATTCTATTAGAAACAAGTGTCTTGCTTTGAGAGGAAAAGTTAGAATTGAATATATAACTATGGAGTGATCAAATGTACAACTTATTCAGCTTTGCAAGTTGCAATTCAGTGTAAAAACGGGTTTTACATATTGTTCAAGTTTGGCCAATCACATCAAATTAGAGTTATTGCTATCTCACAGTCTTGTTGAATATTTGGAATATGAGAGGGAGTCAAATTCAATTTTGTGCACCTAGGATGCCCAGATTTTGTTAATAATTGGTGATAATGACTGAAGCTAGTAGCCAAAAGTAGTTGGTGAGCTCTCAGAAAATGTTTTTTTGCCTTCTGGTTATCCTTCTCCAAATCTAGCCCTTAGTTTGAGCATACAGAATATTGCTAGGTAACCAGTCAGTACAAGGGCATTGGTGACAAACGAATGCCCAGAAAATGAGTAAGCCTGCTGCATTTCTTCACTTGTTTAACAACTTCTCAAAGTTATTTTCAGTTTTTCTCAAGTTTTTCTTTGCAGAGACTCCTAAATCTTTGTTTGCATTTAAGCACAAAATTCAGGAAAGGAAATGCAAAGGTTGTTTTTAATTGTTTTTTACCTCCCACATACCTGGTTCCCTACAAAATAAAATTGCTCCGAGACTGCTTTCAGTGGCACTCATTGCCAACAGTCTTATAGACTAATTGTGAATGAAAGATTTTAGTGATTCTGTGGTGCTCATTTCCCCCTCCCATTCTCTAACCAGTCTCCTCATCAGTAACAAGGAATGAGAGACAAGACAGAATTGCCCTACCAATGTGAATGAGATTCCTGTTCAAAGGCTAGAGTTTAGGCTCTAGTTCTAGAGTTTCCACTTCCATTCCCAGTCTGATGGCAATAGGAAGAACAATTCTTACTTTCATAGACAGGCTGGATGGTGCTTTGAGCTACCTGATCTAATGGAAACTATCCCTGCCCATGGCAAGGTGGTTGGAGCTGGTTGGTCTTTAAGGTCACTTCCAACCCCACCCATTCTGTGATTCTGTGACTGTGATGAGCTGCTCTCTGCAGGCAGCTCTGTAAGTGCTGACAGTGAGGGAAGCTTTAAGGACAAGTTTAGATTAAATGGCTGTTAAGTGATGCAGATTAGGTAAAAAATAATACTACCTTGTGATGCTTGCCTAGTTGCCTCAAGACTCGGATGAACCTTCCTGAGTAGGCTGTATGATCTTTAGATTCCCTCCTGTAATTAACATGGTGCAAAGGGATAGCACACAGGGAAAGATGGAGCCCTTTTGCAAAGTCCAAAGGACAGAGTTGAATAAAACTTGTTACTTCCAAGGCTTAGCTCTTCTCAGTAGATTTTTGGACCTTAATCACCAAGATGAATTTGAAATTAAGAAACCCCAAAGTAACATGTTCATTTTAATTCATAGCAAGTCTATGACTGTTCTTTTCCCTGCAGGGATACGTGTTGATTTCAACTGATGTCCACTACAAACACTAAAGGAAAAGAGAGGCTGCTTGTTAAGCATGAACTTCAAATCAAGTCAATAATGGGACTCTGAAGACTAAACACTGTCCAGTTCTGCTGAAATGTTTAACTTGAGCTCTGACAACACCCATCCTGGTTGGGGGCAAGAGGAGGTGCTGGGAATCAAAAAAAGCTGATAGAATGGTTAGCTGGTATAATGGTGAAAACAAGCAGACCCAAGGGAGAACATGTAACACATGCTTGACATTTATTTATGCTATAGTTTTACTGATGAAAAATATTTTTAAGATAAATGACTCTTTTGAAATACAATTTTGTCTATGCACTTTCCAGAAGGATGCTGCAATCTCTTAAAATTAGGAGAAGCACATTGTCAAAATGCTGCTGGAGCAGATACAGCTGCTAATATGTTTCTGCTGTAACAACTTTAAACACTTCCCTTCTGCACACCATGCATGAAGTAGAGAGTGAGCCCTTTCCAGAACTGTGGAACTGTCAGACTGGGAACTGTCCCAGTTACGATGGGAACTAAAATCTTTGCAGTGTCTTAACATAAATCTTAAGATGCAGAAGCAGAACATGAGTCAGTGTCACTACTCCTCTCTGTCTCTCCCTGTGACTGTTCAAATCCTTGCTCCTGTCATGTGTCCTGTTTAGTGCTGTTTAGCCAGGTTAGATATATTTAACTCCTTCAGTGTTTCTGGGTAAGTCTTCTAAATCTAATTCTCTGACATCTGTGTCTGAATTGAAGGTTAGATACTTTTCTTACTTCGTTTGGGTATGTTATCTTACCCTCTTTCTTTCTCCTCCTTTTTTCCCAATATTTTATTAGTGTGCAAATGTAAACACAGTAATGCATAGGTGCTTGTGCTTTGGCCAAACCTGGGCGGGAAGCCGGCTCTGGCCTCCCAAACACCTGTTTACCTTATGCTGGAAACGCAGTCAGTGATGGGGGGCAGGCAGCTTTTGCCAGTTCGGAGCTGAGCGAGCTCATCCCACCTGCTGCAGGGCGGTACCTAAATACCCCACGGGCCAAAGCTACTCTGCCCCGAGGGTCAGCACCCACAGACACGTGAAAAAAATACTTGGGGTTCTTCCACACAAACTAGCCCAGAAGTGGTAGGTGGTGTGAGGGAGGAGGGTGCCAGGTACAGCCCAGCCCCCTGCGCTCCCCCTCACACCCCGGCCTGCGGGTACTGAGTCCCTGCCGCAGGCTGCCCCAGCATCGTGGGAGACGGGTCTGGCATGGGTGCGGCTGGGGGCGGGCCAGCCCTCGGTACGGCTGAGGGACGGACGGACTGATGAAGGCGGCAGGAGGCAGCGCTGAGGGAGGAGGTTTGAGCCTCGGCGGCTCCTGTCCGCAGCTGCTGCCGCGGGCCCGCGTCAGTTCCTGCCGCCGGCCGGCGCTGCCATCGGGATCCGCCGCCCGGGAGCGCCGCCGCCATGAGCCGCAGCTACAACGATGAGCTGCAGTACCTGGACAAGATTGACAAGAACTGCTGGCGGATCAAGAAGGGCTTCGTGCCGAACATGCGTGTGCGTGGGAGGGGGCCTGGGTGCGGGGGTCGGGGGAAGGGACGCGGAGTCGGGGTCGGGGCGGCCCTGGCGGAGCCGGGCAGCTGACGGCTCTCCCCGCAGGTGGAGGGCGTTTTCTACGTGAACGACCCGCTGGAGAAGCTGATGTTCGAGGTGCTGCGGCAGGGCTGGCGCG
>VXBB01011907.1:38639-69203 GCA_013399915.1 Illadopsis cleaveri
GGGGTGGGTCCGGCGGGGAGCGGGATGCGGACCCCCTGACCGGGGGATGACACAGAATCAGTCGGTCCGCACAGAATTGAGTTCAGCCTGGGACCGAACACTGCCATGCCAGGCAGACCATGGCATAGAGTGCCACGTCCATCCTTTCCTTGAACGCTTCTAGGGACGGTGACTCCACCACCTCCCTAGGCAGCCCATTCCAATGTGTTGAAATCTCTCCTAATGTCCAGCCTAAACCTCTCCTGTCACCGCTTGCCTGGGGCTGTCCCCGCACGTCCCTCCCCGAGCCCCAGGGTGCAGCAGGCAGCGGGGCAGGCCCGGCGGGTGGGCCTGGAGAGGCGCAAACAGGAGCGAGTTATCCCGCCGTGCGTGCCGCGGCAGCCCGGGGAGCAGCACAGGCGGTCACCGGCAGCTGTAGCGCGGCCTTTGCCCAGCTCTGGCGGGCGGGCCCGGCACTGCCGGCTGCGCTGTGTGCTCGGGGTGTTCCCTGAACGCCGCTCTCAGAGTTTACTGTGGAGGATACCGCCTGGGCCTGTTCTCTGTGAAGCTGGGCTGCAGGGCTGGACCTGAGCTGCCACCTGGGCTGGAGGAGCACACTGCTGTTGTTAGCACAGACCCCATGCTATTGTACAAACACAGCAGAAGTTGGTCTTCAGTGAAATAAACACCGCATTTAATGAAACTGCAGATTGTGCACCAATGCCAGGCTCTTTATACCAGATTAGAAGTCTTGTCAGTAGCCGACTTGTTTTTGCCAGTGTTTTAAACAGTCTATTTAGAAAGTATTTCATTGTGATTATCATGGTAAATTATCAGATTATTTTTTTAAAAAAATCTTTTTCAGGTGCTGGTGGCTTCTTGCCTGCTATGAAACAGATTGGGAATGTGGCTGCATTGCCTGGAATTGTTCACGTGAGTATCTGCTTTGAAAATCTGCTCTTTTTTTGTTCCCATTTGCCTGAGACTATTGCATTCCAAATGGGAACTCTCTCATGAGAAGAGATATGGACCAAAGTTCTTCTCAAGGCAGTTTGTGTGTTAGGAACCTGTGTCTGAGTAAGGAGTGCTTGCAAGGGCAGGCTGCAAAACTAAGTTGTCAGAAAGGGAAGTAGCCACTTGCTTCATTGCTTGTCTTTTGAGATATACCTTTTCCTGCTGTTTCAGCTTCTTGAGCCACCTTTCCCCACTGTTCATACTAACTGCTTGTTGGTTTTGAATTGTCTCTGCTCTGGAATACATGGAGAAGTGTGAAGAGAGCAGGAGGTGGTACTGTTGTCTGTCTGAATTATTGTAACTGGCCTCATGTGATTAGTGAGCCTTCACATGCACTCAACACTGCCTTCCCTGATCCTGTGCCTTTTTGGAAACAAAGCATCAGATATAACGATGCAGCAGGAAAATGCTTACCTGTGACTCTTTTGAAGGAGTGCAGAGTACAATGTGGAAATGATCCTTTTCACATTCAATATTGCATATATTAATAAGTAACAAATAACAGATTTTTTTAAATTGTCTCTTTTGGCAGAAGTTTTGAATTTATGGATCCAGTAAAAGGCAGACCATCGTGTTGTTAAATGTCTTAGGGGTCACACCAAAATGGAGTACAGTAGAATAGTAACAACCTGCTAAAATGGGAATTTTGACTGGTAGTTTGTAGAAGAGATGCTACAATCATGTACATATTCAGATCTTCACTTTTTATTTCCAAACCAGTGATTTGTTGGGGATGGCAAGGAGAGGCATAAGAAGCAAATAATCCCATTAAAAGTACTGTTTACTTCAGTATGTGGTACCATTTTAATAGATACTGAAAAGTTCAAATTTCTGATAACGTTGTGGGTGTCATGGGGTGTTTGCTTCAGAGATCTCCTCTCTGCTTTTTTTGACTGTACTGTAAGTGCAGGAGATAAGGTCCTCACCTGAGTTGTGTTCACTCTACCTACATCTGAACATCCATTCTCTTTCTGGTTTTTTTTTTTTTTGCAAGTGTGGTAACCACTGCCACAAAGCAATGTATAACCAAGGCAACTCTGCAGCATCAAGTTTCATAAAGCTTTACAATTGCCTTTCAGAGATCAATAGGCCTTCCAGATGTCCATTCTGGTTATGGATTTGCTATTGGCAA
The DNA here is from genome assembly GCA_013399915.1 of Illadopsis cleaveri. Classification (NCBI taxonomy): domain Eukaryota; kingdom Metazoa; phylum Chordata; class Aves; order Passeriformes; family Timaliidae; genus Illadopsis; species Illadopsis cleaveri. Next base: position 40,765 of record VXBB01011907.1, read on the forward strand.
CATGGCTGCCTTTGATATGAGTGATCCTGAAGCAGTGGTTTCACCAGGTAAGGATCACTGACTTAACCTGCTCTGAGAAATATCTGGGATGGCATAAAAATACTTTTCAAAATGGCAGGACTTTACAGTACTTTACATTCAGAAATAAAGCAAAAAATATGAGAATTATAGGGAGTTAAGGGGTGCTTAATTCTTGCACTTAGAATCTTTATTCTTTATGGAGCAGGTAGTTACACTGAGAACAGCTAAACAGTACAGGGAGAATTGCCTTTGTGTTTGCAGCTTGGACTTACAATATCCCTCAGTTTTGAAGTCTTTGACCTTGGGGTTTCACCCAGTTGATAAAGAACTGACTAGTTTCTTCAAGTAGTTTGAAAACATCTTTTGAGGATAATTCTATACTTAAAACATGAGCTTAGAGTATGTCCGTCTTTTTAGTAAACACCCAGATCTTTGGTTACTGACAGATTGAAGCTTGTGTGGTTTGTCATGAAACATGATACTCATGTTTCAGTTTTGCTTTGATCAGTTCAGGTGTTCCTGATTGACTTAGACCCAAGGTCTCTTAGTTTGGTATCTCCCCTCTAACATTAGTAATACCAGAACGTTCATACTAAAGGTGGCATGATTATCTTTCACATTTGGCATTGCCTTATAGAATTTATCATTATAACGAGTAAGAGTTAAGCAAAACAACAAGAACTGAAGTTTAATATTCCTTGTAAGTGTTAATTACTTCTTATAACTGTTTATTATTTATTCCAGTGAAGATTCAAAAACAGACTTATTTTTGGGGATTGCTCTCAAGAACATTTTACATCAGGCAGACATTCTACAATCTGTCACTTTTCTTTTGACCTTAGCCAGCAGAACAGGAACTTTCCCTCTACTTTCTATGGGCAGTGTGTTTTATAATTGCATCCCCTTCTCTTTGTCAACTTGCTGGAGTAACTCTGTAAACAGAGAGCTCTGTAGGCAATCATACAGCTATGTCTTGAAGTCTGAGGCTTCATGTAAATCTGCTAAAATGAAGCTTAACGCAGGTCTGCTTTTTTTCCCCAGCATTGTGTCACAAGAGCAGGAGTGAGATTACAGCCTTCAGTACATGCTCCCTGACATGGCTTTTTCTCCACTTGTAGGTGGTGTCGGCTTTGACATCAACTGTGGTGTCCGCTTGCTGCGGACAAATTTGGATGAAAGTGATGTGCAGCCTGTGAAAGAACAGCTCGCCCAGGCTATGTTTGACCATATTCCTGTTGGTGTCGGCTCCAAAGGTGTCATCCCCATGAATGCCAAGTAAGAGAATGACTTTGTGCACACATCACTAGAGGGGGCATCTCTGTTGTTTGTTTTGATGCAAGATTCGTCAGTGGGAGACTTAAGAAAGGAAAAGTAATTCTAAAATGCTTTCCATTCTTTTTGCATATGTGCTTTACCAGAACTGACATAATCATCAATGCACAGTCAGCTCTTTCTTCCCCCATTTAAACCCCTTAAAGGTTCTTGCTGGGTTTTCATTTCTTCTGACAGAAAACTGCCATGAACATAAAGGTCTCTTTTGAAAGGGATGAGAGATGGGATTATAGATAGAAGATAGGATATTTCCCACCCAGCAAAGAGGAAAAAGTGATGACATACCAAAAGTTAATACATTTGTAGAGCTTGATTTTCATGGAGTGTTAAGAAGCTGGACTTGTTGTTAGGAGAGCTGGGGGAGCATAACATTTAGGTTGGATGGGATCTTTTGAGGTCATCTCGTCCAACTCCTTGCAGGAAATATCTAAATCCAAAGGTAAGTCTTACAAAAAAATTGCGTCAAGTTGCTCAAGGCCATATCCAGTGGAGTTTTGAGTATATCCAAGGAAAATCATCTTATGTAGGTGTTTGATAATTGTAGGGATTTGGAAGAGGCACTGGAGATGGGTGTGGACTGGTCTCTCCGAGAGGGCTATGCCTGGGCAGAGGACAAGGAGCACTGTGAGGAATATGGAAGAATGCTACAGGCCGACCCCAACAAAGTCTCTTCAAGAGCAAAGAAAAGGGGCCTGCCTCAGGTAATGTTATGTGTCAGGAGGGCTGTATATGCTCCCAGGGCTCAAATGTAAAGGTTAGAGAATAGTTCTCTAATTCAGTGTCTTTTTTTGAAACTCTGTCTAGCATTTCTGGGCAGGGGGAAAGGTGAGATGGTGAGGTCAGTTCTGAATAATTCTAGACAGAATTGCAGCAGAGGAGAATAATGCTGGGTGTACCCAAGGTCCCCGGGGCCATCGGGTTTTCATCTGTTAACACCGAGTACTGGAAATTATCTTGAGTGGCATTTCCACGTCCAGATGTATTTGTTTTGGAGAGATAGGCAAGTTAATGTTCAACTTTTGTCCGTGTTTGCTCAGCAAGTTAATAGCAGGGTAAGAAAAGATACAATAATAAATGGAACTAGCTCATAACTGAATCACAGTTTAAGAGTTGGATTTCATTTCTGTATTTCTAGTGTCTCACTGCTCTGTGTGGAATAATTTGAGATGGCTATACTAATGGTACATTTGTAAAGCTTTCTTGTATATTCTTGATATTAATTGATATTATTATTTGTTAATTGGGGTGGGGCAAAATTATTGCATTTTAACCTCAAAATAACGTTATGTCCCCAGTTTTCCCATTTGCCTTGCAAATAAGCGATCATCTGTTACAGAGTTGAAAAAATTTGGGCTTGGAAATGGAATATCTTGTTTTAATCTACTGAAAAGTTTTAGGTACCTAATGAACAAGATGTTGTAACTTCTTTGTGGAGTTACAACCAAGTATAGTATATAACCAAGACTGTCTGTTTTGTCCGTACAAACTGAAGATGAAGTCTCAGTACTCTATACTCTTCCCATCCAGGCCAAAGTAAGTTGGAAAAAAGTGGCAGCACAGTCTGTAGGAGTATATACTGGTCTCCTTTTGTTTAATCACAGTCTTGTTCCAACAGCACAGGTAGTTACAAACTTGAACAAAAAGGAAAGTGGTGATGCTAGTGTGTTCAACTTCCGTCCAGTTTACATGGGGATATTTTTTCCTCAAAAAATCCTTTTCTAAACCCCAAACCTTGCTGTAGCCATGTGCCCTATCGCCTGTTGCCGTAGCTCTCCCCTGTGCTCCCAGAGGCTGCTTTCCTTGCCCTGTCTGATCAGTGTCTTGTGATTGGCAGCTGGGGACCCTGGGAGCTGGAAATCATTATGCTGAGATCCAGGTGGTGGATGAGATTTACAACGAGTATGCTGCCAAGAAAATGGGCATTGACCACAAAGGGCAGGTGTGCGTGATGATCCACAGTGGAAGCAGAGGGCTGGGCCACCAGGTTGCCACAGGTATGATCTGACTGGTTTAGCTACTTGGAGTGAGGTAAACTCCTCAGCATGGTCTTGTCACTGACAGCAAACTCCAGCACTAAAGAGCATTTCTTACAGTGCAGTTGATCAGAGCATCCTGAATTGCCTGGTTAGTGTTAACTGTTTGCAAACAGTTGATAATGTTCTGCCACAGATTTGCTTTTACATTTGAGAAATAGTCTTGGGCTCAACCACCAGACAGATGAGTTCAGTTTTAAAATATTAATTACAGACACCCATGTTAATCTCAAAGATTGCAGCAAATTAAGAAGTCACTTTGACTTACTGTGTTTGTTTCCCAGATGCACTGGTGGCTATGGAAAAAGCTATGAAACGAGACAAAATCATAGTGAATGATCGCCAGTTGGCATGTGCCAGGATTGCCTCTGCAGAGGGACAGGATTACTTGAAGGGAATGGCAGCTGCTGGCAACTATGCCTGGGTTAACCGCTCTTCCATGACTTTCCTAACACGACAGGTAGGAGCAGAGTTGTCTCTGATGCAAATATTTTTGCTGCTTCATCCCAGACATAGAGAACAAAGAGTAGTTGCACTAGTTAACTTAATTCCATTTTTATGTTTCTTAAACAGTTTTTTTCAGGAGAGACTTGCACAAAGCTGCAGTCATGACAATCTATCTAAACCTTCTCAACATCACTGGATTGTACTTGGCAGAAGCCGCTTAAGCAGTGTTTTTGAAAATGCCTTGAGCAGGAAAAAGAGCATACAAGAAAACTGGGGGGTTTGTCGCTAAAATTGGGGGTTTTGTTGCTAAAGCCAGCTTCTCAGAGTTGCACAAATTTGCCTAATTGATATCTGACTGAATTACAACAGGAAGCTGCCAGTGAGCAGAGAAACAATCTATGCAGTCCAGTTCTGTCATTCTCAGCATTGTTGTGTTCAGTTCCACTGTGGCTGAATTGTGATGATCTTGTACCTCACACTCTGATTTGCTCTCTTTTCAGGCCTTCGCCAAAGTCTTCAACACAACCCCAGATGACCTTGACATGCACGTTATCTATGATGTGTCTCACAACATCGCCAAAGTGGAGCAGCATGTAGTGGATGGAAAGGAGCGGACTCTGCTGGTGCACAGAAAGGGATCAACCAGGGCCTTCCCTCCTCACCATCCTCTTATTGCTGTTGATTATCAAGTAAGTTTAGCTTTGGGAGAAGGAAATAGAGAGTTCTGGATTAATCAAACTATTTTGGAGTCCCTAACAGACACCTAAACACTGTGAGTTAATTTTTTAAGGTAACAGCACAGGAACCCTGGTGGAATGGCAATATTCAGCTTGTGCATGTGTTAGATCTTCAGGACACTGAGCTCCTCCTTCTGCTCCACACCCAAAATGGTTGGAAAAACATGAGAGGAAAGAAGTTCTTTATGCCAAGGGCAGGATTCAGTGGATTGCCTTATCTGTCTGTCTGTTGGACACAAGACTTTTGGTCTACTGGTGTTTTTCAGTGCAGTTAGTTTTCTAGAATCCTTGATTCCAGGGACCTGAGACAGCCAGGGATGCTCTCAAGGAATGTTAATCTGACCTCCTTTTCTGGAGATACAGTTCCTCTCAGACTTTTATTAAGAATGAGTTCTTTCAGCTGTTTCTTACAAATGAACGCTTTGCATCCACAGCTGACTGGACAGCCCGTTTTGATCGGTGGCACAATGGGCACCTGTAGCTATGTCCTCACTGGCACAGAGCAAGGCATGACTGAGACCTTTGGAACTACTTGCCATGGAGCTGTAAGTTAAGAAGTTATTTCATGGAGGGGTTGGGGTGAGACTGTCATGCAGAGAACAAAGTTGTTGAAGGGTCATCCAGTGTGTGATTCATCTGTTGGTCATACAAGTAGAGAGTAGCCTTGCCAGTAGTCCCTGCCCAGGAGATCTGCAAGGTAGAAGTCTCTGTCCCTTATTGAGTAGTTGTGACTACTTCGGCAGAAAATCTAGGGGCTACTGCTTTTTGTAAGGCAGATGTTAGGATGAAGATGTGGAGAGTAAGCTCCTTTTACCAAATTCTGATATCTCTGAGCTAATGGGAGGGATTAACTGTGCTGAGGCTGTCTATATAAAACTCCTCAGTAGTTAAAAGAAAGTATTTCCTCCCCTGTTATTCATAGTGTGAGAAAGTCATTGAGGAAGAGAAGTGTCTTCCAGTAAATTCCAAGTCCTGAACACTGTTTGGTTTGGGTAAAAAGATACTGGCAGACAAGTGTGTTATACAAATGAAACTTTCCTAGCTGTCATACCAGAGGGGTGGTTTTGCAGGAGCCTGTGACCTGAAGGCAAAATTAATTTCCTGTATTGAGGTTTACTGTGGTCTGTGCTCTCAGTCATTCTGTGTTTGCTTATAATGCAATAGTGGTGGGTTTTTTTGATAAGAAAGAGTTTTGTTTTTCCAAACTGCTACAAAAAATAGAACTAACGAAACTGTTGGCCTAGGGTCGTGCACTGTCTCGAGCCAAATCTCGACGTAACTTGGACTTCCAGGACGTACTGGACAAGCTGGCTGACATGGGCATTGCCATCCGTGTTGCCTCTCCCAAACTGGTCATGGAAGAAGTGAGTTTAGTACTTCATTATCTTAGAAGGAAAAGGGGGTCTTCCTCCCTGGCTGAATGACCCTCCCTGGCCTGGTTTTTTTGCAGTGTTAAGCAATTGCCAGTACTCTAAATATGCATCTTGTGTGATTTTTGATAAAACTGTCAAATTTTTTAGAAATGATATGAATTGTTCTCTATCCTAAAAGCATGCTGAAAGGGGAGATGCCTGATTTACAGGTTTTGGGGGGTGTGGTTTTTCCTCTTCTGCCTGGTGATAGGGATAATTGCTATCTTTGTGTGAGCATCTACAAAAATTTCATGGATTTTCTTCTTGAATGATGTTCTCCCTGCTTTAAATTTACCTTACACTGCAGCTTTCATATGGATTAGTAGCAGCTTGAAAGATGCTCTTTTAAGATGAACTCCCACATTTTCTCAAGAAGAGAACTGTGAATGGTCAGAAAACTTTGAATATTACGATTTCCAGTTCCTCTGCGTTAATATGACCATGCCTTTTCTGTTCACAGCCTCACTCATAAAAGTGTTAATCATTTGGCACTATGCTTTTCTGGGTCTTGATGTTATATGAACATGTTGATCACATTAAAGTCTATTTAAGAGCAGCTTCCTTGTCAGAATAGGGGCCAGACGGGGAAGCTCTACAGTTAAACCTTGACTACTGTCACTAAGGGGTGGTGAAGATAAACCTAAAGGCTGCCTGTAAAGGAGAAGTCAGAGTCACTTCCTACTAGATAGTGAGGCTTGACACTCTCACATGCTGGGGCACAGATTATCTGAAAAACTGGATTAAAATAGCTAATATTTTATCTGAAATATGATGAGAGTTTATTTGGAAAGCTAAGTGTCTTGCAGATTTCTTAGATACATAAGGTGGACAGATGCTCAATATATTCACCTACTTCTACACCCTACATTCATTTATATGGTTATTTTTGTGAAGAGTGGATTTCAAAAGCCTACACCTGACTTCCTGTAACTATAGGTTATTTACAGTTTTGTCTTTTTTTTTTTCTTTTTTCCCCTCCAGGCACCCGAGTCTTACAAGAACGTGACTGATGTGGTTAACACCTGCCACGAAGCTGGCATCAGCAAGAAAGCCATTAAACTGAGACCTATTGCTGTTATAAAAGGCTAGGAGCCAACAACACACCGATGTCTCCAGGCCTTACAAAACTGACTAGAATTATCATCTTCCCGCACCTCTTGGACTCTGTAGGATGCTCAAATATCACATTCCTGTTCTGGAAACACAACAGCTGAGGATACACCTATTTTTAACCACTCCTAGCCATAATTCTTAATGCCTCTCCTCCTTGTTATATGGCGTTCTTTTCTTGTGAGGACAGAGCAAAGAAATAAGTCTTGGTTTTTATATGCAGTCCTTTCTCCATTTCCCTGCTCAGGCAGGACTTCAGACTTGCCTGAGTTGTCACTAAGTGCTGTGCTGCAAGACCACCTCCATCAGTGAAGGTGATGTATGAACCGGACCTGCTGTCGCCACACCTGAGTGCCTGGAGCTTTTTCTGCGTGTGGAAGTACTCTGATAAGACAGAGTATTGCATTTGTGGGCAGGGAGAGACTGTCCTGTTTGCAGGTACTTTTATGCATAGTCTGTACTGTTGCATGTTTGGTGGCAGTTGGCTAAGAAATCTGGAGTTGGGAGCAGTCTCCTGCTCAGATTGAGAGGGGCTAGTTAATCTTGGGACACAGTCTTACCCTAGCCTCTCCCATTTAACACAGCACCTGGTGGACTTGACTCAGGACAAGTAGCTGTCCACAGTCTTTTGGAAAAGCTGGGCAAAACTGAATATGTTGCCTTGAGAGGTTTTTTTTGCCTAGTAAAAGTTGTAACTTAACTTAGAAATGTGCTAATCCAACATTTTAAAAAGCTCTAGGCATGTGAAAGTTGGGTTGGATAATGCTGCTCACTGTGTCCCGCAGCTGTGATTTAAGGGAGCCCAATTTCAGGGTCAGGCCCAATGTGATGGGTCTTACAGTGTTTCTTTTGCATTCATTAACCAAGACTGGAGGGGAAGCTGACCATCCCCACTGGATCACTTTGGAGGATTACAATAAAATGGGAAGATGGATGCGGCAGTGTATCTGTGTCATGTTTATTCTGTGTACTTAAAAGCAGACAACAGACATCTTAGCCATATACGAGCTTGATTTTGTGACTTCAGATAATGAATCTTGCAAAGAATGTGCAGGAGGCACAATTCCTGCAGCATACAAGGACGGGCAGTGCAGTGCTGTTTTCCCACCTCGGTTATGGCAGGAGTGTGATGGCTGTGACTTGACCTTGCTGGCCGAGCTGAGCCCCCCTCGCTGGACGGGGATGGCGCCTGCCTGCAAGGCTGGATGCCGGCACAAGAGGGCGGCTGGAGGGAATCAACTCCTCAAAGCAAGAGGAGCCCTGCCAAGCACTCGTGTAAGGGGAGCAGATGGTGATTGGTGGACTGCAGTGCCTTTTGATGAAACATCCCTTTAAGTTCAGGATCTTAGAAGGCATAATGGTATTTCACTGTCGTAATCACTTTGTTCCTATGGGTTTCTTAGGTTCAAATGCTGTGTTTGTGCAGGTTCAGAAGCAGCACCTATGTACTTACAGGCACTGCTGTGAGTTCTTGTGGGTCTGAGCCTACAGCTTCTTGTTTCCCTCTCCTTTCTCTAGTGGAACAGCTCCAGAGTGCCATTTCAGAGGTCTGAGGCACACTTCCTCAATTTAAAACACAAATCATTTCACCTAGAAATGTGAATTAGCCTCCAGTGACTGAAAGCAAAATTGGTCTCAAATCTTCTGCAGAAGTCTATGTTCATTGCAGAAGTTTCTGTCTGTAAACATTTCAGCTTCTTTGATGTGGAATGTAAGGCAACCTTTAAAAAATTCACATTTAAAAATAAGCATTTCACAAACACAGTTCTCCTTTCAACTTCTACTTACCCTTACCATTAAGGGACAAATTAAAGTTTTTTACAAGCAGAAATCCTGAGTACCATGGAGGTGCTGGCATGTGGATGGGATGTATGCCCTAAGTCCTCTGATCATCAGTGTTTATGCATTAACATTCAAGACTGCAGGAAGAGTTGTCAATTTTGGTTTCCTGTTACAAAGCTAGTATTAGTTTTGGTTATATATTGTGCTGTATGAAGTCAAGTGCTGGTTTCCTAACCACCTAAAAAAGGAAGGAAAAATGTACAATGTCTCCCAGTTCTTTGTTTGATTTTTTTTCCAATTCAAGTCTGTCTTTTTTTCTGCAAATAGGGTTGTCCACCAACTTTTTTTATTCTGCATTTTAAAAACTAAATTATAAGAAGTGTTCAGTAGAGAAGGCATGCCGTATTAAAATTCACATGCTGAAATACAGGTGGATCTACAGGAACATTTTGGCAACGCCAAAGAACCAGTGTGATTATTGAACCATCTCTGCTTCCATGGAAGATTACTGATAACTCTGAAATACCTGTTGGTGATGAACTTTCCTCCCCAAAAGACTGAAACAGCCTTGGTGAATGAGTGTTAGGGCCTTTTTTCCTTGGGATTCCACAGTTAGGAGATCTGGTCTACATCTACCCTTGGAGCTGCTGCACACTTCTGTCCAACAGAGGCACTCACCTGTTCCCTGCCTAAGTTCAGTTGATTAACTCATCTGTGGCCTGCTGCAGAAGGTTTGTTGCTTGCACAGGGTGTCTGCATTAAGTCTGCGCTTCAGGGTTTGATTGCCTTTTGGGGACTCTTTCAGAAAGCCCTCAGATTGCACCCCAGGCTGGGAGTGCTGTTTGTGGGGTGCAGCACCAGGTGGAAGGGGCAGCACTCAGCCCCTGGGCTGCGTGAGACCCTTGGGAAGGTGGTTCCTCCCAGCAGTGTTGCAAATGGGGCATCTGTGTTTCATTTGTCATAACAGACGGCAAAGCTGGGGTGCAGCTGATGGCCTCCTTTGACTTGGTCACACTTTGTGTTCTCCAGGTGTCTAACTCCCCTAATTCAGCCTCTCCCAAGGGAAATCAGACGCCAGCAAGATAAGCTGCTGTGGTATATTTGCACCATACTGCACACCTCATGGGTGGGAAGCCTGGTGTCACATTTGTCACCATCCTGTCTCTTGGGATTTCCATTCCCTCTTCTCTGACTTTCCTCTCCCTGCTTTAAATGCAGCTCTGCACACACCGCTTCCTCCTATGCTGGTGGTCCCAGGCTGGTGTTTGGCCCAGGAGGAACAAGTGATCTCTGACACATCTCTGGCGCAGGCACCCCCACTCTGTCCTCTGCTCTCCTTTGTTCCTCTCAAACATAAACACACTTAACTGGCCTCTTCTCTTCCCCCTCCACCGCCCCAGCCTTCAAAGCGATCAGACAGAGCAATATCCCTCCTGCAGCGTGTGCCAGCATGCTCTCAGCTTGCAGGAAAGCTTCAGTGAAGTAGCAGGCCCTGCCTGTACCTGGCATTTGCTTTGCTCTCCTGAGCCCTGTCCTAGCCCAAGGGGTTTTGATCACCAACACTTCTGGTTTTCTGTCTGGAAAGGTGGCAGTGGGAGGTGTACAGTGGAAAAGCAGGAGCTCTGCAGGCCCCAGCCAGGGGTTACAAGTGCTTTGTCCCTTGCACCATGAGATGAAGAAGAGGATAACTTCCTGGCACTCACAAACACCAACAATTATGTGGTTTCTAGTGGGGTTTTTGTTTGCAATATGTTGCAGGAGGGTGGGGATCATGCTGAGTGATGTCTGAGGTAGAAGAGTACAGGATACAGAAATGCCTCTGGGTCTTCCATGGCAGCTTGGTCTCCTCAGGCAACCAACCATCCTCAGCCTGAGCTGCTGCTGCTGGCTTTCATAGTGCTGTGCACGTCCCCATCTTGCTGCACCCTTGTTCCCAAACCCCAGGAGACTGCTTTGGGTCAGGTTGTATATATAAATTCAGAAACCAAAATAATCACTAGTCTTAATTGCAGAGATTAGGACCAGGAAAGGGAAATAGAATCATCTGCCAGCACTTAACATTTACTAGCTTAGTAAAAGACACACAGGGGCTGGCATGCCCTCACATGCTGAGGTGTTTGAGTCAGCCTTGTATTGGAGCTTATTCCAAAAAATCACCTGGTTACTCAGCTCTGAGCTCTTAAGAATTGTAACCTGTTTGTGCTTTTAATCTTGAAAAAAAACAAACCAAAGTCCTGGTTGTTTTATTTTTGACTAATGCTTGTTATTTAAATTTGTACTTTAAATTTGTGTCATTCACAGACAAGTTATCAACCTTTAAAACCATAGGTAGGCTGATGAGTTCCTCCACTGTTTCCCTGCCAAATGTTTAACTGCTTCTTGGATGAGGACTAAAAAGGTATCATAAATTATTCTTTCCCTCAAAGGTATTTAAACTGTAGCTGTTGCTAAAGGGTTTTTCTCCACCTTTCATAGGAGTGTTTTTGTCAGGCAGATACATAAAGGGCCATGACAAGCACTTTCTCCTCCATTCTGAGTATTTGGAGTATCTGTGAATTTTGAATCTAGCCCAGAAAGGACTTTTTCCATTTTCCTGACACAAGTTGTGCACGTCTGCAGGGCTGGAGCCCTTTCATGGTGGAAGAACCGAGCCCTGCAGAGGAGGAGAAAACTCTTCATCCAGGGAGCCCTCTTTGCCCAGCCCTTTACCCTTTACTGGCAGGAGGGTGCCAGTGGGTGCAGGCAGTGCTGGGTGCTCTCCTACCCCAACAGCCCCAGTGGGCACCTCTGTGGCACAGAATCCCTCCCCAGGGAAGGGATCTCACTGCAGTGCCCATGGGGCAGCTGTCAGCCCTCAGAGAGGCGAGCAGGGAGGGAGAACTCTGCTCACAGGCGTGGTGTGCCAGGAGCTATGCACTGCTCCTGTCCCACACCTCAGTCCCAGGGCTGTGGGGTGACCTAGGCAAGGCCTTCACAAACCCCTTTAGGATAGTTCAGGAGATGTCCAGGCTGCTGGCTGCTCTGCCAGACCCCACAAGCTCTTCCATTAATGGGCAGTGAATGAGGCAGAAGTTTTATCTTGATAGAGAAACACAAAGCCTTGCTTGTGCCAATATTCCCTTCCTTGTCTCTCAGGAAGAAATTCCAACAATTTGATGATTATTAATAGCAGCCAAGAGCACCATTGCTGTCTCCTTCCCCCCTGCTTCTCTGACAGAAAGTGAATCCTCCATAACAGACTGGTCCTGGAAAGAAAATTTCAGATTAAGGCTCAGACATTCAAGTCCATCATGGACTTTTCCAGCCTGTACCAAGTCATTTCATCTTCCTATGCCTTGGTGCCCTATTTGCTAATAGGGATTAAAATCACTTTCTTTAATCTCACTTTTTGTTGGTATTTCCTGTTTAAGTATAAATCTGTACTTAAACACAACCAAATCTCTTGGTTTCGTGTCTCTGCCCCAAGATGCAAGTTGTTAAAAAGTCCCTGGCCCTCTAAAAGCCCCGAGCCATGTCACAGGAAAGAAGCGGAGTCCTTCAAGGCCTTGTTCTCAGTTTGCATGCATTGNGCTGATCATAGTGGTACCCCTCTGTGGAGCATGGCCTAAGCTGTGTAATGCTCAGTGCATGCTGTCTTATCCTGAGGCTTCAGTGCTACTGGAGGGATGGGTTCATTCCTGTCACAGACTAAACTGGAAGTAGGAGAGAATGTAAGCTGTTCAGTGTTTCAAGTAGTCACTGTTTGCAGAGTAACTTTTTCATAGACTTCTGGTTAGAACACAGAGCCTCTGAGTCAGACCTTCATCTTGATTTCAGTGTTAGTGAGTGCCTAAATTCCTCTGTGCCTGTGTGAAGTGCTGAACATGCCATCTTGTTTTTGCATCTTTGAGTGTTGGGGAACAGAAGCTGAGAGAGCATCGGGTTGCTCTCTCAGGATGGACCAAGGAAAGGGATGGTGTTAGACTGATGCTTTCAGACAGGAAACATTCAGCAGTGCATGTCAGTATGTGGGGTTTCATTTCACTTTACTTCACACTGAACAGTCCTGAAGAAATTTGAGAATCTGAAGATCAAACCAAAATACTGCACGTCAGGGAACAAAATGTTGAAGGGAGGCCTTTGGTTCCAGTGGGAAAACAAAACCAAACAAAACCCTGATGGATCAACCAGAAATTATTTTGTTCTTCAGCTACTCATCTCTACCATGGGAACAAGCCCTTAGTGTTGTAACATAAGAAGTGAGGAGCCCTGAGCCCCCAGCCCTGAGTCAGTGCCAGAGTCCATCTCCCCAGCACACAGGGCCCCTCATGACAGTGTCCCCTCAGCTCTGCCTTTGCCACCTACACCTGCCATCCTCCCCAGCCTCCATGGCACCACCAGGGATGAAAGGCAGGATTCACCTTGGTTTGTGTTCAGCCCACATTTCACAGCCCCTGGTGGATCCATCTCCCCCCATCCCCATCTTTGGTGACTCAGCCAAAGAATTTTAATCTCCGTGGTTTTTCTGTAGTTGTAAAATATAATACCAGTGGAGTTGGGCTTTTTTATCCCAAAGCCATGAAACTGTTTTCAGAAGAAATTGATACACGCTAGTGAGGGGAACAAAGTGCTGCTGGGGAGGATTTGACTCAAGACAGCACTTCAAATGGAAATTTCCCTGTTTGAAGTGGATACATCCTTCAATCCTACACCTTTCATTTCTGTTACGCTGTGGGAGTGAGGGCTCAGAGGGTCTGTTCACAGGAGGGTCAGCTCCTGCTCTGGCTCTTGTCTGCAGAAGGTTCCCATCACCTGGCTGTGGGTGTCCTCACTGCTCATGGGAGCCCTGGGGAAATGGTTTTTTGGGGTGAAAGGGCTCCTGCAGCCCAGCTTGGGAAGAACCTCAGCCACTGCCCTGCTGCCCCAGGGCTGCAAGCTGGGAGCCCTCCACGCCTGACCAGCTCCGGGCATGGGCTTCTGTCCATGTAAACACTGAGCCTATCCCAGGCACTTCAGATCAAATCACAGGGTCTTCCCCTTCCTTCAAACACATCTGAAACCTAAAGGAAATAGATCAAACGTGTAAATTTGAACTGAGATTAATTATACATTTGCAACTGAAAGGGAAAGGAAAAAAAAGCCATTAAGGTTTGTCTGCATTAACTATGCCTGCGGGGGTGTTTGTTTGTCTTTGCATGTGATGATACTCCATGAGATACCAGGTCTGGTTGCACCAGATCTCTGGAAAAGCCTTAGAGGCTTCAGGAGACACTGCAAATGTGTTTCACCAGGAGGCAGACAAGGAGAAGGGAAGTGTCGACACTGCCTCCTCAGAGCACTGGAGGAGCCTTTGTTGAGTGGCTGGAGGCTACTTCTCAGCTCCCCGATTTCAAACAAGTATAATTATCAGTTGGATAGGGTTCAGGACACCAAGGGAGCTGCCAGGTCTTTCATGAGGAGATGAGTTTGTTCCACTGAATCTAGGATAAAAAAAAATTAGGAAAGAGGGATATAATTTAACCATGTAAGTGTTGTCTTACATCCATAATGTACCAGGTGGAATATACTCCTATCTGATAGTCTGGTTTATACACCCTTTCCCTTTGAAGCATTTGTGTTATAATATTGTTATCTACAACCCGGCTGAAATGAAGAGGCACTGGAAATTTCACTATAAAACCTATTCTCCAAAGAGCTCCATCTCAATGAGTCTCATTAAAAATTAGCACGTGACCTTCCATAAATCTCAGCAACTCTTCAAACCTTTTGAACTTTTTTTACTCTGCCCTATGAACTGCCTTTTCTTAAACCTCTCCAAGTAAATTTTAAGTCTAATGAATTTCCATTCATACATTTCATGGTGTGGAAGTCTTAAGCCTTCAGATATGCCAAGTCACTTTCCCAACTGTTGCAGTGAAGTCACTGTATTTGAGCATACACTTGTGAACTTTGCTCTCAGTATTAAAAGTTAGGGCTAGCTGAAAAAAGGGAATGCTTGCAGAAAACAAAATTAAACCCCAAACTGCCTCTATTTTGTGGGCATGGCACAATACAAAAATATTTTTTACATTATTTTCACTTATATTCTTCCAAACTGAAAATGGCCTCATTTACAGATTGACAGAATAAAATTTTTCTTATCTGTAAAACAACTTCAGATATAAAATAAAACCCATCATGCTGATGATTCCTGGACATGGTTTGCTGCTGCCACTGTCACACCTGAGTCACAGGTTTTACCAGATGACACCAGTCCCACGCTCCAAGCCCCTGCTCTCCAGACCCTGATGCCTGCTATTGTAGGTGCTCCATGGCATTTGCCCCACATGTGTCTGTGCCTACACCTGCATGCCAGGGTTCATTGCTACACTCTTACTTTATCTCT
Source organism: Illadopsis cleaveri (assembly GCA_013399915.1). Classification (NCBI taxonomy): domain Eukaryota; kingdom Metazoa; phylum Chordata; class Aves; order Passeriformes; family Timaliidae; genus Illadopsis; species Illadopsis cleaveri. The sequence goes on from VXBB01011907.1 coordinate 56,003, forward strand.
TGCAATCAAGAGCCATGTGGGAAACTCACCAGTGGCTTTCTCACAGGTGCTCTTCTTACCCTCTGCTTCAGACATTGAAAGTCTAGCCAGAGACCCCACTACACTTTGTTATTGGGAAAAAAATAATCCTGAGACTGTAAATGTGCTCCTTAAGCCAGTGACCTCAGTGAAATTCCAGTAAAGTTTGCAGAAACAAATGCTCAAAAATTTTTGTCAAAGGTAAATTTAAAAATGTTTAAATGCAACATGTTTTTCAATCACAGAGGCAACTAATTTCATTCACCTCTGAAGGTACTGACCACTCGTACTACAGAGCAATTCAGCTATTTCGTCATGATGGCATTGCTGCTGTTTTGTGTTTTCAAAGTAAGCTCCCCCAACACATGCAGCTTCAACTCAGCACCCTCATGAAACTTGCTTTTAGTAAAAATCAAACCAGCTGGTAACTGAATGAGCTTCTCAGACAGGATAATATAAACACCACTTAATAACCTTATGCTTTATGGGCTTGTTAATCTAAATGGAAATTTTAAAGCTTTCATAGTGCTTCAAAACGCAAAGCTATGGAGCACACTGCACTTAAACAGAGGCAAATTCCTTGCATTTGTACTGCTTGTCATGCTGACAGCTTTGATCTGTCCTAACAGGGCCCTCGGGATCTGCACCACCACTTGGCAGTGGGGCATTGCCCCTGCAAACCAGGGCTGCAGCATTACCCAGGTGTGGTGGGAGCACACTGCTGGGGTTGGGGGGCTGAAGGAGGCAGGACTGGAATGGGGCAGGGCTTTTCATGGCTTTTTGCCTGGCTTCAGCAGTGGTCTGTATTAGTCAGCAGTGGAATGCTCGCAGCAAGGAGGATGCCATTGGCATTGTTGCCATGACAGCCTGGTAGATTTATTTGCCCCGCCACCCTCACTGTAACTGAACTATAAGGGAATAGGAATAGGAATAGGAATAGGAATAGGAATAGGAATAGGAATAGGAATAGGAATAGGAATAGGAATAGGAATAGGAATAGGATGGAACGGAATAGAATGGCTGGTAGCTCTGCAATACCAGAACTGGGTAACTTGCAAGGGCAGCTTTATCTATAAGCACAGCGGCCTTGGGTGCTTCCACTTACACAGGGGACAAGAAATCCATGCAATCAGCTCCTGGTAAAGCATTACAGGGGCAGTCTGGTGATGTTCTCCAGCGCGGCAGGATGTCCTGGCGTTCCCAGCACAGAGGCAATAGGTGGGCCATGCTGTTGTTGAAACAGAGGCAAAGCTCAGGGCTGAAGTAATCTGGGTTTATCACTTGGCTCCTGACAGCAGGTGGGCTAGCACTGTAATCATCCCCTCACTCCCCAGGTAGAGCACACCCTGCTCACAACTGCTCAGCACTTTGATAAAAAATACACTTGGAGGTATTTTGCAATGACGAACAAGAAGTGATAAGTAAATAAATATGGTGTGTCTGAGATGCAGGAAAATATATTAAGTTGGGGAGGTGGTTGGGTTTATTTTCCCAGAATTAATCCTCCCCAAAGATATCATATCTGATTTGTTCCTGTTTCCCTTGTTTCAGCTGATATCAGTCAGTGTGCTGCACCCCAAAACCACTTTCTTGTCTCCCTCCCCTCATCCATGCTTCCACTTTTTCCCATGCACAAACACCACAACACACACTCCTGTGTTTATACCTCTGGCTTATTTCATTTATGCATTACAGTTTATTATCAGTTTCACTGGTGAAGCCCCAGTGTTCTTTAATGCCTCTGGGTGTGGAGATGCACACATCACCTCTGCATGAGTGATCCCTTGGGATAAGCTGTCTGCAGCTGAGCCTGGAACTTCTTCAGTGCTTTTTACATTTAAAAAGCTACATCAAGAGAGCAGCCTCACATAGCAGAATGCTGCAATAAAGTGCATACATGAAAAGATGTGAAAATTCCATTTATTTGTAACTACTTGTTCTCTTTGTGATCTCAGTGCAGGTGGAAGAGATTGGTTAGGATTCAGTGCTGACATCTTATAGCCCTGGAACACAAAAATCTGCTGTGCATGCCCAGAACCACACCACATCAAAACAAATTCATGGGGACGAGCAGGCTGCTTTGTGAGCAGCACAGTAAATGCAGCTTGGCTCGCCTTTGTGCTGTGTAAGCTCCAAGGCTTCACTGCCCACTACCTTCCCCACATTTTCAACTTCTCAGCCTCCCACAGACCATTCGTGTAGCTTTCCCCTCCCGAAAAAAAACCCCAAACAAACCCACCTTCAAAATCCTTAATTTTTTTCTAACTAGCCCCAGTAGAACAGGCAAGAGGCAACACAAAGTGCATGTGCCTGCTCACAGCTGGCTGGTGCCTGTGGCCTGGCTGACCATCATGTGGGGCAATGTTAGCTTTCTCTTCTGTAAGGACTCTACATTGGCACATTTTTCTACTCGAGCCACTAGTGCTCACGGACAGTATAGGAATTTCATGTCTTTGACACCTCTATCTCCAGTCATATCAGAAATGAGCTGAGGGGTCTCCAAAATTTTCAATTTTCCTCTAACTTGTTCTCTCAGCAAACAAAGGCAACTTGAAGAACTTTTCCACTGCTCTGTTAGTGGATATAGTCACAATATGGTAGAAAAGAATTGTGTAAGAATCATGTCAGAAATACATGAGTGAGCATTTATAGTGGATTTTTACTTACAAACACACCTTCAAGTTGATGGAGAATGCTGCTTCTCTTGAGTTTTCAGAGCTTCCAGATGTGTACCAGGACAGCCTCATGGAAGATCTGGGTGCAGCTGCAGCCTTGCCATTCTGCTGCTCCCCATTTGCCTAGAACAAATTTATTTCTTCTCTGTAGCCATCTCTCCATATTCTGAGGGTTACTAGTGAGAAGCACATGCTGAACTTTGCTTAGACTGTTTTGGAAAGGCTTACTAAGACCTTACTCAGCTATTGCTAAGACTTAGCTCAGCTTACTTCAGCAGGGCTCTCCTGTTGGTACCTCTTCAGAGTGTCTCTTCAAAATGTTTTGGATCTTGTTTTGCCTCCTGCCTAAGTATGCTGGAGACAAATGTTTTCAAAGATATTGTGTGTGTGTATGGGTGCGTGTGGACATTCCCGGCTCATTTATTCCAGTGAGATAAATTGGCCCTGATTGTTTACTGCCTGAACATGACTTTTCTATAGTGCCTTCTGGTTTTCTTTGGCCACATTATTGACACTGTGTAACGTAACATGAAAGGATTGTAGATGGGCTTTTACAAAGAAATCAGCTAAATAGCTATTAGAGGATTAAAAGCAATACCATGGCTGGGATAACACATCTTTAAAATGCAGATAATATCAAGAAGCAAATGGATTTGTAATTTAATGGCAGCAGAGGGAAGACTTCAGATGTCTGTTTTTTCCAGATTTGAGAAAAAGATTAAAGTGTCTGCTTTTGCTGTGCACGAGTTGGATAAAGCTGTTGCCTAGAGATAGCAGCATTCACCTTTCTTGTAAATAGTAATTGTCCCACGTGGAGAGAATTCTTCTGGTCAACATTTTAATTAAAACTTTAATTTTCATGGTGACAAGTTGGATCATTGTCTGCTTTAAAAGTCTGATAATGACATACTTTAGAAGCTTTGAAAAACCCTTTGTCTAGACAGAAACAGCTTAATAAAGCTTTTGAAATATGGCATTCACTTTAACCCTTTGCTGATGCCTGGACAAAAGCACAAATCCACATTTAGGAAATCTTGTTTTCTACTTGCTTGTGCTAAAATTGTGCAAGAGGTTTGCATAACAGGAACTGTGAGAAATAAAAAACGTACAACTTTCCTCAAGAGAGGGTTCAATCTGTGACAGATTTTTCCCATAGAAAGAATTTCCTTTTTATCCAGATTTTTTAAAAATAAAATTAAATTAAAATACATGTGGCATTCTGGTTTTTGCATCTTCAGCATTGAGGTTGGATTGAGAGGTATTTTAAGGACATCTCCAGAGCTGTTAAAGATGTATAGTCTGAAAAAAAGTAGCTAGACAGCCTAAAGCAGTGATGGCCAAGCACAGGCGCAGGCTGGGATAATTTCCACTCTATTAGATGGGAACACTGAAGAACATTCCACATGAGAGATGAAAAGGGGTAGAGTCACAGCCTAGTTCCCTTCTCCAGCCAGCTGCTCATGGAGAAGGTGGCACAGTGCACCATCTCTCTGAGGTTTGGGAATCAAGGATTGAGGCTCCTGGATATTTATCTGTCAGGGTCAGACCTCTGTGATGGCAAACTGACCTAAAAATTCATCTGTGGCCTTATGTGACATGTCCTGCCCAGGAAGTAATGGTCACTCTGGCAATTTTTATTTTTAATGGTTTGGTTTGATTTAGCTATTTATTGTCATTATGTCATGAAGAAGATTTTCATCTTCAGAGTGCTTTTCAAAGAAGTATGTTTCACAGAATTTGTCTCTGGTACTCTAAGGGAGTGTATGTTTTTTATAGATAACAAAGGTTTAATCTCTGCTTGGAGGAAGAAATGCAATGCAGGCTTACTCACAGAATTACCAGCAGCAACACCACATTTCCAGAAATCTCAAAACTGAGTCAAAGGGAGAAACAGGTAGAATCTCTTGCCAGAGAAACACAAAGGAAACAAGAAAAGCCAAGAAACAATGGAATCCAATCAGACATTTGGACCTCTACCTTATTGTCCTCTTCTTTCTTGGGTAAGAAATACAAACACTGCACAGCCAGAAGTGAGTGCATTGGCTCTGGATCTGAATGGTCCAGGCAACTAAACCTCAATTTTTGAGTCTGGCAAACAGCCTCCGCAAATGTAACAGCCCTCAGAGAAACAAAACAGTCATCAGAAAATGGAGCTGTCTCCCATATAAAGGGTAAAGAACAAGACCTATGACTGCCATGGACACAGGAGCTTAAAGTGTACAAATGTTGAGAATAGTCTTCTAGAAAGCAGCAGAGTATTTTTATACCAAGTAATTTTTATTAGATACCCAAAACACAAACCTGCTCCTTATCTAAATTTTAAAATCTAGATTAAAAATTTAGTTTTATAGGTGGCAGTTCATACTTTCTTCCTTTCCCTTTTCTCTATTTCTTCCTGAAAAGTTACTACTCCTGCAATCAGAGCTGTCCTGTTTGTTACCAATTAAAAGTGAAAAAAGACATAGGCAGGATTAATCACACTTTTTTTATTTAAAGGAAATTTATAGACACATTTTGAGGTATTTTATCAGTATTGGTTCTTATTTATACATGAGTATTTTTTCAGGTGTTCAGTCAACATGACACAAGGGAAAGAAAAAAAGATACAAAACCATTTCATCAACACAAGGCCAAAAAAGCAAAAGCTTGAAAGGTGTGTGGAAAGGGGATGGGTAAGAAGTTTATCCCATATTCAGAATGGGATTTAAGCCTTGGAGAAAGTCAGATTTTAAAACAAATTGGAGAGAAAGTCTCATTTTCAGTAGATGCAATCTAAATTAAAGGTATTCCATAGATTTTGTGACATTAATTTTAAAAACTGTGTCCTTTGAAAAAGTAATACAATATCCTGAACAAAAGGAGAAATACATACATTTTCATGCAGATGTAAACCACTACATTCAACGTTTCCCTTTCTGTACACACCACTACAGGTTTTATTTCTAAGCCTATAATTTCTGACCTGCCAAAGACACAATCAAGACTATTTTGCCCATGAACTCAGATTTCAGAAAAGTAGGAAAAAGGCTTTCATTTTTTCAGTATCTTGGGTGAAGCTTTGATTTTGAAGGTGCAGTTTTACAGAATTCTGTTTCCCTCTTCCTAGCATTGACTGGAATGAGTGTCCAGATTTATTTTCTAGAAAATTATCCTTAGAATAATCACCAAATAGCCAGTGTCCAGTGTGTGAGCTGTTTCTTTCACTTTAGAAGATGCTTTAAAAGAAATAAATTTCCAAATATAGCCTTCTTTTTATTTGAAAAATTGTTGTTTCATAAATAGAAATATTTCTGTGAGTTTTCTGAAATATTTAGGGAAAGATATTTTATCTAAATCTTACCTTCCCCAGTCCAAGTGTTTGCAGTGCAGTGCATCTCAGGTTAGCAGCCAGGAAAAACAGACAGTAACACTCACTGGAAAAAGCAGGAGAAAGGGGAAGGGAATTTCCTGAAATGGATTTATCTGGTTTTACTGTCTCAAGTGAAAGGCAAAAAAAAATAGAACAGAACAAAAGCTGAATGAAAAGTACAATGCAAATGTTGCTCCAGTTTAGCAATCCAAAGGAAGCTTAGTAACACAGCTGAAACAACCTGAGAGATAATCTGTTTGTTTACAAATCACATTTAAGTTTTATACAGCAAACATTTAAAGTCCTTTGAAGATTGAAAATACCTTTCTTTTGCCTCTCCTATCTGTTTTTCCTTTCTCCAATATTAATTTTCATCTGTAGAAAATTCCCCAGGGTTTGGAATTGTTTTTCAGCCAAACTTGAAGCTTTCTGTGTCCAGAGAGACCTAGCTGCCTGTCTCCTCAAATTCACTGTAGGGAGATGACACTGGAGAGGTTTTGGACTCTCCATCGCTGTTGCACTCCCGCGGGGAAGCCAGACTGGGAGTTCCTGGGCACTCCTTGGCAGAGAGCGCTTCCTCACTGGTAGAGCCTGAGGGATGGCAGTCCAGCAAGCTCTGCAGGTGTTTAATGTAGCTTATTGCAGCTCTCAGGGTCTCCACTTTGCTGAGGCGCTTGTCAGTGAACTCCTTGGGCAGGTGTTCCCTGAGGCGCGTGTATCCCTCGTTCACACAGCGCACCCGCTGCCTCTCCCTCTCGTTCCTCTTCCGAATGAAGGCAGGCTCGAAGGAATAGTCATAGATGCCCATGTAGCCAGGAAATGGGATGTAGGAGATGCACCCTGTGTGCCCACTACAGACTTGCTCCCAGTAAGACGGGTCCAGGTGGAAGGGAACCCCAAAGGGCTCTCTCAGGGGTACCCCATGGGGGTGCATGTGGCTGTTAGCCAGAGACACAGCTCCTGGAAATGCAATCCTCTTCAACAGTTTATCATCATCTTTAGTGCTGTCCATGCTTCTTTTTTTCCTCACCAGTGGAGTGTTAGTTCCTGAATTTGGCTTCCAATGCATTAATCCAACATTTGTACAGGTACCTTGCCACACAGGCTGCAGTTTCCTCCTGTGGTGTGTAGAAACTCAGATCTCAAAGCAAGGCTGACAACTCATGAGGTCCACACTGTGCCTGGAAAGCCTTGTTGTTTTTATAGGTGTAGGATGCCAGTTAAAGTACAGACAGGTTTTGAGGACCATCACTCCACAATTTAAGCCCTTCTTTTCCTGTGATCTTCATATTTCAAAAGATAATAAGAGGGTTCCTGTGTATTCCTTTTCTCTCCACTTGAAATTATGACCATAAGAGTTAATGCCAAACATAAATATTCTTCCAGGCTCTAAACACTTCTCATGTATTGTAATCCATGATATCATTTGATATAATTGTCTCCAAAAGATGGGTAATTTGCAAAGTTTACAGGGATCTTCAAAGTTTTGGCAGAACTCCTCACTTCCAGGAACCAAGAATCTTCTGTCATCTAAAAACTACCCAAAGGCTTTTCACAATGAAATCCAAAAGACAACTGCAAGCTTTGTTGTTTCGGCTGCTCTGGTCTAACTGAACTAGCTCACAAGCAGTTTGCAAAACTTATATGGTATATCTGTAGCTTTCTGGGGAAGTTGAGACATCTTCAAAGGAAAGAGTGCTCTCTTGTGGTTGCATGTCCTGTCAGATCAAGAATGTACTACGTGCAAGCAGAAGAGGAAAACTGCCTTCTTTGCCCTAAGAGACTTTTTTTCAAGAAGTGTGAGTTTCACAAATTGAACATGAGCGTTTTGGGATTTTCCAACAGTTTTCAACGATTTGTGTTTTTCTGTTCATTGTAGGAATGTTCTGGTCATCCCTATGAGAACTTACCTCAGATAAACAAGCACAAAGGTGATGCCCTGATAGCCCCATGTGTAGCTATTACCAGATGTTTACATGGACATTGGCTTACCTGATGGACCCTACCCACTGCTTCAGTGGGAGAGCTGAAAGTCCCTCTTGACCATGCCAGGTCTGTGCTGTCTCCTCCAGTTTGCCTGCAGCTTGCCAAAGCAGAGGTGGACAAAAGACAAGAACTTTCGGCAGTAGAAAGTCCTAATGTCCTTGTTTGTGCCTTTCCTCTAAGACACCCTGCTGCGCTAGGATCTTCCTCTGCAGCAACTTGATGGTCTTTGACTTTTCCCACATTGTTGTTCAAGAGCTCCGTAGTTACAGTTTTTTCGTTGAAAACACATTTTCGCAGTTAACTGAATCTCCTTTTTTGGCCATCATCAGAATGTTTGGTCTGGGAGAGCTGTGGGAAGGGACAGACATGAAAAGGTACAGGTATGTAGGCTCTATTAAAATTGTTCTTTTGTTCAAAGTGAAAGTTTCCACCCTGTTCAGTGTTTCATGTGAAACTGCCTCAGAAGTGTCAGTAACTGAAACAACATTCTCCACTCTGAGAAACACATCTATGCCTCTGCTGAGTTAGAAAGTAGCAGCAATGATGTGAGTAGCATGCATTTTCGAGTCAGCCTCTGTGTCTCTGCTAGCCTATTCTGCAGCTTCAAAGAAGCAGTGGTAATCTTCAAAGTACAATGAACATACAGGCAGACCATTCCAGACAGACATGAGTGAGAACAGTCTTGGACTCTGGTTTATGTCAGGGGTAGAATCAGCACCAAAATGGCTCACAAGCCTAAGGAAAAATTACTGGGGAATACCCCATGGTATGCATAGCTCATTTCAGATCAAATAAGTGAGAATCTTTCTGCCTTTAAAAAAAATCTTTGGAAACAGTTGACCAGGATGGACTTTCCAATATTACTTGCATTCTAAACTTACTTGTCCAGAAATGTTTTCAGGAATGAATGCATAAAGGAAAATAGCTCCTTCACTATAGCACTAGGCTAGGCCAGGACTTTTGGTTTTCTTAAAGCAAAGAGGATTGACCTCTAAGCAAATACCTGAAGCAGGCAAAGGCCATTTGATCTGTGTTATCATTAGATTTAAAACACTGCTCTCTGGCAGTATTCCTGTAAGGAAATGGAAGCATGCCTCTTGGGGGGCTCAGCTGCCAGATCATTTCACAGCTCTACATGACCTTGCCAGCAGCCTGGCCATGTTCAAAAGGCAGGGTTGTCTTTCAGTTCTGTCATGCAAATGCACTGTACCCTGCTACTGTGCCCTTCTTTTCTATGTTTACTGTAAATGCAGGCCACCAGCACTTCCCAGAGTTGTCAGAATTGCACCTGTGCTAAAGACATCTCTTCTGACAGAAAAATCCGTGCTGCTAATCCTTTAGAGAAATACATTAAGAAAAATTACAGGTAAACCTTAATTGTTGACCTGAATTATTGAAGCTGATCTCATATCAAACGGACTCCGAAGTCTGAATTTGTTTGTGTGGAAAAAAATGAGAAAATATGCCACAGGCTTTTGATGAATGTGGTATCTTGTTGACAGTGTGATGTCACTGGCTCGGAAAGGGTTTTGCCCCTGGGCAGAGAGCCAGAGCAAAGCCAACACATCTTACATCCCACTGCAGGTCCTTGTTGAGAGTGTGAGCAGGATTAAAGCAATTTATCGTTCCTGTACTGACTTCTGCACAAAGTCTCAACATGTCTGCACATGCAGACACAGTGAAAGTAGCAGGACTGGACCACCAAAGGGAAAGGCTAATACATGCACTTTTCAATTTTAAGAGTAGGTTAAGACTACATGAATAATGTTCCTCTTTTAAGATAAGCCTTTGATTTTCTTTCTTACACTGTTTCTCCAATTAAGTCCTCTTCACATCTTTGTCTGGATGAAGCTTTGACTCCACAATGCAGTATCTGCCATGCTGGTACAAAGCAAATGCCCTGGTTTGCTTTTCAGGCAGTAAAAATCAGGTGTTCACTGCTCTACAATGGCAGAGCTCGTGCTCTTTATACACATATTGTATGCTTAGCTTTTGGTTAGGTTTTTGGTTTTGGCTTCATTGTTGTTTTGTTTTGTTTTGTTTGTAAATACAAAGTCTAAATGGTGATCCTAGGAGATTCCTTACACATGCCACCATCTGTGGTATTCAAACAGGTTCTTTCCTTATGCTTCACTATAAGCACTTCATTACCCAGCCCAAACAAATAGAAATTTCTCTTGATGTATCTAAAAATAAAACATTTAGGCATCTTCCTTCCAGTTATAACTTAGTTGTGGTTTTAATTGCATATATCCTAACACAATATCTATAAGTATGTCATTTTTGTACAAAAGAACCCTCAGCATGTTCCCACTTCCACAGGAACCATAACCATGAATAACACTACTGACATTACACAATGATTTGAATTATTTTGAATTATTCAAAGAGAAGTTCCTCCTTGACCCCATTCCTCTGTGTATGGAAAGAAAATCATTGGTGGAAATATTGTAGTAGGAACACAAGAGTAAGCTGAACACATGCAAGTCCACTAACTTCCCAACAGAAGATGTCCTCGCTGTTTTATCTGCGAACACATTACTGAGAAGGAAGAAGAAAGTACACTGCGAATTTAAGAAGAAACTCTCACAACACTGTACATTTCTTACATTGAAACTTTCATAATATTGTGCATTTCTTTTATTTTACTGTGCTGTAATTATGTCAAATTCTAGTATCTATTATACATAACATAGGCTGTCTAGGCTGCTGCAATTTAATAACAGATACAAAAATATGTAATTAATAGATTCCCTTGTTAACTGCTCTCACAGAATTATAGTAATAACTTTGCTTGAGACCGAGGCGCAGGAATATAGGATTGAGTAGGTTTGTGTCTGTCTTGTCCTGTTTTATCCTAAACAACGCGTCATCTCTTTCCAACCCTACACCTAGAAGTGAAAGCTGCACATAGACTACCTAGGCTTCATACTGTGACTATCACCAAAATACTGGCCTGCAAAGTACTGACAAGCCAATAAAAGGTGATGAGAAATTTGGATTTTTGACGGTAAAATGGCTTTTTGCATAATCTTCATTCCAGTGTTATTCAGCTTGGTGTGAGAAAGAACCCAAGGGCAAGTTTGCAATAGCAGAAGAGAACTGATAGTACCAAGACATGGGCATGGTCCAGAAGGGACTTTGGCTTACACTGCAGGGAAGGTCTGTAGCATGTTTACTGCATCTCTTTCTCCTGTGGTTTCAGAGTCTCCCTCATCTTTCTGTATGTCTCCAGAGTTTGAAGACAACTTGAAAAATAGCTCAGCAATTTGTTCCTCACACAGCAAGTACCGCTATAAATGTCAATAAACCAGGCTTTCAGGAGACATAGTGCAGTTGTCTTATCAAAACACTTCACATATAATAAAAACATTTGGTATATTTAAAAAATATCTTTCCTTGCAGAAGAAACAGTTCCCAAATGTGTTTTATCACAAAACCTTGGGCATGCAGCATGCATCTCTGTATACAGAGATTAATTTCTCATTCAGTGACACTTCATATTATCACTGGCTTCCTTTGATACTTCTTTTAACTGGTAGTTAAGATATCACTAGTTCAAGAGAGTAAAGTGACTACAAAAAAAGCTGGAATCTCAGAGGACTCATGCTTGACAGTGGGAAAAAAATACTCTTATCTACGTATGACTATATCCAATCTGGCTCATAGGCTCAAAGTATTACTTTCAGCTCAGACAGTTGAAATAGCGCAAAGATTTCAGTGCCAGGACACTTCTGCTGTAGAATTACAGTATCATAATTGGAATTAAGACAAGCTGAGGGCCTGGGATAACCCAGCATTTCAGGACAGAACTGAGATGTAGTGAGTGTGACCATAAAGTTTTAAGGATGAGAACTGAAAATGGAAGGTCTCCTGTCATCTCCTATTAGGGAACGCAAAGTAAAGAGAGAAACTTTTGGGCTTGTAGTCCATTCACTGTAGGTTCTAAGAAAGATGTAAAGTATTAACACCAACATGTGAATATGTGGGACTACAGACACAAAAATGAAGCAGACCTAAAGCCCCCATCACAGGATTAGCAGTCCATAAAAACTTGAGGATTGGTGAGGTCTTTTTTGACTTGCTGAAATAATGTTTGGACAATTTGGATAGTCAGTCAGTCATGGTCAGGGTAAGGATTATTTAGCTTGGTGGAGGAAAGGCTGTGGGATATGTAGTAAACTAAATAAGGTCATTCTTTTGGTCATGAATGACAGAGACCTGGACTGACTTTGCCTTAATGTACTCCTTTAGGTGTTAGGTATTTACACTAAACCCATTATGCAGGTCCCAGTTTCAGGCCATAGATACAGAAAGCAGCTCCAAAATTCTTCTCACACATCTCTGACACCTACTACAGGATAGGATGAAGCACTGTCTGCAGCAAACTACTCTCCTTCAGCTACAGAGAGAGCTTCAAAAAGAAGTGTATACAAAGTGTTTAACTTTCTGACAAAGCCAAAGGAGGAGAGTATGTTTCCACCCCCAGAAGAATCGATAGGTTTATACTGAATTAAAATGACCTCTTCATTTATGCTCTTTAGCTCATGGAATGATCCTTATAGATCCTACATTTAGGTTCTTTAGATCAAAAGAGAGCAGACAGAAAAATATTTTGAATTTCCTCCTGTGCAGACATCCTATCGAGGGACGGATCATTTAATGAGGCATCACTTGTGTCATGCACAAGCAAATTACCAAACCCCATCACCGTGTTCCAGGAAACAGCTGTTCGCCCCGGCACTGAAGGAACGCAGCGACTGATTTGAGCAGCGTATATGATGACTATCCACGTGTCGCAGGCGAAAGCGATCTACAAACCTGCTTGCACACATCAAGAGATTCCTTTGCAATGTCACCTTAGCCAGAATTCCACATATGATCAACCGTAACTGAACAACGATGTCCAGAAGGCAGCTGGGCACGTACGGGCTGATGGTACCGGAGGACACAAACTGCAACCTTCTAATGACAGCACATACGAGGGTGTGATGAGAAAGCAGTGAGATAGCTGGGAATACTGTGTGGGAATACTGTGTGGAAAAACCGGAGTAAGCATCGCACCGTTCTGGAAGAGGCGGCACGGGAACCCTCGGGCAGGGTTTCGCGCCAGGCGCTGCCGCGGGGCGCGCGGGGAGCGGCCAAGCCCCGGGGCGGTGGCGCCGCTTCCTGG
>VXBB01011937.1:0-45757 GCA_013399915.1 Illadopsis cleaveri
CTATCTCTGTCTTCCCACAAAAAGGCATTACCACAAGCTGCCAAACATATAATTCTCTCCTATGGATTAAAATTAGGTATTGTTTGTCTGGTGCTTTGGAAATGTAAGAGGCAAAACATAGTTCTAAAGTGTTCATTTTCTAGTGAGACCACTCTGGAGGTGGCAGAGTCTCTAGGCAGGGTGTTCTGCCTGCTTCCATCCAGCACTGCTGCCGCCAGATGCTTCAAGTAGCTGTGATGGGAGAGGAACAAAGCCACCCATGGCTCCAGCTGATCCAGAAGAGTGCTTTAGAGTCTCCCACTTCCTTCCTGCCATTTGAGTGTGATGTTCTCCCTTCTGCCTCAGCCACGTGTACTGTGTCTCTGATATACTGATACAAAGGCCTTAAACTTTACTGCTATCAACTGTAGATCTTAGAGAAGCCTCAGGAAATGTCCTTAATTATTTAAAAGGAAATCTCTAATAATAACAGCATGCTATCTTGTGATTAGGTGAGCAGTGGCAGCATCACAGAAATTCATTGAAGGAGAGCACTGGCTTGGTTGATCCATGAGGACCATGAAAGTCATCTGATGGAACAGCTCAGGATTGTCCAGACGCTTTGTATAGAACAGCCATAGAGGAAACATTTTGCACATTTCTGAGGTTTAAAGAGAATATAATGCTTGTGAAGCTGATGACTGGTGGGAACAGTCACAGATTTCACCCCAGTTCACCCTACTTGGCTGTGTCTGTGCCAGTAGGCCAGTGTGGTTTGGCAGGAGCAGGTAGGTAACATTACTCAGTGGTGCCAAAGCCTTCCATTCACCCTATACATGTTTAGAAGGCATTATCAAGTCTAGTGCCACAGCCTGAATTCCCACAGCACTGGAGAACATGAAATGCCTTTCCCATAGAGCAAATCTACTCTGAGCATGAGCTGTGGTGAGAGCCAGAGCTCTGTAAGTGGCGTGGAGTGAGAAGGCTTACAGTGAAACCACCCTCTGGGTCTGAATGGAGAGGCTGATGTGGACTCATCCTTCTTCTGCCAAACTGGTGGTGCAGGCATCCTCCCATCTGTGATGTTTTACATCCCCCTGGCTCAATATTCTCTAAGGTGCAGAGGAGCCTTTGTCCTGGAACGCTAGTGCAATGGCACACAGGCTGTCTAGGGCTTGGTGTGTCTCTGTCATGTCTGCTGGAAATATAAATGTCTAAACCCTCACTAATAAAGAGAAGTGGAATTTGTCATCACAGCACCAGAGCCTACCAGGAAGGGATTGTTACCAGAAATATTGCAGCAAATGGGATTGGCAAATGAGATAGGAGGTTCTTAATTTGAAAATGTTATGAATACTTGTGGATATTAAAAGAGTCTTTCATAAGACTGGCATACAGCAGCTAGAATTAATACTCCTTCTATTACTCTCTTGATCTTTTGTAACTCCAGATTTTCCCAAATTCACTGTTGCTTGTAAAACTGTAGGCATTACATCAGATATCATCAGTGGGATGCTATTATTTCATTAAGTCTGGCAAACAGAAACCTGTTTTGAACTGCTTGGGATAAAATAATAATGATGATGGTGGTGGTAATAATAGTAAAAATAACGATGATGTTAGTAACCACCTGTGATTATGTACTGCTGTAAATGGAGGGGAAGTGAAAACATTTTGCTCAAAGGTTTACAGTACAATATGGGAACAATTACTTTTAGACTGTGCCTTTCTCAGCAGAGGACACATTTAAAAATTTGAAGCCAGTGGCCTTAGAGAACTTTTATGCACAGCTTGTGAACATTAAGCCCCTTTTACAACATGCTGCTGGCTAGGACAGTATGGCAGGGTCCCACCCCAGTCTCCTGGGAATCGATGGCAGTCGTCTCCTAATGAGAAAGGCACTGAAACTCAGCACCGATGTCACGGTGGAGTCCCCACTGAGAATATGACATCAATGGAGAAAAAAGTTCCTCTTTTGGCAAGGTGTATGAATATAAAGGAACTTATAATTGGATTTCCTTAAAGACTTGTAGAACTAACACTCTTACAACTCTTCACATTGAAAGGAAGTTCTTTTAAATTCTGTTAGTTCTCCAGCCTACATTTTTTAGAAAAGTAAGATGTGCAGCTTCTGAAGAAAGCCAGGAACAATGAGGTGAGCCGTATTTGCATTCACGAGTTATTCTGTGGTGGCACGTTGTCATCTTTTGTTGAAATATCACAACTTTCAAAAAGACTCCTTTGAAGCTAAAGAATTATATTTCATCTTGTTTTCTAAAAAGTTACACTGGATACACACTTTGAAATGACAACGTGAGATCTGACTGCCCTTTAGCATCGGTCTGTCACCTAAGGTGCCTGTCTTCAAATCAAGGTCATTGTGGTTTTTGTTATTTGTGTATGATAGTACACATCACATCACTCTGTATCCACACCACTGGCATCCCAACATTTGGTACGAAAGTCTTCAAGATATGCTATTTGGAAGAGGAACAGGAGTGAACTAATTAAGGGCATTAGATTTAAATACTAGTCTCTGCTTTGAGTGGTTTGTCAAGATCAAAGTTGAAACTGATGCAGGGCTATGTGCCACACAGAATTAATGCTCTACAAGACTGAAAATAAGGTGTTTTAAATGTCTGAAGTATGCAGTGGTGAAAGACTTCTGCTCTCACTAATCAGTGGGCCAGCACAGTCCCAAACTTTTAAAGCAAAGCAACCATGGCGAATTAAGAACCAAGTGGTACCTCCAGCCTGAAGCAGTTTTTTTCTTCAAACAAAGTGAGAACAAATAGCAACAGTTTACAGCCAATCTCAAAATGGGCATTAAGAATGTATCTGCAGTAGGAAAGCACCTCAGCCACAAATGGGCATTCAAGAACTTGCATGGGATTGAGATCAGGTTCTCTGAACCATCTGTTTCTCTCTGTGGTCTGTAGGTTTTCACCCTGATCTGCACTGGTGACTAATATAGGCACAATCAAAATGTACTTGAAACTTTCAGCGAAGAAGCCCAGTGAGCTGCTTTGCATATCCTAGATTTTAATGTACTCATTGACTGTCTTGCTGCAGTCTTGTCTTATTAACAATGTGCTTTAATTCAGGTAGTTACCATTCTGCAGAGGACTGGAGTCCAGCCCAAAGTCTCCTGCTGACTTCTCCTTCATGACCCAGGCATGCTGCCAATTCCCTGTTAGTTAAAAGGAGAACATGAAATTTTTGGTCAACTTGTAAGGCCTGTTTCAATAACCTATAAAAAAAATGCTTTTTCGCATTTCAAAATGAGGTATATAGGGAATTTGGTTTTCTTCTTTATTATTTTTAGGCTAAATCCTGAACCCCTTACATAAGCAAAAACCCCAGTCTGGAGTACTTCTGAGAAGAAATAGTGACCAAACCAGCATTTGTTGTAATGACTTCAACAGTTCTCTGGTTATGATGCCCAGTGAGCACACTGCTTTCCAAGAACATGCCCAACACCTGGCAGAAACATGTCATTTCAGGACTGACTTGCTCTTAAAGAGGCATCAGTTTTGCTCTAAGTGCTATTCCATTAAGAAGAGCTGCAACTGATGCTAGGAATTTATATTAATATGGAGTCTGAAAGCTTAAAAACATAGACTACTCAGCAATTAGGAAACTGCACATCGATTAGGAGATCTGAATTTGGTGCCTTGCCAGCCTTACAGATTTCATATATGACCCAGAATAATCACAGGACCAAATTTGTAAAAGGGTACATTAACCCTAGTCGAAATTGGCCTCAGTTTGCCATGGCTCATCTAAGCGACAGCTTCTGCTCTATGCAAGACATCTCTATCTCACAGAAAGAAAGATCCATCCCACCTGGTTTTCCAGGCAAAGAAAAATAGCACACTTTTTGCTATTGCTGATCATTTTTGTTCTGTACTGAGGGAGCCTGGCCCATTGGGCCAAGAACATCTTTCTCAGCCCCCAGGTACCCTCAGAGAAGCCCCTGATTTTCTGCTGCTGGATTTCTCTAGTCTTGCTCTGCACACAGACAGAGCATCTGCATTGCAGACTTTTGTGGTGGAAGGGACCACTGGGGTACTAAGCCTTTCACTGCACTAATCCCAAGGGAATCTGCCCCTTCTCTCCCAGCTGGGAACCCTTCATCTCTCTATGTGTCTGTTTCTTATTTGTACAGTGGTGATAACGATACTACCACATCCCACAGGGATTTTGCAAACAGAAATCTATGAATATAGTCCTTGGGATTAGCAGAAAAACTGTGATGGTTGGGATCACAGAAATACCCAGATAGATCTCTTAGGGAAACTGCTGGTAAAGGTATTGGGAGGGATTTAATTGCCCTCTGAACAATTAAAATAAGAAAAGGCCAAAGTTCTAACTTACTAAGTAGGAGTAAAACTGAACTATTGGATTTTACTCTGCTTAAATGAGAAAAACTGCAGATTTTGTAATTAGGTGGTAGAATTCTCTGATACATTCAGTTGCTTTTATTATCCAGTGGTTTACAAAATAGGAGTAATCTCTAAGACCTCTTGTAATGTGTTTAAATAAACCCAGTGCAAATTAATACGAATGGAAAAGGTTGCACCCAAACAATCACAAGCCTGGAACGATTAGCACGGTCATTTATGGAGAAATCAGTGCTGAAATATGAGCAGCAGAATTTGCTTGAGATTTGAGGAGGAATTGCATAGCCCACTAATGTTCCTGTCTCTAAAGGTCAGCTGTGGAAACATATGGTCAAAAGGAACTGGCTAGAAATCTTATTGCAGTGGATGCTAGAAGTGAACGTAATTTTTAAATCAGCAGAACAGAAGGTACAAATATTATGACTTGTGATCACAGTCTGCATTGCTCCATTTCCACTCTCCTAAGCTCTGTTATATCCTATCACAAGTCTGAGTCAAGTGACCAGACTTTCTGTGTCGAGACACCCTGAAATCTTGTGGCACCTCTTCTCGCATGGGACAGGGGCAGCTTGAGGCCCTAGGAAGAGACCTCAGTCATTGCACATGCTTTCTCTTGGTAACAGTGTCTCTCTCAGGTGAGCCCTGGCAATCACCACACACTGCTGCTGCTGCTGTAACAGGTAACACCATGGAGCACCAGCTGCTGGGACTCTCTGTGTGTATGCTTTGTTTGGGCTTCAAAAAGTGTATTTATTAATACAATCCCATTTTGGTTTGGTTTTTTATGCTTCCATATGCTTTCATTATGAAGTCTATGAGTTCACATTTATTAGAATTGAATTTTGGTTTTGCATAATCAGTCTTTGCTATAATACTGGTATTGTGCTGGTATTGAATGATTCTTAATTCTGCCACTGCTTATTTTCTTGACCTGTAGAGAACTACAGTGTGTGAACAGTGCTCATTAAACCCTGTCTGCAAGCAGTTTACCTTGCTGTTTCTGTCAGTCCTAGGCTTAGTGAGAGGCTAGGAGAACAGCTGAGAGAGCACAAAGAAGTAAATAGGGACATTTCCAGCCACTGTGAAAAGCATGATAGTGGCATGTCCCACTAAGAGGGCTGAGTCCAGGCAGTACATATAGTTGATTAATTGCATATCTGCATGATGCCAGGCACTGTACAGATGTACTGTATCTTTCTCTAAGCCCTCACGGCCGATGCCCCTTAAATCATCCCTTCCAATGGTGTCATCCACTGCACAAACTGGCACATATAGTTACACAAATATCAGCTGACATTTCACATAATTAGGGTGATCAGAGGCAATACAAGTTTTTTTGACTATGAAATTATGAAATCATGATTCCAGAAGACACCCTGTTCTGCCGGCAACTGTTCCCTGAGAGATTTTGCCATCTACAAAGTGTGTTCTCTGGGAATACGATGTGGAAGCAGAGGTCCCAAGAGCAGGCTGTGCAATTAAGATCAAGCCATTTATCCCAGGCTTTGACACCTTGTTATGTCTGTGTGTGTGATGACTATTTCTGCCGGACAAGGTGTTCAAGAAGATCACTTCTTGAGGGATGGTGGGGACCAGGATCTGGACCTGGTCAAGAATATGGACAAGCTCATGTTTTGTAAGGAAGAGCTTTCAAATTACATGGGGAGGCTGAGAAAGATTCTGTGCCTGGAGGAGGGCTGGATGTGGCTCTGATGAAAGGAGAACAGACACTGTGGATAGTCAGTGATGCCCATGCTTAAACCAGGGTGGCTCCTTAGTGGGTGATTGCCCTGGCAGGGCTCTGGCTGTGACCACCCCGTGTCTGTGCAGCTCTGTAAGGGTGAATGTGCCTCATGCCTGAGCAACTGGCAGAAGAGAGTGGCAGCATGTCGCTCCCTTCCAAGCCTTCTGGGGAACCCTTCACACGCGTCCTATTTCCTCCAGCCCCCTGACAAAGTGGCAGAAACCGAAATCTGATTTACAGCTTCCATCCGCTTGCCTTAATAGACAAGGGTGTGATCCGAGCTCACACGCCTTGCTGCTCATCGCATCTGACAGCCCCGACTTGCACCTCCAGGACTAGGAGGGCCACATCCTGCAGCCGCTCTCATTATTTCACTCCAGTTAATAATATCTGTCTCTGTATGGGAGGCTTTTTTTTCTTTTGCATGGAAAAGTTAGGAAGCAACTCAAGTCCTGTGACTTTCTCAGATACTACATTCATTATTTTCTCATCAATGTAATAGTCAGATTCTCCCATGATACGACAGGAGCATGAACAGAGATTACAGCTGAACAATCCCCTTTTACAAGAACAGGCCCTTTATCACTGTCTCCTACCCCCTTCTGCAATATTCTGTGGTTTTGACAGAAACTCAGTTTCTGAAATCTTAAAGAACTGTATTAAATACCACTATTGTGATTTCTTTTCACTGAGCATTTGGCTTCTTCTTTCTTTTTCTGAAAAGAGAACCCTCAGTTCTGATATAGGATCTGCATAACATGAACAATAAGGGGAGCAGCAAAGCATGCGGGAGTGCCTTTCACAGTTTTTTCTTGTATTTTACCATCTTCCTCCTCCTCCTGCTTTAGATTCTCCAAGTGTTCTTCTACTTGCCATTGAATAAACAATGCTTGTGAAACTCTGGGCTCAATTAAAGCGTTAAATATGCTACTACAACCCTTCTTAACTTTGCTCAGAGTTGATAGTATAGATCTAAAGGTAAAATTCTTTTTTTCAACCTATATGTATTCAAGAGAGCACCAAAATTAATTCTAAAACGGGAAGAAAAAAGGCTGAGGTTTTCATGTAACAAGGCAATTTTAGGAGCATTAGCTAAGAAATCTGCCATTGTCCTTTACATATGATGTTACTGTGCTTAAAAAAGATGTTACCACACATGTACTATGACTGAAAGCATGATACAAAAGAATATTTAGGCAGGTGCTGCCTATAATTATTTTGGAAATTTTAAATCTTTGAAAATACTCAGGTATTTATATTTGTTACCTCTTCAAATTTGTCTTGTAAAAATGTCTGTTTACAACACAGAACTGAAAGCATCTGAAAAGAAGGAAAAAATTTCCACTCCCATTTCTCCCAGTTTCCACTTAGATTTCAAAATCTACACATCCCTCTACTTCAGATCCCAAAGCTGGAGGCGCTAAATTTCCCTTCCAACCCAACACTTTGATTCATTTTCCTTCTGTTTTAAGAAGTAGAAGAAGAGGAAAAAAATTATTCCATGTTCTTGGTGGAGAGCTACAGAGTGGATATTATCTAAACTTCCAGTGAATCACAGCTGACAGTGTTGCTATTTCTAGGCCAGAGAATCACTCTTTGAACAAAATGCAATTGCTGTGTCTTTTCAACCTGCGCTTCAGCAGAGTGAAACAGCAGGATTCCCGCACTGTATAATAACTGTCAGAAACAATTTCTGCTCTGTAAGTGAGGTGAAGCAAAATGTCAAAATATTTGAATACATTTCATTGAGGATATCTTCTTTTAAATTAGTGAAGGCTAGAGGAAGAGAATCCTATTCTCTTGCATAATAAATATGCATGGAACAGTGGGGCCAAGTGAATTCTAATAAAGCTGGGTCCTTGCTCATTAATGTGTTAGAGAACAACAACAATAAAACACAATAATTATTAGTTAAAGAAATGCCAGCATTGGCCTTTTACCAACACTCCTGAACATATAAATCGCAATAAATTTAGACTGTCTGAAGGTGCTGCGTTAATTACCATATTTTACAAAATGCCTTGGGTAGGGGGGAGCAGTCACAGTGACCGAGAAGGATCCCAGCCTGAGTGTATACATCTCGTTATTAGTACAGCTACTTTCCTTGGAAATCATTAGCCAAACCATGTTATCTATGCTCCTACCCAGAGGAGAATGGTAAGGAAAGTTTACTAACAAGACCTTGTAATTTTATAGGATTTTCCAGCCCAAAGCAGCCCATGAAGACAATGCTTGAGAGTTCGCAAACACTTAGACTTGAGATACTTTTAGTGTAATTATCTTGAATTGGCAAACAATTGTCTTGTGCTCCCATTTACTGCTTGCAAAGAAAGGCTGCACAGGTTAACAAGTCTCGTGCCCAGTGATAAGCAGCAAGGTGACACATTTGTGCCCAGGAGGATGGGTGAGCAGAGCACCTAATTCATGTGCCCCAAGAACTGCCGGTCATGAAACCCTTTCAAG
Source organism: Illadopsis cleaveri (assembly GCA_013399915.1). Classification (NCBI taxonomy): domain Eukaryota; kingdom Metazoa; phylum Chordata; class Aves; order Passeriformes; family Timaliidae; genus Illadopsis; species Illadopsis cleaveri. Next base: position 8,590 of record VXBB01011937.1, read on the forward strand.
CAATGTAATATAACATTCAAGAAAGCTACAAAGGGCCTGTGACACTGAAAGGCAGAACCTTTATCTGAAGTCTCACAACAGTGAGAGAATTACATAGAAATATCTCAGCAACTCTAATATGTGGGTCACTCTTACAAGTTGGACAAGTTGTCTCCCTGCTTTTCTCAAGTCCCTGCCAATGTGATGTGAAGCACCAAAGCACTCAGGTAATGCATGCATCCAGCACAGTGTTTTGTCCAGCTAGAGCCAGTCCAAGCCAATTCAGAGTAAAGTAGAAAAAAAGCCTGCCAGAAGCCAAACTGTATGGTGAGGAAAGGAAAATTATTGCCAGCCCCTGCAGGTCACCTGTGGAAATGGAAACATCACACTAATGCTAAGTAAGGAAAGGTCAGTGAAATATATATTTGTACAGGTATAATTCTAGCAAGAGGAATATGAATGCCCATAAAAAACCTCCCTCCAGTTCTTGAGTGAGTGTTCTTGCTGACTGTATTGAAATGCTGAAGTGGCTCCATCATTAAGGTGGTGAGCAGAAATAATAAGCACAATTTATAATGACATGGGCACACGTACACACACACACACACACACACACAGAGGAAAGAATTCTCTGTGTCAGTAAAAATAAGACTGTCCCTGAATTGATTTAGAATTCATTAGTTCACAGAGTTCATTATGCAACATCATGAGATAACAGTTCAGTCTTATTTTTGGTTTATTACTATAACCCATATAAAGCTTTTTTTTTTTTTCTGCTGCTGATGCTAAAATGTTCATATCTGAAAAAGCTCATTTCTAATAACTTTTTCGCTTACTGTTTTTTTAAAAATATTGATCTGAGTAGCTAATATTGATGGACAGCTGTGCAATACACTGATCTTCCCATAAATTCCTACTCTGCTCGGCATTGTGATTCTTTGCCCATTTAGGACCCTGGAAAAATCTCTCAGGAGGAGACTGGAATGGGTTAATTCACATTACCATTCTGTTTTGGAATGAAAACTGGAAATCTTTTTTGGTAAAAAGTTTAGGCTTACAGAAAAAATGAAAAATACCTATGTTGCAGGGTTTTCTGCTGAAACTAATAGCAGTCAATAGCCTTGTTTAGAAATGTCGACCAAATTTGTTGCATTCCAAACCTCTACTATAGAAGGAGATTAAATCTAGTAAATATCTGTCTAGATGCCCAGTTATCAGAGGGCATTTTGATAGCAGTCCAGTGTGTAATGACAGATTACAACATATTGACTGTGCTGAACACACTGCCTGTTACACCAGTTCGACTAAAATGCATTACTTTTAGTACAGGGCTTATTGTATCTATCCAATGTGTTTCCTCTGTAGGGAAAAAAAGTAGAATTTACACTTGTTGTTTACATTCTTAAGATGCCTGAGTGATTTTATTTTGAAGGCAAGTGATAGAAAATAAATAATGTTGTTTTCTTTCAGATAAAATCTTCCTAATTTGTGAGGATTCTGCTTGTTGATGTGATTGCTGGGCTGCATTATTTAGAATAACGTAGCTAGAGATTACAGGTTTCTTTGGTAATACTGAGATAAAATTACAAACCATTTTGCTGGTGTTCAGAGGAAGATAATGGCAGCCCTTGGTAATGTACAGTGGTCTGCCAAAATTGCTGAAAAGAAAGAGGAAATTTCATCTAATCCACATAAATTGAGTATGGGGATTATCAGGCTCTCTGAAAAATGCTTGTTTTAGTTCTGGTGTGTGGCAGGTAGCTATCCAAGATGAAATATGCATCTCTGCTTGTCTAACCATAGAATATGCAGGATTGGTCTCAACTGTGTGTTTGCAAGTATTTTGAGTAAATTCAGTAATCATAATTGCCTTGTTTTCCTCATAGTTTCTTTGTGTTACTTCTCAGCCTAATCTCTCTCTTCTTGTGTTTTCTCACCCTGGGGATCAAGGGATTGTCTCTAATATAGTTTAATACTTCCCTCATTACCCATTTTTGATTCTCTTCTCCATCCCATTAAAACTCTGACTAATTGAAACCTCTTCTGTATGTAATATTCCTTGCTATGGACTTCTTGTTTATTGTTCTTTTACCTGCGTACACTGTTCACATCCTGTAGCTGAGCATGCACCCTGTTCACAGGCAGAGTGAAAAAAAAAAGAAAAAAGTTATTTTGTAACTTTTTTTTTTTATTAATAAATGTCTTTTATTTGAAGATTGCACAGCTGATAATGGTTCTCTTTTTCTTTCTGGTCTGTAGCTATGATGAAATTTAAATAAAAAGGTTGTCTTTCAGAGAACTTTTAAACTAGTTTCAATCATACGTACACAAGGGTAACTCATTGCTTTTGGAAGAATCAGTCTGGCATGTATTCAAATGGCTTAAATTCATTGAATAGTATATTTTTAAGGGTATGAAAAAACAGGCTGCTTGGTAAGCACATTAGGAGTTCAGATGTCAGTATTTTTACTGTTACTGTGGCAAGTAAAGAACAAGCAGAGTTACCATAAGCCTTCAAAAGGCTTAATATGTTTTTATTTTTACTTATCTAAAAATGTTGATAGGATTCTGTTTGTCTTTTCCAGAAAATGCTCTACTAAGGAGGGAATCAACAATATGGCTGTTTGATGAGGTAAATGTTTTGATAAAGTCATAACCTTTTCTTATGGTTTTACAAGAAAAAAAGTAATACAGACTTGAACGGGAGAGTACAATGCATAGTGAAATAAAGATGATTCTGAACAAACCTATAAAGGAGAAGATACCATAGGACTGCTGTTGCCTTTCATGTCGGTTCCCAGTATCTCATAAAACCCAAGTCCCTCTGAGAAGCCAAAGCAAGAGTTGATGAATATAATTGACCCTATCACCATTTAAATTTCCTGGCTGATGTCTTATAAAAGGTTTGGATCGAATCTGTTGAAGCAGGATAGCAGGTTTGGATCAATGCTCTTTCACATTACTGTAACAGATGAGCATCAAAATTCCTGTAAATATTTCTCTTGCAGTTGCCAGTAATTATCTGTGTAGATCACAATTGAATGCCTTTAAAATAAATTTAAATCATGAAATCAGGTGCCATCTCTATGTTTCTCACTCATAATCTTTTATCTTTTGTTCTTTCCTACCCCTGTCTGTGTTTCCTTCATCACTTTTCCTTCAATCTTTATCTAAACATGTTTGGTTTTGAATGCCAGTTGTTCCTCAGGCCTGCAGTCTCTGTTGGGTCTTTCATTTAAGCAACAAATGGAGTGCAACAGATGGAAAAAGGACTGGAGCTACTGGATCTATAAATGAATTGGAAAACGTCATGTTGCTTTGTGGAAGACGTCTGGGATGAATACTGTGAGTGGGAAAGTGAAGCCTTTGTTTTAGGGAAAACAGTATTTAGCCTGCCTGGGAAAGTAAACCCTTTGCAAAACTTCAGTCATAAGAGGGGCCAAAGTTGAGTCAGGTACATGAGTGATTCTTGTCACCTGTGTAAGTTTTAAACAATCAAGATGCAAAAGACAGCTGAGAAAGTGAACAAATCCTTTCTTCTGGAGGGTTTTCTCTGTCTGACACAAATACACACAAAAAAATCACAGAATCATAGAATGGTTTGAGTTGGAAGGGACCTTAAAGATCATTTGGTTCCAACTCCCTACCATGGGCAGGGGCACCTTTCACCAGACCAGGCTGCTCAAAGCCCTCCCAGCCTAAAAATTTGTAAGCAGCCCAAACACATATTTCTCTAATTGTGACATAAATTTAACTTGGATTAAAAAAACCTACTAATGAAAAATTATCCATAATACACATATTCTGAAAAGTAGGTAAAGTAGGAAGAAATGACAATGAAACAGAACTATCAGGAATGGCAAAAGGCAACTTAGCTATGAAAATGAGAATAAAAATGTCTCTAGAAGCTGAAATTGAATATACAGTAAACCAGCACCTGAAGTAAAGTCTCAGACCCTTTCAGAAGGATTTTGTTGCAGACATAATTCAGGAAAAACGAATTCATTTGAGGCACTTCCTTAATCATAAGATTCTGTCTTACAGGAGAAACGAGACCTACAAAAATAATTAGGGGCATGGAGTGAATTCATTTACAAGGGAAAGATAGCTAGTTATCTTTGCTAGGTGATGATTAAGAGTGGGAGAGGGATGCATAATAAGAATTTACAAATATTAGAGACATAAATATACAAAAAGCAGATTATAAATATGCAGCAAAGTATTTTTAAATCCAAAGACCTATGTTTGGGTTGTAGGTGACTTATTTGCTAAGGGAAAAAACACATGATATAAAGCATTTTCCTATGTAGGTTACTGGTTCAACCCTGTCCCTGGCATGACATGACTTTATAAGTTAAAGACTATTTAGAATTCTGCTTGAAATAAATTTCCTCCTGTTTCAGGAGAAAATGTCTTCATTACAAAGGCTGAAGGCTGGACCAGCACTGCTGCTTGTTGACTCAACAGAGCAGTAACTGGCACGCACAGCCCCTTCCCAGGGCTGTGAAAGTGAGGTTTTCTGGTGTGGGAAGCACAGGGAGACTTGCACCATCCCTGTGCACTTGCACCTTCACTATGTCCTGTGCGAGTGACAGGATCTTATTTGTGATACAATATGCAGGAAATTAGTGAAACAGTGATTACTGAGTGTGATTTTATGGACCCCGGTTTGTGCAAAAATTGCACATACGTTAAAGCCTATGAGAAGAGTTTTGCAGGAAACAGATCTGCATTTATTGTACTCAGATATAGAGTTATGGATATGCAATTTCAAACAAATGAAAAAATTTACTATGTTCTTCTCTAATATAATCCTAAACTCTAAGCATGACAGGACACTGTTACATCCCCACTGACACCTAGACAAGCACTAGGATTTATCAAGGGCTCTGCTTAAGGACTGGTCCATCTGCTGCACTGGCTGATGCCTGCAGGACAAAGAAGCACTACAAGCCAGTACCCTCCTCTCTTGCCTCACTAGCCACCAAATAAAATGCCTCCAAATCTTCAAAGTTTTAGCCCTTTCTGTTGTGCAATCACAACTGACTTACGTACATACTGTATGACCTATATAGAGAGCCAGAAGAAAGGCTAAAAAAACCTTGCAATAATAAACAGCAGTAGCAGGTGATCTGGATGTTTCTAGCAACATGTGTAAGTGAAACAGAATGCTTTTGCAAAGCAGACTGACAAATACTCCCTGTAGAAGTAAAAGCTGCTTTTTAAGCTACCTGATATTTGACAAAAGCAGTCTGCTGTGTACACCCATACTAATCCAAGTGACAAGAAATATCTTTCTCAGAAATGCTGCATATAATTTGACTCAGAAGGGGGAGAACAAACAAGTAATTTGCTAAATCTGAGAGATGTTTGTAGCACTTCCTTTTGCTGCCCCAGAACACACATTGCATTGGAACTCCTTAATGTAGGTATTGTTTCACTGTGAAAGGGTTTTGAAACTCTTAGTTTCAGAGAAAATGGATTTGGTAATAATTAAATACATTCCATGCAGGAATAAACTAATCTCTTCTAAGAAATATAGTAGTGTATTTAATTTTCCAGTTCTCAGGGTCCTTCACAGACCATAACATGCATGCTCCTTTCGGGTAGAAATCTCAGCTGATTTGGGTTTTACTGTCTTTAATCAAGTAAATCCACCCCCTGCATCAATTAAGATCTGAAGAATTAGCACTTAGTGTCGTAAAAGTATGTATTCTAATTTCATTTACAATGCACAAATTGATGACATAAGGCAATCTGTACCTCTCATTTTCTGCCCCTCTCTCGCTCCCTCCATCCTCCCATCTGAGTAATGTGGTTCAGAGCAGGAAAGGTCAGGATTTCAATACCTATGCGAATGAAGGTTTCTTTTTAGTGTGATACAAGGTCTCCTTTTCTCATGATTTGAAAATTCAGAATAGATTTTTTTCATTACTTGCCCTTGACTATAGTTAGCTCTTCTCAGTGTAAAATAGGATCTACCCATATTTGAATTATCTTTATTATTGTTAATGAAAGGTTTTAAGAGGGAAGATGGATGAATACCAGAATCCTTGCAATGCAACTGGTGCTCTGAGCAGAGATTCTTCTGGAATTTCCCCTAACATGTCAATGATCTTTTTTGTCATTTGGGTTTGCAGGAGGGGTGGGGGGGTGGAAAAGGGGAGGAGGGGTTAACATTTTTTATCTTTCCACAGAGTTCAGTTTATGGAGTTCAGAGAATGGGGAGATATTATCTTCTGTCCTATCTGTAAGTGAATGACTGTATCTACTGTCCACGTGAGTTCAAATGAAGCTATTATGTACTCCTTTTTCAGATCAGTCAGATTCTGGTCTGGAGACTCTCTTTTGTTGCCAGATGCAGTTCTAATATTCATCTTACTATCTGTTTTTCCCTTGCAAAGGTGGCAGCGAACACTCATGGGTGGTATAAAAGGACATATCTGCCCTGACTTGAAAAGGAAATTGCTTTACACCAGCTGAAGATTTACTGAATAACAGCTCCTTTCTTTGCTGGTTTGGGTGGGCCTGGATGGCCAATAACAACCAGAAAAAGGAATGTCACTACTCGTTTTGGTCTCCATTTTATCAGGGTAATAATGCTTGTACTGTTCAGAGCTTCTCTTTCAGTCCTTTTCTGTCAATACATTTCAAATCCAGCATCTAGTGGTACAAGCCAATTAAATCCCAAATTCACTTGTCAGACCATTCCCTCTATGTGTCTGCCACATTCTGGAGCCAAGTTCTTCAGTTCCTTGGGTTTAGTCCAAGAGGAAACATTAACAATAAATAACGATGAAGATCTCTATGCTGGGAATTAAAACAATATCTATTAAAGGCACTCCGCAGAAATGAACTTGAAATGCACGATGTGAAAATTAAATAAAATCTGCAAGAATATTAAAGCTTCAAAGAAATAAATGGGATGACTACTGAGAAAAACTGAAAATGAGGTGCCCAGTGTTTTTAAACTGTTTGAATTTTTGGCAGCTTGCACAGTAAGTAAATGCTTTGAATCAGAAAAATTCCAAACAACTTTCAATTGCCCTTAAGCATATTTTGGATTCAGTTCTCAGTGTGGACAAATGTCATAGAGGGGAAGAAATCTGGCTCAAAACTATGAAGTGTAAGTATTGAAAAAACTTAAATATGCACAATGTGTGACTTTCTATTATATTTTTAACAACATTTCAAGGTTGGATACATAATTCATGGCATTTTGGATATCTTGAGAGAAAGTACAATGTTGTAAAATTTCTGGATCAGCATCTCTTGGCTTGAGAACAGACCCATACCTCTGAGCTTCTTTCAGCTCCCCTAAAACTGTCCTGGATATAAAAACTCCAAAGCTATGATCCAAAGACCACAAAAAAACCCAAAAACAAACCAAAACACAACAACAACAACAAAAAGAACAAACAAAAAAACTTCTTTATTCCAAAATGTGCTCTGAATCTGCCTGCATTGTGTGGGGGAAGGGATTCATCCCTTATGTAGAATGGGCTGTTTACAAACACAAGGCAACAAAGCAGCATGCACTTCAGCAATCTCCTCTTTAAGAAAAAGAAACAATCATCTCCTTGTGGAGGAGACCCATTATCTTAGAGAGTTTATTTGTTGTTGTTGGCTTTTTCATCACAGCAGCAGCCACAACAAAACATGGGATGGCAGGTACCTTGGTGAGCACCTTGGTTGGGCACCGCACCAAGCCATGTTTTTAACGTGACACTTGAACAACTTTGTCCTGAAGCTGCCCTTGCATGTGGATGGTATGGTGTTCATGGTGCTTTTCCCTCAGTCTGAGACTCTTTCTTGAAGTGTTTAGAAGGAAATAAAGTGCTTGCAAAGTGCTTGCAAACATTTTTTTTCCACTTGGGTGTTTTGAATCCATTCATTTTTTTTCTGTTGAAAATGAAAACTGAGTTGTATAATTGCACACAGCTCCCAGTCCCTGCAGTGCTGAGGTCAACCCAAGCTAAAACATGAGTTGCCTCTCAAAGCTCACCCTGGAGACAATCATCCTAAAGCTGACCGAAAACAGAGCCCAGTGCAAACACTTGAGTTGCAGTCCCTTTCATCTACTCTGAAAGGCTTTTGGCGCGATGTCAGATGGCACCTCCTGGCCCCGCCAGTGCCTGGCAGCTCTGCCGTCATGCAGGGGCTGGCTGGCTCACCAGGGCACTTCACCCTCTCCCCTTACAGCCTCTGGAAGTGGGAGGCACCTGCTGCCCTCCTCCCCACAGGGGCCACTGGGGTTGCTCTTCAACACGGTCTGCTCAACAGTTGTCTCTCAACTGGTGACATTCAGGGAGGTCCTTCAGCGCAAGACCCAGCCACAGGATAAAAGCCACATGTTAAATAATAGCTGTTATTCTCAATCCTCTGCACACAGATTTTAAGGGGGAAAAGAAAAGAAGGAGGACAGAGCAAGTGCTGTGAAAATAAGTAGCATTTTGTGTGCTTTAGACTTTGACAAAAGAGTGCTGCTAGAAATGAAAATAAAGAGCAGGTAATGTCCTCACCATCAGGAATGAAATATTCCTTTAATAACTGTTTTCCTCAGGTAGTCTTGCAGCAACTTCGGAGCCTTGTGGTCTTGATGTTTTACACATATTTTTGGTGGACTAAGTCTGTTCTTTCCTTCAACTAATCCCAGAATCAAATCAGAATCTCAGGGGACTTCAGTCACCATGCTCCTCCCCTGATGCTCCCTGTCCTCCTCAACAGAACAATTTACAGCTGGGTAATGTTATAAACATCTGGCCAGAGGTTTTTTAATCCAGACCTTGAGAGCAACTGAACCTCCTGGATCTACGTGTCCTCGCAATTTGCCTTATTTCCTTCTGGTACTGTGATGATAAGTAGCTGCAACACCCTCCAGGGTGCAGTTCTGCATGTTGTCTCCTTTCAACGGAGGTCACCAAGATGACAAACCTGTCTGGGGCAAGAAGGAGATCACCCATACCAAGATGGTTTGCTTGATTACCTCTTAAATAACCCTCTCCCATAAGTACTACCAGCACTAGGGAGTGCCAAATTAAGAGCAATGTGAAATCTTTGCAAATCGTGACTAAATGATGGAGACAATAACAATGTAAATAACTTGGTAATTTAAATAGCTGGTTTATAAATAAACCAGAGTCAATATATATTCCTGCTGGTCTCTAAAGAAATTAGACCAGTAAATTCCTGTGAATCACAATAAGGAACATATTTTGTGCTTTTAAAATAAATCTCCAAGCTGCATGATTAAGTACTTTTAATTATTGTAGAGTGGTACAGGCAGCAGCTTTATATATTATATCTCTCCAATCAATAACAAAAGAACTGCTTTGCAGGAACTGATGCTGTACTTTTGCAAGAAAATTAGTTGTACTTCAAAAGAAAAAGTCAAATGCTAACTTTAGTTTGTCCTTGCTACTCATTTTATTTGACATGTATTTTAAAATTAAGTTGGCTATTTCATGAAGAAACACCATGCTGAAAAGAATGCAGTGTACCTTGAACTAGGTAAAATATTGGCCAATTTTTGCATTTTAGTTATAGCTGATGAGGGAAAAAACAATGCAGAAATACATTTCTTTGACTTCATAAGCAATATGCATGAATGCAGAGATAATTTCTCTAAACTTTTTTTTATTTAAAAAAATATGAAGAAACTCTGAAAGGTGGGCACTTGAGAATGGTATTTTATTTTAAAAGAAACGAAAAAATGCTCACAGTAGGCAAAATCCCCATATGAAGCCTGTAGCCCGTTGCATCCAGCAGGTAGCCTGGATTGTTAGCATAATAGTAAAACTCCAACAGTGACACTTGAAGCAAAACTTTATGCATTTTTAAAGACAGCTAAAAAAATCTCACCCTCAACTCGATCCTTGCATTCTTGTTTTCAAACATGCCACTGGAAAAATAAGCCAATATATAGTTTTAACAACAAGTGTTAGCAGCCTGGACTTTTCTCTGACCAGCTCTGTGCCGCATGAGCACTTGAGAGATGTTGGTCCCATTCAACGTCACTGTAGATCTGTTTTTCAGAAAACCCACCTTGCTTATAGGTGACTTCATATTTAGGCAACCACATCTGTCCCTTCGGGATCATTCTTTTGCCTTGCTGTCATTCCTAAAACAAATCTTTTACTCCTCCTGACCTGAGCAAGCGATCATGCTATCAGAAAGGAACAGAATCCTGTAAAAACGCCTTAGAGGCACAGGAACACCAGGCTAACATCACTGCTGGCCACACTCAGAGGAACTGGACATCTTGGGCCTGCTAGCAGAGCTTGACCCAGACATGTGGGAGGGAGACTCATCTCCAGACCTGGAACTACTGTGCTGAACTGCATTAGCTTTCCTTCTCTTAGCAATGCAGGGTTTTTTTCTCTGAAGAGAGAGCTGCTTACTGCCGGTAGCAGAGCCCGCAGCCAGAAGTGCTTGCTTTGCTTTTGATATTGGCAGGTATTTTGTCCAGGAAGCAGCCACTATTAGCTATTCATTGTGTCATTTCACACCTCAGGTCTCTCTCAAGCTCCAGCTGTGTTGCGGATTACTCCAAACTTATTGGAAATGGGCATCAGCTCAAGATGGCTTCAAAGACATTTTCTCCATTTAACCATCACAGAATATTTCGGCACCTACTTTCTCATCTTCGTCATGTTTAGCACATCTGGCAGAGTGGTTGCACTCATAAAAGCTGGCACTCCTGAACAAAGGCATCCAGCAAACTTTGCAGAAAGTGTCCAGCTGCCCACAGGGCAGCAGCTATCTGTGGTTCCTCAAATGCACCAGGCAACATCCAGCCTGAGGATGGGCAGAACGAAATACACAATTTTATATTGACCCCAGGGCTAACATTATAGTTGAAAGAAGTTTTTCATAATTTTAATGACTGTAGGAAATTCAGGAAAAAGTCTCTCTACTAGATCTCATTCTAGTTTAGCATCTTCTCAGTGCTGCCATGAATAACAAACAGCAGTGAGGAGGTGTCCTCTGCCCAGCTTCTCTGCCTCAACTCTGCTCCTGCTGTTCCTCTTCTCCCACAGGGCTCTGCATGCCCTCACACACGTCTCTCAGGGATGGAAGAGGGGTGTCCCAAATAAAAAGGGTAATAGTTGGCCCAAAATATTCAGATACTTGCTCTAAATTTCACTTGTCCCTATATTAAAATTCACTGCCCACATAGCTCTGCCAGTCAGAGGGGTGGGATTCCTCATCAGAGGGACAGGAGCAAAGCAGCACTTTCCCCAAGAACAGCTCGGCATGTGTCTGTGGCAGAGAAGGGCATTGATTTTAGAAGACATATCAGGATGTCCACAGGAGTGCCTTCCCAGCCCAGTGTATCAATCCTCGCTGTCTGATAGAGACAGATGTACTGCTTCCAAGTGAAAGAAAATTATGTCCTGAGCAGTGCTCCTTGCTGCAGCTCTCCCCCTTTGCCTCCACACCCTGCCAGCCAAACTGCTCACAGAATGACTGTTTGGTTGACAAGAGTCACTGTGATCACAGTCCAAGGTGACAGATTTCCCCTTTGCACGAAGCCATGGGTTAAAGTACAATTGACCTTCACAACCCACCAGCACAGGCAGTGCTACACTGGAGTGAAATGCAAGACTAATTTATGAATGGGGAAACTCATCAGCAGCATTTTAATGAATAAACGATGTGCCCATTCATTATTTTTCCATTTCCAAGTGTTAATAAACAGGCCGGTGATAATTAACTGAAATTCTACCTTTATAGAAAAGTGGCACTTCATAAATATCAAATTGTGCTATTATCGTACATATCTGCTGGATTTCCATGAATATATAAATTCAGCAATTACCTCTGGAACTGTTTGCTAAAACATAAGAGCAGGTTAGCGAAGAAGAGAAAAGTCATACAGCAATTAAAATTTGAGAAACAAACAAAACATCCTCCTGATTCAAGAATTCAATGACAGTAAACAGGGCAATGCAATCAGGAAGGAAAGCCCTGTCCTAATCAACAGAGGTGATTTTTCACATAGCTTGAGATGTGAGCTGAGCGAGCAGCAGGGAAAACTGCCTGCAATCAGCTGAGTGAGGCTTTAAGGCACTGAGCATCTAAAATTCCTACTCAAGCAAGCAGAGCCTGGAGTCGCACAATTATATCAGAAGGGCAACTTCCATTCAGAGAACAAACAGAAACCCCCAAATTTTTGAGCCTTCCTAAAAATTATTCTGACAAAAAAGAATTTAAAAATGAACTGACCTTTACCAGGGCTGGGCTCTGCACATTGCTGGCAGAGGTGGGAGCTGCATCTCTCATATCGATGAGATGTTAATTCCTATACTCTCTTTCTGCAGGGAGACGCCAGGTCCCACTGGAGAGGGAGGCTGTGGGAGCAGGGCGAAAGTGAGGAATGAGATCCTCAGGCTGCAGCACTGGCTTGGTTAGGCTGAGCCCAGTGCAGCACAGTGACTGGTTAGGTTGGGTCTGAGACCGTACACCCTGGCCCTGGGTTTGGATATTCAGCATCTCTGTCATTGAGTGGGGTGGTAGGGGACACCTACAAAGCTAGGGACCAGTGGCTAAGTGACATCAGGGCAGGTTTCCAACACAGGCATGTTGGACTAGAGGGTTAGGGCTAGAATTTAATATTTGTTGTTCCTTCTTATTGCAAAGACGTATTGTGCCCTCTCCAAGGACAGTGCTCCTTCACCAAGTGGAAAAACCTGGACTCCCCCATTCCCAGATAAGGGAGTGTATCCAAGGAATAGCACTGAGACAGAAAAGCTGGGAAGGGGCTCACATTGCTATTTCAGCTGCAAACCCAAACTCTGGCTCTGGGGCACAGGGTAGTGAGCACAGGGACCCCCCTCCTGCTCTGTATTTACAAACACAACCTGAGCAGGACAGTGCTGTGGTCAGACCACGGCGACGGAGCACTCTCCCATGTGTAGCAGTTATCCACCAGCCTGGACAGAGAGGAAATTATCTTGCCCACAGCAGGTGACAGTGTTGATTCATGGCTCAGCTAACGCTGGTTGCTTAGCTATGCAGCTGCCATCCCCCGGCTTCCTACATCTCCATACAGTTCCTGAAGCCAAGACTACTCCAGCAAGGGAATGCACTGGGCCTAGAAGGGCAACTTCCTTTGATGAGGACCTTTCAAACCTCTTTGACCTGACCTCACTGACAAAAGAGCCCTTCAAAGAAGGTGAACTGTTTCATGTGGCAGCAATTTCTCATGTCAATCAAAAAGATTTTTTTCTTACAGCAACCACTCTCTATCCTTTCCCCACAAAATTATTCATTTTAATACAGCTATCCTCCTCTCCGCAGTGAACACCCTTGGGTAGCATCTTCCAGTGTCTCACAGATACACTCTTCTATTTGAATTTTCATATTTTATTTTCTTTCAAAAGGAGGGGAAGGGAATGAAGTGAACTTTCTTTGATTAAGAGTCTTCTTTTGCATTTTTAAAACACACATCTGCTAAAAAGCAAATTTCTGCATAAGATCTGATGGTCTTCTGAATATCTTTTAAGTAGATGTTCAGCTTCCTTCTTTTTTTTTTTGTAATGATAGAATATTTGACCTGTTGGCCTCAAATTTTTAACTCCATTTTCTCCCTTAAAATATTGCTGCAGCAGTATTTGAACGTCTATGACATTGGGAGATTCAAGTGAAACAAATATTTCTGATGTTGAAGTAACTATTAAACTTCAATGTGGTTCCATAACCATGAACCACACTTTTGCCAGGAAGGAAGTAGTATGGATCCACAATCCAGAAGATGCCATAAAAGCTTCTTGAAATAGCCTACAATAGATTTTAACCCATGGAATTGTACTGCATTGAAAGTCCATTCTACCACATTCTTCCCAGGCTCAAAAGGAGCCTCAACCTCCTCTGTGACTCTGGTAACCTCTACGTCTTTGGGAAGGAGAGGTTTCCTTCCCAGTGATATAAAGCATCTGTCCTGATGCTTGAGCAGGAAATATAAAAGAGATCTAGCAAGTTAGTTTAGAAGAAAAGCTTTTATCTCTTTAGAGGTTTAGAACATCTCAAGAGCTTCAGCAGAGATGGATGGATGGTCAGAGAGTCAATGAGGTGGTCAAACACACAGGCATGGTTTAGTCATACTGTCACTCCTGGCAGTTCCACGCTCTGCCATATGGCCATCATTACCCTAAATGTGTGACACATGTGTATGTTGAACTTGTTCATAAACACAACTCTGTTCAATGCCTGCAGTTAGGAACATATAATCATTTCACCTTCTCATCTTCTCCTGATTTGTTACTCTTTACCTCTTTCTTTGCAACTGTCAGCATTTTCTCAGTTCTGTAATTATTTATTTATCCATTTATTTGGAAAGGTGGTTGGCCTAGGCATATTTTAAACTTTAAAAAACCTAACACTTTTTAAAAATGAGACCAAACTTGTCAAAGCAAACATAAACTGGACATTTTTGAGAAAGAGGATATGTAGAAGAGCAAAATGGGCTTCCTGTCAGCTGGTGGAAATTAGCTGTGATTTTAAAAAATGGTAAGGGTTTTTATAAAATGTCATGTTTTTGTCATGTTCTCTGCATTTAATAATGTGCTGTGATCACAGCCTAGTGGTTCTGTTGGAATGCCTAGTGTAGGAGTATATAAATCACACTTTGCTTTACTCAATGGCTATTGGAGTTGTATGGAAATCTTTCCGATAAGCTGCCAGAGAGATGTTTGTCACTGCTGGTGTCCAAGTTTTATCCATACAACTCAGGAAATTTATCCATAAAACTCAAGAAATTTTACAATAAATGAGACAGAAAGTTCGATCCCAGGTTGTACCTCCTGGCGCTAACAGATCTATGTATGTGGCAGACTAGATCTATTCCAGTCATTTTAAAGAAATAAAAAGATATCCATAGGCATTCTCTTAGAGTATTACTAATGAAGAAAAAATAAAGGTCCAAAAGCAAGGAAAAAGCTTAAAATCAGCAGATGAACTTTAATTCTGGTCCCTGAATTAGACTTTTAATTATGCCATCAAGGAGTCCTGTGCAGAATCCTGGGTTGCTGTGAACGCTGAAACCCCTTGATTACTTCTCACGTAATATCTGACTCAGTTATCCCCAGACACCCTGGGATGAAAGAGTGGGAGCCTCATGACTCCACAAGTCACAGTTAAAATGAGGAATATGGCTATGAGCCAAAGCTCAGGCTGAGCTGAACATGCAGCTACAATTTTTTAGAGGTCAGCATTACTTTTTCCATGGCATACCAATGGCTGAGGAAAACTTAGGCTGTTTTAGTTGTTGATCTTATTTACATGGACTTTATGTTATGCCAAAATATAGCTAACCTGACTATCTCTTTAAAGGGAAAATGAGCTCTTGAAAAAGGCTGTAACTGAGACTTTCGATCAGAGCTGTTTGTTGTAGCTCTCATTTGGAAAAGTAGATACAGGAGACGAAGTCTGACAAAGTTTCCCTGTTTTGCAAGGAAAAAAAAGACTTAAACTTTTACTTCTTAAGACTCGATCCCTCATTTTATCCCATCCCATTCTTCATAACTTCTTTAATCCACTGATGATTGATGTAAACAAGTTTTACAGACTGTAGCTCTCAGATATGTGATTTTATCAGAAACTGTGAAAAGCAGCATCTGCAAAAGGAAGAAGGATCCAAGGCAATGCTGTGCTGGAGATTTCCTCTGGGAGGAGCTCAGTGGCAGGAGCCTGAGCCCAGCAGTTATCTGCCGGGTTTGGTTGCCATCTGGCCAAGCAGGAGGTGACCACTGGCCAGACAACAGCACTTCATCCCTTGGGACAGACCAGGGCACACGCTATCACTCGGGCAACGTGGGGCATGGCAGAGAGGTGACAGTGCTGGGGGAGGACAAGGGGATGGGGGAGGATGCTGTGCTGTGGGAGGCCATCAAAGCCATAGGGAACATGGTGAGGATTTGGGATGGTTGGTGGGGAGGAGGAGTGGAACAGGAATATAGGACACAGTTTCATAGCAAACTAGGCTTCATTAACGATGCGGCTCTCAGAACTGCTTGTTTTCTAACTTGCAAAGAGTCTGTCAAGTGCTGCCTTTTTTTCTCTCTTAGACTTTTCTCCTCATTACTGTGTTCTTTTCTTTATTGCCATCCCATGCTGTGACTTTGATTCTCTGTTCTGAGTCACAACATATCCACTGCTGCTTTATATTTTGAAATGTCTTCAAATCAGCATTAATATAAGAATGCATTTTGGCATAATAATTGTATCCAGTTATTGACCACATAATCAATAGTGCAGAGTTGGTAGAACCTTTGCTGCTATTTAAATCAAATCATTAACCAAAGCAATAAGAACCTTAATGAACAGATCTGTAAATGTTCCTAACAGTTGCTTTATATTAAAGAGAAAAAAGGGACTCAAGTTTGGAGTTTTTTCCTCCCAGTCCTACATTAAGCTGCCAAATAAAATGTTTTCATCCTTTCGTTCATCTCTTGAGCAACACAGGACTAGGCACAAATCACCACAAGTGTCAGGCTGGGCTCCCAGAAAGTGAAGGGCAGCAGTAGTGGGGAATGCAGGCTATGTCACGCCTGGATTGCACTGGCAGAGTGATTCAGGAGCCACAGTCACACATTACCCCCCATGGAGGAGCCTGGCGCTTGCTCTCAAAGCAAAAATCAAGTTGTCACAGGCTGTGTCTGTGCTGCTAAATTACACAGGGCTAGGGAGCAGGCCTGACTGCTGGCTGTGTGGGCTGCTTAGCAATTAGCTGTGAGCTCACATGTTGGAGTGGGCTTAAGATGTGACCACTTCCCTCCCTCAGGGAACACCAAGATGCAGCTGGTGCAGTCAGTGAGGGCACACCAGGTTCTGCTGCTTCTGTCCTGCAGGCATCCAGGATGCGCTCTTCAATGCCATGCAGTTGCAGCACAGTGCATAGGGTTTCTGCTAGGAAAACATCACTGTCTTGGCCTGCAACCCTTGTGATTCAGTGCCAAATTCAGCAATGACAAAGCCAGAATGTCACATTTATATCCCAGGCCTGTGGGAGCATCCTACATGGCCCATGGGAGAGCCAGAGCCTAGTGATATGCCGCTGGAAAGTCTGTGCCTGTCTGAGCCAGAGAACCAGAGAACAGGTCCTCCAATTAATTTAAGAGTACAGATACAGTTGCTGTGACAAGAAGTGCAAACTTCTGCAAGGGCTGGAGTAAGGTGATGCACTGTGCCCTCTCACCCCATTTGAAAAAGTGTTTTTTTAGGCTAGAGCAGCCTTTCTGCATGGAATGTTGATGTCTTAAGTTTTAGACATTGGTAAGTCTCAGTATTATGAAAACTAAGACTGACACCAGGCATCTAGGAACTGAGGAGCCTCAACTCACAAGTTACTTTTGAAATTCCTAGTCTGAATCTCTGGTTCTCTAAATTACAAAATGTCTTGGGTTTGAAGGGACCTTAAAGTTTCCAACCACTAGACCAGGTTGCACAAAACTCCATTCAGCCTGGCCTTGAACCCTTCCAGTGATGGGGCATTTACAACTTGTCTGGCCAACCTTTTCAAGTGCCTCACTGGAAGAATTTCTTTACATCATTTAATCTAAACCTCTGCTCTTTTGGTTTAACTGTTCCCTGTTGTCCTATCACTATATGCCCATGTAAAAAGTCGCTCTTTCTTTTTTATAAGCTCCCTCCAAGTACTGTAATGCCTCACAGAGGTCTCCTCAGTCTTCTCTATCTGTATGATACCTCATTATGATATGTAAGAATATCTCATTGCTGTACTTTCTCCAAGGGCCTGACTCAGTTCTTGCTCATTCCAATGTAAGGAGAATTACTCCCACTAATGGTAAAGGGGTTTCATCAATGTAAAGACTCACACACGTTTCAGGGGTCAAGAAGAAATCACAGTGACACTGGTGCTGACCTCCCTCTACTTGCTGCCAAACAGACAAGACAGCCCATTGCACTCTGCAGCATGTATTGGCCATGATGGACATGTGCACAATCCTTAAAACACCTCCATGCTTTTGAAACTATTTGTGTGCAGTGCTATAGGAAGGCTGTGTTTTAACAAGGCTGACTAAAGATATTTGAGAAAACTGAAGACAATGCAGTGCTTTGGTCCCTTCAAGTCTTCTTTTTATATAACGGAGAGAAAATTGTTTCAGTTCTCCAAAGCCATCCTTGCAGCATGAGCATCACACACACAATTCAGTCTTTATGGTCTCACACTCTCAACAGAGATCTTGTCCTGACTGTAGGCTCTTTTAATTCCATCCTTTCTCCACCTCTAGGATCAGCTGAGCAGTTGTTACATCACAATCCAGAAGAAAGCAAAGGAGAAGAAGCTTTCAGAGATCAGCTGCATTGGGGCAGTTCACATCTGCATCCCAGTCAGGACAGCTCCCAAATCCCCCTCTCAGGTGTTTCTCTTGTCTCTTGGCCTCTCACCCCAGAGTTGCACGAGTTTTCCAAAATTCACCTTTTTTATAGTCAAAAGGTCACCTATAACTCAGATGTCAATTTAATGTATAACATAAATGTAAACTGCACATAAAACAGAGAAGCTCTAAGTCTAAGCTTTAATGACGATGGTGATCTGGAACATTTTATATGTGTGCTTTTAAAACCATAAGCAGACCATAAGTGGTCCTTCCCAGTGGTTCACAGATCTTTCTGAAATGTGACTGCAGCATCTGCTAGCAATGTTGTCTACATATATGTAAGATTTGTTTTTCATGCATATTCATGTGGTAGGTCATTTAAACACAGCATAAACAATAACAGGCCAAGGACTATGTCTGATGGACCCCAACAGGACTAAGCTGAAAAGAAGATTTAGTGCTTCTAGTAACAATATTTTGTTGGCAATTTGACAGCTTTGACCTAAGCCAAGTGACAGCATTAGGTGATACACAGTGTGCTGACAACTTATTACATAAAGTATCATGGTTGGCTGTCAGAAGCTTTCTTGGAATCCAGAAATATAGCTCTGGCCAATTTTTATGGCAGTGAAAATGTGTTCAGTAATTTCTACCAAGGCAATTGTTGAGTGGCTGAAAGACAGGACTGATGGAGAGTTATTTGATAACAACAACAAGTTGTCCACCTGCAATTGGGCAGCTTTATCCACATGGTTTAGTAATCTTCTTTGGCAGTGACTCAGATGTTACAATACGGTCTGGACAATTCCCTTTTCTTTCTGGGGGAAAATACAATCCCATCTAAAAATGAATTGGAAAGGACTAGCAGTACATGGGGTAATAAAACAATGCCAATTGGATTCTATGCCTCAGAAATATAGGACACTCATTTTATGTCTTGAAACGGTGAGGATTTTGAGGGCCAAGGAACACTGCTTATTCTTGTACTGCCCTGGGAAGCTTTAGGGTATTAGCAGAGTCAAGGATTTAGCAGACCTAGAAGTCTGTTTTTTCAGTAATGATTCGGAAGTACAAAATCACAGATCTTCAATTTTTTTCTGAAGCTTTGCTTGCTTAAAAGCAAATAAAGAGCTGATTCTTAGGTTACGTCATACAGATTTGTGAGAAGGATCGATAGGAGAGGAATGGTCACTTCTGAGCTTTCCTTTGCCTCTGTTAAGGCAAGGGATCAGCACATGTCCAAGCAGCTGGAGGATATGCAGTGTTTTGGGAGGGGCAGATAGTGGCACTGCAGAGTGTCAGTCAGCAGGCACATGACTCACACCTGGTGCTCAGGTATCCCACCAGGTCTGTTCAGATCTGGGGATTTTCTTATGCAGCTTTTGCTATAGTGGTTACATTCCATGAGTTACAGAGGTACCCCTATACATTTTAAATGTAAATCAAACATAGCAATATAAACACGTGCTCTGATTTAGAAACCTTAATCTTGTTTTGACTAACACAGCAGTTTCTCTTGTAGAAAAAGAACATGATTCCAGGGAATTTAATAGGTTAGTGTGCTGTCAGCTGGGTTAAAAATCCAGGTGGATCCATTGCTCAGGGATGCATCAACAGACAGCTGGTCTCCAGCTTTGGTTGCTGAGATTTGATACCTGTGCTCTAACGTGGCTGGTGGGACGCAGTGGGGAAGAAAAGCAACAAGAACCATGATGGAAAGGAAGGCACTGTGGTTATTGGCAGTGACCTTTCCTTCATGGGATGCCCACCCATCTCGGCATAGCCAGATAAAATGAACAGGTACGATGAGTGAAGCAACCAGAGACAACTGTTTCCAACTGCCTGCACGTGAACAGACACACAGTTCCTTTCTTCTGGCATGTCTCGCACAGTCTTAATTGAGAAAGTCAGGAGCTGGAGTTGAAAATACGGTATCACATTTCCCATAATGTGCGAATTGATGGTTTCCTACAGTCAGTGCTGACAAAAATCTTCCCTTCTTCCAAGTTCAAAGTAGCTGTTGAATATACAGATGGGCCATATCTACACCTTTCCCCTTGCAGCAAAAAGGGCTTTAGATAATTAAGATTTTAAACTGTATTATGAGCAAGAACCTTGGCCATTTTAAGGAATAAGGGTTTCCTTAGAAACACTGAAAAGTAGTTTAGGAGCAGACGTTTATGAGGACGAATATGTACACCATCAATTAACACCTTGTTTCTTTCACAAGTTCAGTTATATTTACAACACTGCTATGAAGCAGTGAAAGCAGACAGTTTTGTATGTGCATCAGGGCTGTGAAAGATAGACTCTGCACTACCAGACAAACAGGGATTCACACCATATGGCTGGTTCAGGAGTTTTGACCGATTTAGAACAAATGCATAGTAATTTCCCACTGGGGTCGGGTTAGGATGAATATTAATACAGATCAGAAATGACAAACAGAGAAATGGACAAAGATTGCCCCTGGATTACATCTCCCACTACTGCCTTACAATAAGCCTTAAAGCAGTTTTCTTGGCAAAGGCAGTGGCTTGCACCTGATTTCCATGGTACTTTACTTACATCAGGTCCCTGTAAAATCCCACCAAATGTTTCCAATTCCAAGCAGCAGATCATTGGCTGCAGTTTGACATCCAGAGGAATTCATTGGCTGAACATGTTTAAAAAGCAGCCAAACAAGCCAAGAGCTCAACAGCTAACAATGCTGAGGAGGCTGTAGACACTGAGCTTGGCTCTGACAAACACTGCTGCCATTCCTACTTTTAGTGCTGGTTTTATCCAGAGATTGTTTTATACAAAATGCAATGCTGAATACCCAGCATAATGCATCTACACGTCCTAAGATGCTGCAGTACTAATACGTTACACAGAACTTAGCAGTTCAGCTGACAAGCACAAGAGTAGACTATTGAGGGCTCAGATGGCATAAAATTAAACCTAGTTTAATCTTGCTTTCACTGAAAGTTTATTCCTCTTCTTTGCAAGCAGATAAGTTAGAAGATAGTTCATAATTGCCTATGAGCATCTCCTCAATTCAATTACTGATTAGCTTGTGTAGTGAAAATAATGAAAACTTAGTTTGAGACAAAATGTGAGTTCTAGATTTGGTACTAAAATGGACATTTTGCGTCATAGTCCTCCATCTGTCTTGTTTCAGAGTTCATCTCCTTGGAAAGCAAAGGTGCTGCCATTGGAAGTACTGCTCCTCAGCATCTGGAAGAAAGCCTGTTTGGAGGTGATGCCTGAATAGTATTGTGTCCCATGTCCTCACCACCTGCAGGAGCATAACAGGATAAGCTCCTGCTATGCTTAGGGTACACTGATCCTCTCTATGGACATTCTGTCTTCAGCTGACAAGCTCCAACCATGTGAGTGGAAATTTTTTCATTCAGTGGCTTCTTTCAGGATGGCTGATCTGAAAGAATTCAATTAAAAATGACTCAGCTGATTCTGAGGACAGGTTAGTAGAATGACTGTCTTCCGATGTTAAGAAAAATTATTTATTTGAGGAACTCTCTAATGCAAATGCGCTGGAGTGGTGCCTTCATATTTGGCAGGATGAGTGACTTTTCTGCACAAGATTTGCTTTTTGCAGTTTTTCTGAATATTCTCATGCAAAGCCTTTTAAAAGTGTAATTAATACATACCCTCTAATATACAAGTCTGGTTTCATGAAACTGAATTGGAAAGTATGTTGGCATGGGGATTTCCTTAAGACTTCTTAATTTTCTTTTTTATTCGTTCTCTATTTGGATTTTGGGTACCACTGAGCTAGAGTATTCATGTTATACCTATTTTACTTCCAAAGAGAATATATGAAGGACTATTAAGCTATGAATTCAAAACTTAAACAATAGCCCATGTTTAATTTCTCCTTGCCCACCCAATATACATCAGGAACTGTGTGAAGCAAACCAAGTAAGTCAGCAACTATGTGCATTTTAATTTTTTTTTCCTGGGTTTGGCATGCTCTATTTTCTATATATTGTTGTATTTTCTAAATGTTTTTCACACTGGTATTTTGGTCCAAAGGCAAATTTTTGAATTTCTTCCTCACTTGCAAGATGCTCCTCAGGAGTACATCTTCATGCTTCAAACACAAGCTTAATTTTTGCAATACTAATTTTTAAAGTCTGATCTTGCTACCTTTGGAATAGTCTCATTAAGTAAACTGCTCATCCATTAAAAAATAATCAGAAAACAGAACAGACATAGAATTCAAGGTTTCAGAAAAAATATCTGCATCAGGTTTAGATGCCAAAGTGAAAGGCAATTCTGAGAGAGTTATATTTACTATAACGTACGGGACAAAAATCAAAAACACGGCCAAGACACAGCTTCTTTTGACCTACAGCAAAATCATTCCTTAAGAATAAATGCACGTCAAGGGTCTCCTCCTGAATGGGATCTATGCAACTGCATCTTCTGACCCTTTGCAAACACGAGCCCTCACCTTACAGAAAAATACAGTAGGCTTGAAAATCCGAGCAGCCCATCTCGGGCGGTGTGAGACAGACTCTGTGAATGCAGGACCGCCTTTTCATCAGCGCGGCCGGCGCTCACCTCCCGAACGTTTCAATCAGCCGCTGGCAGATGTGCTCCCGTACCAGCCTCCTGCTCGCCCCCCCGCGCTGCTCCCAGCATTGTTTGGCAGCGCCACGGCAGAAGCGAGACAAAGATAAATGGAAGTGCAGAAGCTGTATTTACACAGCATTTAAACACACTGTGTGCTGGAGATTGAAGAGCTTGCTGATAGGTGACACTGCAGGTTTCAATAGGGAGCACGTCTAGTAGAGCCCTTCTGCCTCATTCAGGTCATGTGGCCCCCATGACTTTACTTAAGGGTTGTTGTTTTGCCTGAAAAATATATATTTTTTTGGCGGAAAAAAAATCCAAACAATAGTGAAGTCTGATCCCTGATCAAACAGCAAAGCAGGAACATTGCTCTCCTAGAAATGTTCTTCAACTATTCAAAGATTATCCAAATCCAAATAGGAAATAAACATGGAAAGGAACATACACAGAAAACAGAGAACCAGCAAAAAAAAACCCCAAAAAACCCCCAAAACCAAAAAACTCCAACCTTTTAACATACATTGATTTTGCTCTATAAGCCAAAAATATGGAGTAAAAATAGAAGCATTACATTAATTTTTCATCATTTGCCATTCAAATAACATCTCCATTTGGCATACCTTTAGACGCCAGTCTTACACTTCACCGAGTGTTAATATTACAGCTGGAAGAACATGAAGCTGCAAGAAATATTTGTAACAAAACAGATTTTCACTGAGGTATGTCTGTTTTCAAATTCACATAACAGTGACAAAACTGGAATAAACTTTTGACATTTTGAAGACTGCCAATCCCTTTCTATCATAGGATGACTTTGGAATTTTATGTTGAAGACTGGCATAAAAGGAATATCAAGAGATATTACAAGATGTGTTTTCAAGGAACAATATTTTACTACATAGAAATGAAGAAATCACCACACTTAACCACATCTCCTTTCAAGAAGTCCTTTGTTCTGTTGTGAGTCACTGACAGAGAATACAGACTATGAATGGCAATAAACACAGTGGTATAAAATAATAAATAAACTTTTATTGTAAAAGTTTATTTTAAGCAGGTCTCCTGGGCTGGTGCATACAATATTTACGGTACCAAGGCAATCAAAATCTTGATGTTACTGCTCTGGGAGTGCATGGGATGAAGGACTATTAATGTTACCAGCATCTCTGTTAGATATTAAATACAGAGAGGTTTGTGGATCATGTATTCTAGTTATGCAAGTAGTGCCTGAGCACTTTGCAGAGGTGCGTCAGGTGCTGCACCACAAGGGAGGTGAGATTCAGCTGTCTGGCTGCTCCCTGTAGGCAGGTATGTAGAGGCTTGTGAGAACTGGCCAGAGTTGTGTTTTCTTTCCTCAAAATCTAGTTCTGATTCTCAGAGGATTCATTCCTGATGAGACTTCATCCCTTTATGCATGGGGGGAATGACTACGGAGAGGGATGCTGCTCTCCCATCATGGTTACAGCTGGGGGTTACAGCCCCTTCGGCTCCTGCTGTTCCCTCTTTGCCCATGAAACTGTGCCTGCCTTATTGTCATGCAAAATAATTCAGCAGAAATAAAAGTAAAATACTTCAACCAGATGAAATTTAAATAGTATAAAATTGTGATTTGTGAAGCAAAACTGCTGAATGAGTAAAAGAAAAAGGAGCATGAAACATTTCATATCAGTTTTCCCATTTCAAAAGGCTTGCCTGTAGAATGACCCATCCAGCATTCTTCAGGCTTTAATTAATTAAAAGCAGGGAGAAAGTTAGGATTTTGGCACAGGATAAATA
Organism: Illadopsis cleaveri; assembly: GCA_013399915.1. Taxonomy (NCBI): domain Eukaryota; kingdom Metazoa; phylum Chordata; class Aves; order Passeriformes; family Timaliidae; genus Illadopsis; species Illadopsis cleaveri. Next base: position 33,270 of record VXBB01011937.1, read on the forward strand.
TTCCAGACTTGAACAAAAGATGTTAATGACCTGGACACCATCCAGGAAGTACGCAAAGGCTAGCAGACACTTCTGACAGCTAATATATCTGATAAAAAAGAGCATTCCAGCCAATTAAAGAACTGGAGTAGAAATAATGGTTTGTCACCAAGTGTGTAACTGAGGCCAATTGGTCCAGATTAACCAATGGGTTATCCTTTGTAAGTGAATTTAAAGGTCACGATGAGCTGTCTGGGTAGGTAAAAGATAAAAATGTTAAATTAATATGGTGGCAAAAAATTTTCAAATGTGAGACATGGAGATAAAAATTAGATTTGCAAATCATGCAAAATCACCTAGAGTGGACTAAGCAAATTGCTCTTATGGCAGAAGGTCATTAAGAAAAAAGTGTGAATAAAAGTATGAATTTCTATCCACTGTAGAAAGCAGAAGCTTTCTTTAAGTATTCATAGGCAAATGTACTCCTGAAGGACTTTATTATAAACTACCAGCTGGGTGCATATACCTCTCTATCCCTGGGGGAAGTGAGGTGAGACCGTTTCAGGGCAAGCTAGTTTCCACCTTCTACAATAAAACAATCGGTTATAACACTGATAGATGACCTATGCAATACAATTTGACCACGAAGAGATTATCACTACTCTAGCTGTAAATGTTATCATTTCCATGTTGCAGAATGTCCCACAACAATTCCCACTGAAGAGGATTCTCTTTGAAATCTTCCATTGCACACAGAGGCAAAGGTTGACACTGACTCTGGACAAAGATGGTCACAGACTTCAGGATCTCTACAAGACCCATAGGTAAGATGTCCTGCCCTTGTGCCTACGGGGCATGAGGGATGAAGAAGCAGCCTCACAGCTCTGGGTGTTGTCTGCCAGCACTGGGAGTTCCCATGAAAGCACCCTGCCAGGTGGCAGTCACTCCTTAAGAGCACCTCTGTCCCATCCCTCTCCAAAAAGTCCTGTAGTGCTGTGAACATTAAAAAGACTCTGTCCAACAAATACTTCTGATTTCATGTGCATCTCAGCCAGCAACTGTATTCAAATGACTCTGTTTGCTGCTACTTGAGAGATAAGATTCCCGAAATAAGGCAATAAATATCCACAGTAGCTGTTGCTTATTTTTACAAGCACCTGCAATATGGGGCCCCACATCATCACTGCAATGCATAAAAATGTAGATGCTTGTAACAGGCCTAGTCTAGGCAACTCTGCAGAGAGGCATTTTGGTGCTCATTTCCTCATAGCTGTCCTTGGTGCATTCTTCCAACCTAGAGGGCTAACCCTTGTCCCCCAGCCAGGAGGATGCAGCTTGCTGCTTTTTCTAAGTCCCTTTTCTAGGCAGATGAATAGCCTGGGAAGGACCCTGCCTGCCAGCCTGCTGGAGCTGAGCTGGTAGCGAAGGGCAGGTGGGCACTTTACTTGTTGTCCAAGTGTGCAGGTGAGGAGAAGGGGAGCACTGATACCCCCGAGAGCAGAAGCAAAGAGCAGAACAAAGAAGGCTGCATTTTGCAGTCCCTTTCCTCCTGGCACAGTGCAAATATTTGTTTTTTAGCCTTTTTCTTCCAGCCCTGAGTCTGACTATGTCCAATCTGCTACTCTGGCCAGATTTGGGTGCCTTTGAAGGCACAGGAAACAGCAACACATCTGATAAAGTTCAAGCACTGCTAAACAACATAGATCTCAATTCCTGCATATAATATTGAGATCATCATCCAGGCTGTGAGATTTTGGGACTTCAGATATGGGTTACTACAAATATATAACCAGTGACCATAAACAGTATTTATTTTTCTTTATGGAAGTACCTAAAACACCCAAACCACACATAAAGCAGCTATTTATTTCTCTGAGGAGCATTTAAAACACCTGTTCTTTCACGGATTACTTATATGAGTGGATGAACTTAAACCACTAAAGAGTTGATTCTGAGCCAAATTTTCAATGGATATTAAAAAAGATGAACACATACCTAGGAAAGTGAGCATTGCCACACGAGGCAAATGCATGCAAATGAAGATATCCAAGTACAATGGCCATAAAGCGTTGATGAAATGTATTTTATTGACACCGAAGTAACCTTGTTGAATTGCAAATTTGGACTTCATTTCCTTTCCTGTAACCAGTGCAAAAGCAAAGAAAGGATCTGATTTCCTGGAAGCTGGTTTGTCTTATCTGTTAATATATAGTCCCGCCTTTTGTATTGGGCCAATATATTTATATGCCCTTGGTTGTCATAATTTGGGACAAAAAGAAGGAGATATCTTGATTTTTCAGACAGAAGCAGCTATTTTGAGGACAGAATCTAGGAAAGTATTTTGTCATTTCTTTAAAGAAAATGTTAAAACAAATCATGTCTAGTCACAGCATTAGCAAATTGCCCTTCCAGCAGAGGGAATTAGAGTGCCAAAACTTTTAGCACATGGTTTTCTAGAGGTAGTTTACCTTGTAGAGTTTTGTAGAAAGAGAGACAGCCAAGTTGAAGTTAGCTTGTGTATGATATTCCTTATGATGGAAACTTAAATACTAAGTAGTGCATGAGCTTAATTACAAATTTGGAAGTGACTGAGCTTAGAAAGAAGAGAGCATGTGGCAATGTTGGCTTGGAAGATCCTGATGGCTGCTTCGGCTCAGGCTGCAGCGGCATCAGCCTGAGTCTGCCACTGCCTGGTGGTGTGTGTGTGCCTGTGATGAAGCTAGCAAGCTCTCATGATGCCTCTGCTGAGGCTGATTCCAAGGCTGTGCTCATGTGCTGCCATTTCATGGATTGCTACACGACACTTAGCTGCACTAAGGTCCCATTGATTCTCCAGTCACGCAGGCTCTCCAGTCCCCTACTCACTTTTGAAGACTCACTTAGGGAGTTCCTGAAACTTCTACCCTAAATCTCTTTGCTGACACCATGAAAAAGTGAGAGTGGACAAAAGCACCGTATAAAACAACAATGAAATTATGCAATATTTGAAATTTCAATGGAACTGCTGTTCTGCTTAGAGATGGCATTGTCCACTCAAGTACTAGCATCTCATTTTAACACACAGAGCTGGCAAAATCTCATTCTGAAATCACAGTATGCCTTTCATGAGATGTAAAATATGGGGAAATGAAGCTCAGTCAAACCTTCCCTCCACTAAATAACAATGTAAATAATGAAAAACCCCTCACACAAACAATAAGCAGAGTCTTCTTAAGCCAGCTGACTTTCCTAGTTTGTGCTTTGTTTTCTTGCCTTTCCTTAGCTGTCACTACATCTCGCCCCCTGTAAGCAGCTCAGTCTCATTAAAAGCAATGTGGTGAAACTAGCCACATCATTATATTCACTTAGACGAGCTCTTGTAGCCAGCACTTACTGTTCATAATAGCTGCCACTAAGGGTTTGTGAACCCCCCATTGGCACCTTTCTCGTGGTTTGTTGGTAGCTTTTTTCTCTTTTTTTCCGTGTCTTACTTTGAAATTTACATGTCTTCAGAACAAATAAAATTCACAACAACAAACTAATTAATGGATTCCAGTTTTGACAGCTACAAGAAGACAGATGAGAAAGTAACATGCTTCTGGCAGCGTGTTATCAATTGGGAGGCACCAGTGCATCGCCTCTATGTGGTACAGTGAGCTGGAACCGACACTGACAGATGACACAGCCCTTGACAGTGAAGCCTGTATGAGCTGACAGCTCCACTTGCACTCAGGCAGGTCCACGCTCGGCACTGGAACTGAACCAGCTTGATGTGCAGAATATGTTTGCTTTTATCTTTCCCGGGCTGTACAGTGGGCAAGCTGAGCAGCACTGTCAGGTGGAGCCCAGGACCTACCTTAGAAAGTTAAAACTGTGACAAGCACTAAGATTTTACCAGTAAAAAGAAATTAAACCACTTGATAAGTATTGTTATCTTCCAGCCAGTGCCCTGCTCTCCTCTTTGGAAGCAGAGTGGCTTCCTGGTCAGTAGGACTGCAGGAGCTTGGTTTCCTATGGACTGGTGGGTGACTCTGGTTGAATTCTCAGGTGTCTACTGAGGGGCTTGCTCTGAACAGACCTCTGTCACAGCTGAGCACTCTGAGCCTCCCTCTGTCACACAGATTCTCCATGTTGAAGAAGGGTTGAAAACATACTCCTGCCTTTCTTTCAGGTGGATCTCCCTTCCTTGGACAGCTGCCGTCCTTCACAGAACCGCAGGGGCTTGTGTCTTTGGGCCTAGTGCCCCTCTGTCAACTTTGGTCAGAACTAGCCAAAGGTTTAGGTTCAGATAGTGCTGGGGTGTGGAGAGAGGGTGTGGATGCACATGCAATTACAAAATGTGACAACAATGACCTCATTTCCTTTGAAAACAAGGGTAATACAGCAGGGGTAGAGTTTCTTCACACTATAGATTCAAGACATATATCTACAATCTTCAGATTAGATTGAGTCTGACTGTAGAGGCCCTGGCAGCCTTACCTAATTCTTCCCTAGGGGGACAGGGATGCTAGAGGCACATGCACATGCTCCATGCTGTGGTGAATTACAACCCTGCATCAGGTATCTCTTCAGAGATTACTGTGATAGATCTTTGTTCCAGCCCTCCTCTCTTAGTGTATGTAGACGAGCTTAGGAAGAGACTGTATGGTTTTAAGGGAACAGAATACTGAAATCAATATTGTCTGATGTATTTAAGAATATATTGTCTTAATGAAGAAACAGTCCGATCAAATTAGTTTTAATCAGCCTAGACCTTCAAGATTCTTCCTTTTCTTCATCTCAGATGCTGTAATTTTTTCCTGATGACATTACAGAGGAACTCAGAGCCCTATTAATAGAAAAATCCAAGTTTTATGGCTCCAGTGAGGGGATTTATTGCAGCCAACACATCTCTCTCCGCTGCTCCTTACAGCTCCATGTGGCCCTTCTGCCTGCTTTCCTCCTGTTCATTACAGTCTCCTTTGGCCCTTGAGAGCAGCTGCCAGTGCTCCCTTGGCCTCACGCCGGGGTGACACAGGCAATAACGCCGGCAGAAGCCAGAGTGGCACTGGCCACACTTGTCCGCATTCAGCAGCTGTCAGCAGCAGCTATTTGAGAGATAGATGGGGGTTTATATGGCTTTGTTTGTGCACATGTGCCTCACAACACGGCGCTGAACTGGAAGGAACATAATTCCACTGGCTTCACTGGGACTATTCGTATCCTTAATATTATGCTCATGTTTTAGGGACTTTGCTGAATCGGGACCCGAATCTGTGAAATTTGTGTTGTGTGCACGTTTGCCTGTGACATGCTGTCATTTCAGCTACTCCAGAGCTTGGTAGTACTATGTAACAGGAGGTACATTCCACACAGCCTGTTTTCAACTGATTTAAAGTGTAAGAAGAGAAAAAAGTTCATTAAAAATTGGTCTATAAAAAGACAACTGGGCAATTTTTTTCAAGTGCTTTTCTCTGTGAAGCTTTATGAGGACACAATTAAGATTGGAGTTAATTTTTCCAGATATTTATGCTTTTGCTTAGTGCTATATATCTAGGTGATGTATAAAAATAGATCTGGTGGAAGTCTTCAGGAAAAATTGTTAGCTCAGCCAAGCCAATGTGTCAGGGGGCAGCACTGCACGTGCTGACAGTTCAAGTCAGGCGGGTCATGTAGGGCTGAAATGTTTTCTTTGACATCACAGTAGCAATACTACAACTATGTTTGAGCAGTTATTGCCAAGTTCCTGCTTTCAAGATCTAACATCTACCTGAAAATTTATTTCTTAGAAAGAAATTCAAACATTTCTTTTCAGCCAAACCAGTTTAGAATGGACAGAATATAAAAAACCTGTGATTTTCACCCTAAAATTCTTTTCATGGGCAAACCCACTGTATTTTCTGGATCCAGATATGCAAACATGCATGTTGCAGCAGACAATTTTTTAAAAGAAAACTTTATAGAAAAGATGAGCGAAAGATGTGTAGTTCTTTGTTCTGTATTTCATACCAATGAAAACTAATTTTATATAAGCAAATAAAAAATGTCACAGTTGTGCTTAAGTTTAAGGTATTACAAAAACCCACCAAATCACCCTGGGGATAAAAATATCTTATTCATACTGCTCCTGATTTAAGAAAAATCTTCCCAAGCACAGAACAAACATGCCATAGGTGCTCAACAGTGTTACAACTGAGTGCCCTGGCTGGTCAGCTGCAAAGGTCAATAGAAAAAGTGATTTAGAAACCAGGCCCTCACTTCAGTCCCTCTAATATGAAATTGAGGAGTGAATTGACTACCTTCCATAATGCACCTTGCAGCAAGAATCTAGGATGTTCGACTAATCAGAGCCAAAGGTATTGTCCTTCAAGAGTTTTTCTTCTTTGAGGATTTTTGAGTCTCTATCGGTTGTGAGAATCACATCCTTACACACTTATAAAACAAAGCAGGATCACTGAACAGGCAATTTATGAACTCTGCCCATCTAGGTTAGCAGCTGAATCCAAATTCAGACTAGATCCAGATGAAATATTTATGAGTATTCATAGATAGATATTTACAGAGAGAGACATGGATACAGACAAATTCAGATTATCTGTTTTTCTCTTGCGTGATCAGACGGTTACTGGATTGCTCGCTTAGATGTATTTTAAATGGCTTGCATTTATATTCATGGTGTTGCACATATCTGTGTTCTTGCTGTTTTAGATAGATTTTAAAATATCATACTGAAATTTTGTGGAGCCTGATAAAGTTGGACAGCAAACTTTCCTAAACAGAATAAAATTGCACTATCTAACATCATACAAGGCTATCCAAGATACTCTTTAACTCATTTAATTACAACATAGAGCATGCAGTTCTTTTTCTTTGACATTTTTTGAGTAATTTCTCTTCAAAAACCTTCATCATTTTTACCTGCGACTCAAGAATACATGGTATATTTCTCTACAGCCTTGTTTATCAAGAGAATCTCAAGCAGAGGAAATAATGATGAGCCAAATTTTCCTGTGGTTTATGCAGGAAAACTCACTGACCTCATGAAGACTCTTGTAATTTATGCTATTAGAGCATGACTCCTCTGGTGTATCCACATTATGGAGATCAACAAAACATACTTAAATTTTCCGCTGACTATGTACCATGGTACCATCAGCATGAAAAACATGCATTTTGCATTAAGACAAAAGAGCTGAATTTTGTTTAGTAACATTTTTATTCCATTGACCTCTGCATTTAGATAAGTGGATGTAGTAGTCTCTGGCTTCTTCCTTACTTCTATTTCAGAGCCATTCATGGAAGAGAAATCCACCAATGGCTGTTAAAAAACAAACACTCACTTTCTTCAGAAAGCCTCTGAGATGACAATTTGTGGTTGCTAGGAGAGTACTTTTGGGAAATATCACTATGTGTTTTCTATATTCTCATACTTTTCTGTAGCCATCTGCCCTCCAATCTGCTGGGAAAAAGCGTCTTGGGCTAGATGGCCCTTATATTCATTAGATTCAAAGAAGCTAGAAGCACACCACCTAAAATTCTAAAAGTTGTTCTGTAAGTCGGAATGTCTGCTGATTCTCAGAGTGCTTTAGATTCCGATAATGAAATTTTGCCCTTTTCTAATGACCAGGTTGGTCAAGCATAATTCACCTTTAGTGAATCCCCTCTGTGCAGATTTTTTGCTGTAACACTGGAAGACAGAAGTGGGGAACTGAAAGTGGTGACAGCAGCAAGAGGGGAAGAGTTTTATTCCTTTGAGAGCTAAGAATAAAAAGGATAACTAAATACTAAAAAAGAAACTAGAACTTTTTTGTTTGGTTTTTATTTATTTGTTTTAAAATATATATAATGGATGGTGGCTTTTTAGATGAAGTGAGGAAGAGATTCTCCAGTGGATGCATTAACAGGGCTGAGATTCGGGACACGCAGCTCCAGTTTCTACTCTGTCCCAGCAACTTCTCTCATTTCTATAGGAGTCAAACTGTACTACTAAAGGAATGAAGAGCAAAGAAGGACACTGCAGGCCTCAGTTATGCACCCTCTAAATTGCCTTCCCACTGTTGTCTTTGCTTGGGGTCACTGCAGGCAAGTCATTCACAAACAAGGCACTTCCTGGTTGGATTCACCCTCAGGTCTGTTCCTGAAAGGCAGGATGGAAGATTTTGCACTCACTTTTGTAAAACCACTCCTCTAGTGAGCTGCAGCACAGGTTTCATATTAATTCAGTAGTTCAAATGGAAGAAATACATGGAAGAAGTCATAACTATATCTAAGATCTGCAGAGATGATACTTGGCCCTGAAGACACCCAGGTGGATGATCTGGAAAGAGATGAGAGGAGTATTTCCTGCTACTTTTATCCCTGAGAAGTCTGAGTCAGCAGCTGTCTTTAACAAGATTTGTTAAGCAGCTAGATTAACACCTGGAAACTCTAAGCACTACTGTAAGCTCAGTAAATAATAAAAATGAGGCTAGTTTTTTGATAAAGTAGTTCTGGTAGGAAGGAACAAGACTTTCCATTATACTTCCTGAATGTGATGCCTTTAAAGGATGGCTCATCAGAAATGTGTACAGCAATCCTGTTTCAAGACATTCTCAAGAATTCCCTTAATTAGCCATCCGTGTTTACTGTACTTATCCATCATAATATGTGCAGTGTTATATTTGCTATCTGTAATCTCTTTGTTGGTTTTGATTCTTCTGAAATGCATTTTCCCCCTCCCATGAAAAATACCAAGAGAGCTTTCATTCAAGAAAATATGCTTGGCATCTGAAAGTTTGGGATATGTGGGAGTCACATCCTTTTTGTGCAGTTTCTTTTAGTACAGTGGGAGTTTAACTCCTTGCTGTCTCCAGCAAAATTAAGTCAAGCTTGGGGAACTTGTAGTGTAGATGCTCAGTGCAGGGGGAAGGTTTCAAGGGCAAGCTCAGCAGTTGCTGCTCTCCAGCAAAGAGGGCAGATGAGAGGGAAAGGGAAGAAGCTCTATTTGAGCTCATAGTGCTGTGTCCCAGAAAGGCAGAGCACCACTTTTACCACTGCAAAACAGCTGTACAGCAGCTCTAATTTTGGTGCTGGATAGGGAGGATTCCGTGGAAGCACTTAGCTTTCTGAGGTTGGAGGGCTCTGCAGGCTTAACAGGCTGCATTTTCAGTTATAGATCTAAAGGATAAGGCATAATATCTCTATATTAAGGTTTTTGCATGGCTCCTCTTTTATTTTCCAGTACTTCTCCGACTCCAGGGTCAGGTTAAAGGCTGTAGAAGCTGATGTGAAAGTATGGGATATTTGGACTGGAATGAAAAAAAACAATGTTGTGATTTTGTTACCTTCTTAATTTTGGTTGATCTGGGTGCCACAGGGGCTTCTCCACTCCCTGCCATCTGAAGCTGTTCTGCTTTGACAACCTTGTGTACTGGCTATGGTCTGTGCCACTCTGCACATTAAATACATTTTCCCCCACTCACGAGCCACCATCTCCCTCTCTTCACTATATTTGTTGATCTGAGACTATATGGCATAGGCATGAGAGCAGTACAAATGTAGGAAATGTAGATTCTGCAGCACTAGAAAACTGGCTTAGCATCCCACCAAGGCCTGGACTGCAAGAAGCAAGGAAGCTACAATGCTCTCTACAGTGCCTCTGAGAACATTTGCCCTGTGGCAAAGGCACAGCCATGGGGCTGATTTACTCTTTCTGCACTGGGGAATTGCCAGAGATCATTACAGGAGGGACATAAAAGAAGGCAGGATCTGGCTCACTGACAAGGAGATTTCAGGCCAAATGACTCACCTCTGGAGGAGTCAAGACAGTTTTTCAGAGGACATGACTTACATGGAAATTCAGTAGCTGGAATTTATTTATTGTTCAGGGCCTGTTGAGCTTTTTTTAGCTCTTAAACAGTAAATCTGCATACACAAAGAACACAGACTTCAGAGTCATGAGGTTTGAGGACAGACTTCATAAATGGTCACTTGTTGTGACTTATCCACAAAGCAAGAGAAAGCAGGTTTTTAGCATCTTATTGTTGCCCAGATCATAAGACCCTGGTGCTTGTTTATGTGACCATAGTAAGCCGAGCATTTTCCTCTGGTTATAAACACATCATTTGTGAAAGCATCCATCCTGCAAGATAGAAGTTTGCTTCTCATGAGAACTGCCTCTTTTTTTCCCCTCAGGTCTCATTGAAGCTTTGCCAAAGAGTTCAAGTAGAGAATGGCCTCACAAAACTGAGTCACCTAATGTACTTTAGTGTATTCCCAACTCTGACAGTTTCTAAATATACTGCCAAAGAAGGGCCAAGGTGCTCAGAAAAAGACCATGCTGACAGAAGTATGAACATCCAGTACAAACAGCCAGACACAGACTGAGGTGTAATACAATGGGCTAACTGGAGCATAACTCTAAAGTTGCATTACCTTGAAATCCTTCACATTCTGTGCAATAGTTTATACCTTAAGTCATTCTAGCATTTACTGCAGTATGGATTACGTATGTCACATTAAACTCCCAACTTACCCTGGATATCACTGAAAACTAATTTTGTTAATTAAGTTCGTTTGCCTGTCTGAAACCGGAAATATTATAATACGTGATAGTTCTAATGAAAAGTTTACTTTTGCCATATAACTGGTTCTTCTCAAGAAGAACCTCACCAGTAAATTAAAAGGATAGGAAATGGCTTAAAAATCAACTGATATTTATCTCAATTTGAGAAGTCATATACAAATTTTGGTAGGCATTTTGTTATGTAACATTTCCATATTCAGAACAATCTCTTTTACATGGGACAGAAAATTATTTGATACCTGCTCATGATAAATTTAGGGTCTGCTTCATAAAAATATGACTTGAAATGGTCTGAATTAAGCTCAAAAAACAACAGTTCCAGACTGACAGCTTTTGAGTACTTTGAAAGTCCATTTTTATTTAATTAGCCAATTTTGCTACAGATCATAGAACTGCAAACAAAACACATTTACAGAAAGCTTTCTGTGTTTAGAGCTTTAAATTTACCAGTTAAAACCTTGCCACAGCAGTGGATTAAAAAAAGAAAGAAAGAAAGAAAGAAAGAAAGAAAGAAAGAAAGAAAGAAAGAAAGAAAGAAAAAAAAAGTGGTATTTTTCTGTTACAGGGATGTTAATTGGGGTTTCCTTGTCACAATTAAGGGTTATAGAGAAGGTGATCTGAAGAAACTTCTTGTAATACACATCCCAGTGCTTACAGATGGCACTTTCACTACTACTACTGGCCTGATTTACTCATTTCACTAGGCTTGCTTAATATTACTGTGTTCGTCTGTTGTAAAAGCAAACAGTCAGACATAGTGTAGAAAGTCTTCTAATTAGAAAGAAAAACATATGTAAGAAATTTAAAATATATTTTACTAATAAGCAGCATTTTACAATTACAAGGAACTGTAATGCCTTGATGAGATAAATCATGTTGCTAGTCTAAGCACAACATGGTGAGCTGGAAAAACAAAATACAACCTCTTTCTGTAAATAGTTTTTGTACTGGGACCATACCTTGTACTCCACTACCAGGTAGAAATGGGAGCAGCAGTGGAGGTTGACTGGGAGATGTGAGGAAGACACCACAGTCCCAAGGAGCTGAGGAATTTGTAAATGGTCCTTTGCATTCTATTTTCCTGCCAGCAGCAGCGTCCAGTGTGGAGGCCCATGCCCCCGAGGAAGACCNCCTCTGCCTAAAATCAACTCTAATCAGGGTGCTCCGGTTTTGTCACAGCTCGAATTTTCAGCATTTATGGATTTGTAGACCTAAGGGATGATTAAGATACTTTTTTTAGAGTGGCAGACATGAGTTTCAATGGTATTTTGCTTGCACTAAGCCTCCAGCTGCTATTCCATAAGTGTGGAAATTGCTCATAGCCCTGTGCAGATGACTTATATGCCGCAGAATATTTCAATAACATGAAGTGCCTATATTTAGGTAACTAAACTGAGACTTAGGTGTCCACATGGAGATCTCTACAGGTGAACAAGATATCTTCCTTTGTAACCTGTGGAGTTCTACTCTTCATAGTCAATAAAGACTTGACTTTGTTCTCTGGGGTCCTCTTGACAGTATTGACAATGTCTCAACTTACTCAAGTGAGAGCTTACATGCCTGCCTCCTACACACCTATATTTGGAGGTGAATCCCACTCTAAATTCTGAGTTTTATTGTTCTCATTGAAATGGGACATTTTTTTTACTGCTGTTTAAATTGTGGTGATATCTAAGATGTCTGCAGTTTGAGACTGAATAGGTTATTAATTAACTCAACTTTAAAGTCTAGCTTGGAGGTGACAGAAGCAGAACATTCACCTATGGCACACTGGCAGGATGGTAACAGCGTGAACAATTTACTACAGACGACTACAGAGAGAAAATTGTGAGTTGAATAGGAGCATGCATGTTCTCTTCCTGCTGAGGTGTTCAGTAGACTGCTCTGGAAAGCAGCATTGCTTCTGAGTGTTTACTCTTCTTCATTGCAAGAGAGCAAGCTCCTCACAGTCTAAAAGAACATGGGACTACCAAAAGGTGTAGAAAAT
>VXBB01011937.1:45999-59828 GCA_013399915.1 Illadopsis cleaveri
TGTGAGTTGAATAGGAGCATGCATGTTCTCTTCCTGCTGAGGTGTTCAGTAGACTGCTCTGGAAAGCAGCATTGCTTCTGAGTGTTTACTCTTCTTCATTGCAAGAGAGCAAGCTCCTCACAGTCTAAAAGAACATGGGACTACCAAAAGGTGTAGAAAATATTCTTCACACTTGGTCATCTGTAAATGGCTCCAGCCAATTCTGTTTGTTCCTTAGCTCTATCAACACCATAATGGAATAGAAATTTAAGCAAAAACCCCCTATATATCTGTCCAAAGTGAATTATTAAGGGATTTCTTAATTTCCTTCTGATGTTGAACCTGAAAAGTCAAAAAGGAAGATGAGAAATAGTCTATTTAAACTAGGTACTGACTATAGATTAGAGAAACAGCAGGAGGAAATAAAAAATAACTAAACTAGACTGAACTTGAATGGTCTTGGCTGGGTGAAGAAGAAACACCCATGGGCAAATTTTGAAAGCTCAAAGATGGTGTTCAGTTTATCTAGGTAACTTTGTTCACTTGGATTCAGCCTGCAAAGCTTAGTGCTTAAATAGAACATAGAGTCCCAAATTTGGATGTGGTAATGGGCAATTACCTGTGGGTGAATAAAAATGAGGCAGATTTTGTTCACCTTATTGCAAATACCTAAGTATGAAAAGTTGAGTTCTAAATATTTGCCTTCCTGACTCAGGACAATTATTAGACATTATATCTTAGGGAGTATGCTTTATGGCTTGCAAATAACAGTCATGTGTTCTAATGTATTTAATTTTACTGGCCTGACTTTCACATATTTTAAGAGCTCTCTACCTCTCCTTGGCAGCAGAAGAAATTTATCTTGCCAGAGGAATATAAAGGGCCTGTAAATGAAAATCAGGGCTCCGTTATTCTATTTTTGAATATCAAGGTCTCAGGTATTAGGCTGTTTGAGATTACTGTTACCTACCTGACCATAATGTGAAACTGAAATCATGCAATGAAGAATGTGCTAGAATGAGTAAAATATTTCCCCCTTCTGTAGTTCTATTTTGTTTCCTTACAGTTAAGAGAAGCATAAAATGTGCAATTGAATCCCGTTTGCTTGATATTAAGATAATAATTTCATGCACATACCCATACAAACAATGCTGCAATGAAAGCTGAATACATTCCTGCAGCCTATGAAAACCTGTAGTAAATGGCCCTACTCTAAATTAACTAATAAAACTTTCCTAATTATGCATGCTAAAAGGGTAAAGGAGAATGATAGCAGGAAATTCCTTTTGCCTCATGCTATGGGTTTGGAAATACAGTGACATCATTCCTATTGCCAGGCACTAGAGGAGATCATAATGGGATATAATTGTTGCTTGCTCATTTGATTGAACTCCAAAACTATATCAAATAACACTCAATTATGCACTAGAATACCGTTACAGAAGAGAACTCAGAACTGAGCACTCAGTGCAAGAAGAAGCATTTAATAATTACAAAAGTCCCATAGAAGAAAAGAGATAACTTGCTGCTAATTAGTCTGGAATTTTACGCTCACAATATCCTCAGTAAATCTAGTGAAAATTAGTTGGGAGCCTGAACATACAGTTTTACTATAGCTCCATCTGGTACGTGCCCTCCAATTACCCAGCACGTTGGCTTGCTGTTTGAGGGACACATTTGATATCTGGCCAAGTTTAAAGGTCTGCTGAAGGTAAAACAATGCCCACCCTTTTACAAGGGGATCATTGTTGCTCAACAATAAAGCTCTCTGGCTTATTTGAATGTCAACAATTCGGAAAAGTTGATGTTTGGAGCCATCAAATAAAATGTTTTTGTGAAACAGTTTATTATTTCAGTGGTAATTATTTGACTCATTCATGGTAAAGGATGTTTGCTAATGAGAGCTTGGCTGCTGTAAATTCCAGGGAGACTGAATGCTCTTTGTGCTGACAAAAAGGCCCAAATCACTGGAGAGCGACTGACTGGACAAATCATTCATCTATGCAAATGCCAGCTGAAATGGTCAGATGCATTTATTACCCTGCTCATTATAGTAAACAAGGCAGGAATCGTGACTGGCAGTTATCAACTTGCCCTGAAGTGTGATTTGTTCTCCTACCACTATTTAAATGAGAGGAAGAAAGGCATACCACCAGGGACTTTGTCGGTTTATAAAAGAGTAAATGTCACATAGCTCAGTGCTTAAAGACTTTTGATTGACAAATGTTTTATTTGACATATCAAACGATAATGGTTTTCATATCAAATAGTCCATATTTGTTAGCAGAAATTTAACCCCTGGAAGAGTGAGAACTGATTTTTCAGAATGCTCTGAATCCAGATGGAAAGTTAGACATAGAAAGAAACTCTCCAACTGGGTGGACTGGAAAGACAGTAGTGCAGAAAGATATTTTTAATGTAGGCTTCAAATGAACTGCTGTCTTAGTTGCTTCAAGAAAGCATCTCACATTGGCAAGGCTAATAGCATGTAACAGAAGGAAACAAAAGAGTGATTTATTGGGGTTTTTTTCTTAAAGGAAATACAAGAGCCATTTGGGAGTTCTAAACAGGACCTGCCTCATCCTTAAACTATGTTCCTAGAACCTTTATGCTTGTAATAGGACAGGACTTAGCCTGATTTGTTCGAGGAATGTATGAGTTTGTCAACCAGAAATTTTACTGGAAAAAATAAAAACCAAAAAGAAGCAGAAGAACATAGATTGGAATTCTTATCTGTATCACAAGCATGTAATTGCTGCTACCTTTTATTTTAACAAGCACAGGCTTGCACAGGTGATCTGTCATTTTTGAATATGAACCAGTTTTTATAGAGGTGATTCTAAGACCCTGTAAAAAGATTTACAAAATCCTAAGTCCCTTGGTATTAAATAAGAAAAAAATGACACATGATGCTTCATATCATTTGCAGATGATGTCTTTTCATGTTTGTTAGCTGGTGCAAGAACCAGATGGAAAAGCATGTATGCTTTATCCAAATGTGAACATACGCTGTTTGAGAACGACCCCTTTCAGCTTTATAGAATTTGGAGGAAAAATTCTAAGCCAGATCCTTTAAACATTTTTCCATCCAGAAGAGTAAACTGGATCTCAAGAATGAGATCCTGAAACTGAAGAAAAATCAGAGATCATTAGGTATTGTAGGAGCAGAATAAAAAGTCCTTTGATTGTGACTCTAGGGGGATGGAGGGATACTGCCTGTATCTTCTAACCAATGCATACTGCTAAACTGAGATTCTGCAACCCAGGTAGCCTGAAAGAGAAATGCTAAGTGGAAAAGAAGCAAGAAAAAGGGTATCAGAAAGGTGCTTTGGATTATCTAGAAAATATAATGTGATTTTAATAATGGCATGAATATGAAAAATACTACCTATTAGCCAGAATGATTGAGGGAGGAATTAAAAACAAACAGTGTCTATCTAATGCTCAACGGTTCTTGTGAATCAAACATTAAGTGGTTCATTCTCTCATTAGCTCTGTGAAGTAACATCATTAATCCTCCTTTGTGATGGGGGAGCATCTGCATACATAGATAAGTGATAGATATTTAAGGTCACTCAGCTGGCTGCAGCCGACCTGGGTGTCATTACCTAGAGCATTTGATTTCCACGTGTGTGCATAGCTATTACTGTAAGCAGCAGTATGTACAGAGACATTTCCTACGTGCTGAAAATTAACTTGCACTGCACACCTCTGCTATCCATATTTAAAGACTCCTGCTTTTTAATGTCATAAAAAAACACTTGTCATCGTGGTTATCACTACTGTCATTAGAAATACAGCATTTTTCATTCCAATCTGAAATACGGATTCTTATTCCCAGTATCCAGTGTGTATGGAGGTAGGTTGGCCTGGTGCTTGAGAGTAATACCCTTGCCTAGTCAGGCTGTGCTGCCTTGCTTATGGAACAAAAAATCATCCATAGATATCCTGAAACCACAAGGACATCTGTTGAGATAAACCTTGCCGACAGAGGACTACCAAGATTCTTGCTCATCACAATCCAACAGCAGTATTTGATTTTGAGACATTGTGCAAGGATAACTGTCAAAAGATAATTATTGCAAATGCAGGGAAGAAAATATTCCCATTTTTTTTCCTAGCATGGCTTCTATTATTTGGACTACGTGCCCTCTCTCTGATCGTAATACATTCTGGATACACATATTAAAAAATTAAAAGTCATTTGTTACCAGCATCTGCTTTGTAGGCATTTTGACATTACCCTCCTGTCTTGGGATACAACCAGCTCTGATTCATGGGAGTCCCTGCTCCTCCCCCCTCCTACGCCTTCATGTTCCCCTTTGATCATCCTCATTCTCCTGATTTCTGACTTGGTCTCTCAGAAGCTGGTGTGTTTAAATGGTCCCATTGGTCCCCATTCCAGCTGCCATCCATCTCCTTCAGACCTGCCACGACATTCCAGAGTCGTTGCTCCTGCGTGTCTTGAGGGTGCTGTCACCAGAGGCTGATTTAACACAGTGGAAGAGGCAGACAAATGGTTAGCAGCAGACACAGGACAGGCCAAGGGAGCTTTGTAAAAGCTATAAATAGCCTTCTTGAGTTTGAGGATTTTGCAACTGAAGAAGGCAAAGTGCTAATGAGACAGGGAGGAGCACCTGCTCTTCGATGACATTGCTGGCCTCCACCTTCTCCACTGGAGAAGAAGTTAAAGGAGTTGATTAATATAGTTCAAGAAGGTTTCAGGATTAATTTTCAGGAATGTGAAGTAATCAACATTTTCTGAAGCAGTTAGTAGGTTCAGTCAATAACAATGCCACCTTCAGAACTATGTGCCCAGAATAAGTGATCATCAGGAAGCCAGGGACAGGACAACACTCAGTCTAAAGGGTTATAATAATAGAATAGGGAAAATTTCATAAACAATTCTAAATATCTTTCATTAATGAGTACTGGAAGCTAACAGCAGGCAGCCAAAAAACCCAACCGTATTTAATTTTGCTGGTTATTGCAAGTAACTCCCCTGTGTGGAGCTGAGTGGGCTGCTTGCACATAAGCAGTTTTCTGTGCATCCCAAACCTGTGCAGGAGCTGCAGGTGTCATTGCAGCTTCATGCTTGGAGTGGTGATCCCTAGCTATGTCCTCCAAACAGTAAGGAAAGCTTTTGATGCAGGAACAGAGAAATCAACAGATTAAAAAACGCCAAACCAACAGATTCAAACCAAACACCACTCTTCTTGTGAAACTGCTCTATTTAAAAACTAAGAATAAAATCACTCTGCCCTGAAAAACATATTCCAGTGTTCTTAGCAACTGCACACTGTTACCTTGTTTTTGGATAAGCTAATTAACTGCATTACCAGTAACTCACTGACAAATCTCATGATATGCTGGAGGAAAAAACCTCCAGGAAGAACTGACCTACCTAAGATCTTCCTTATGCTACTTTATAATGGGTTAATTCCAGTCACTTCCAAGTGTAAAAATCAGTACAGAAGCAGGCCAATTCTTTTATATTTTCTTGTAGTCAAAAACTATTGAATGGTCATAATTAGGGGAAGTCATTGGCACACGTGCCTACTAGCCTGAAACTGAAGGGACAATGGAACAAATAAAACAAACTGTAAAGATATTTCTACATAAAAAAACCTGTTCCTTATACAGTCTGAGCTGTGTCCAATAAAAAGACACTATTATGAACCTTTTCAGTATTCAGAATTCTTTCAACAAGTGCATCCAAATTAACATAACCATTGATTTCCATGAGAGCACGAATTCATGCTAATTGTACATTAATTCCCAGGATGAATAATTGAGGCATCAGATGCATCAACTCAAAAAGCTTAATCTTGTTTAGTGCTTAAGTAGCAAGTTATAAGCCTTACGTTGATCAAGAAAACTGTACCTAGGTCTTCATTAACACACCAGGAATCAACCCACAGCTGATAAAATTAGAGACCATGCAGGTTTAACAGTGTGTGACTGTTGTGTTTGACTCAGCCTGAACATACCTGTGGTCCTTAAGTTTCTCAGTGCTGATAATTTTATAGCTAGAAACTATCACCTCCCATTATGCTATAAAAGACCTCTCCAAAGCAATCATGATATGTGGATGTTGAAAATGAATTATTTTAAAATGATGCCTAGTTTTTCTTGTGTGGGATCAGCTAGGATTTACTCCCACTTTGCTGTATTTCTTCCTGGCCATCCTGAATGGAGAATTTACATGTAGATGTTCTGCCCATTACGATTCCTCTGTGTACTAATATGATACCATTGCCTCCCATTAACCCTCTCTTCATAAATATAACCTAGATCATGAACCTACTTTATCAATTAGGGAAACCAGCCAAATCCTTGCAAGAAAATATGACAATTTCAAAAGTTAAAAGGATGCAAAATAGAAGGAGGTAGCTAAATAAATTTACTTGTAAATTTACTGACCCAGTTTACTTGTAACTAACAGTTTGCTTGTTTCTAACCAGCTGTAAGATGGAAATAGAGCATCCAGCATGCTAAGGTAGAAAATTCCAGTATAATTATTAGCCAAGAATGGAAAAACCCCAGACCCACCTACAACTTTTATATTCTGGTCATCTGAATGCCAACATGGTACCCATGCATACTTCAGAAATTACTTAGTCCAGTTTTTTCTCTTGCTGTAGCAAGTTCATTACTAAGCAGAGAATGCTTTGGTCAGACATTAGGCTATCCACTTTTAAGGGACTTTCACAAATTAAGGAGATCAGAAGTGTTTCCTGAGTGCGCATGTCTACACATGTGGAATTTACAAGCACACATACTCAGCGTATGTTTTAGCTGTTGGTATAGCAGGGCAAAGAAGGTGCATACAAGCTTCTAGTTAGAAGCTGAAGCTCATTAAGTCTTTCCCAAAACTGGCTGCTAAAAGCTTATGTATTTAGGGAAGTGTCAGCTTCTTTACTTACACATTATCTGCTTGAAACAAAAAGGACAAAGAGACTCCTTGCCAGATTTACACCTGCCCTTACCAAGATGAGCCCTCTTTCTCAATCCATTTCCCCAGTTTGCTCTACAGTTTGGAAAAATGCTTGAATGACAAGCTCAGATGGACAACCGGAAACCATTTATCCTCAGCTCTGAGAGGAGGATAATTCTGCTGGCAAATTGACCTTATCTGTTCGAGAAGATAGCTTCCTTTTTTGTGCCCTTGCTTGCTGAAGAGGTCTCATTAGGTTAACCAAGAGGTCATTAGGTCATTAACTGCCCAAGTTGTGGTAGATTTCCCATGACTTTTAAAAGCTTGCATGCGTTTAGACCTTCCAGACTTTCCTTCACTAAAATCCAGGAACAATTTTGTTTCAAAAGAAGGCGACAAAATAGGATGCTGAATTATAATATATATTCTGACCTGTTCCATCACAAAATAAACTTTTTAAGATGCTTAATATATTTCCTCTTCTGTTTTTTTTAATAAAACACAGCAACAACTATAACCTTAACTTTTTACTGATACCTTTTCTTACATTGTCTTTTGATCCATCAATTTTACCTTTCATACATGTGATATCCCCAGCAATGGAGAAAGACACTGTAGAAGCATATGGTTTTACTGTTGGCATATTTACATGGCTGAAAGCAGCTTTTCTGCATCTGTGGATGCACATGCTCTTTCTGAAAGAAAACTTTGGCCCATCTGATCTATCATATCAGAAGCCTAAGACATTAGTTGCAAAGAACCACCTTCAGCTTCTGCACTCAGTGCTGCTGATAACAATGCTAACATTGATCCAATTTGAACAGCAACAGGAACTTCACAGTACTTTTCAATGCTTTCCAGGTTTCTAAGCCCTCGATGGAATTACCTTACTGTTTAGCATCTGTAACTCTTCAGCTCTGCTGAGTTCTGATTTGACTGATCATGCCCTTGTGAAATGTGGCAGCAGTGGATAAGCCACAGTCCATTTTGTAGCCATGGAACATAGCTGACCTATAAAAATATCTCTGGTCATATGAACATATTGTAGAGAGTTTAAAATAGTTATGTGATGCTTGATGAGAGGATGACAATATCTTTTTGTGAGGCTAAATGACATATCTCAATTGAGATCAATATCACTCAGATGTGCAAACACTGACGTACTGCACTGCAGCTGTATCTATTCCTCTGGTTTTTGTGCTAAAATATGCAGTGTGGACATTATACACATCTGTCTCAAAACTACCCATCCTCTGCTCCTTACTGCCAGACAGTTCATACAGCCATTATACATTAAAATATTAAATCACTGGTAACTTCCTAAAGAAAAATTAATGGCATGATAAATGATACTTAGACTGATTAACAATTACTACCAATCAATATCATAAGTCTGATAAAACACTAATTGTCTTTCTAATTGTTAGAACTTCCTTTTCATCACAAAATTACAATGAGACATTGTTTAAGTGTACCTTACAGCTCTCTTGTTATAAGGAAGAAATCAATTGTCCCTGTTCCTTGAGTGTATCTGCCTGTGATACCTGTCTGCACTCCTAGCAGGCTGCAAGGAAAGCCTAGACTAGAAACAGCCAGCAGTGCACCAGGAGCACTTAGTTTTAGAAATCTGACATTCAGAAGGTTAAAGCAGCAGATCTGGTTTGAAGAAAGTAGATGCTTTGCCAGAATTGCCTCTGGGAAAATTTTTTATGGCATAGACACCTAGAGCATTTACTTGTCTGCTGGAATAGAAAAATGGTGGTAGCCCAAGGGCTAAGGGAATATCCTACTTATTCTTTCAATTGTTATTCAGGTTTATTTCAGGTTACTGTATGTCTTCCTAAAATGTTATATAGGTTTTACAGTCCTGCTCTTAAATTTCAATTGAATGCAGTAACAAGCTGTGCAGTGTCAACACAAAAGCTTAATAAGATTGTATCTATCTCTGTCTCTTTAGATCCCTATATGAAGCCTATTGCTAGTTAAAATTAGCATATTATCCTTCCTGGATCCTACTGTTGCTGACAAAGGATTCTGGTCTAAAACTTGTCTGAAGATTCTAGCACAACAACCTCCTTGTATAGAGTAGATTTTGCTATCTCATATTCCCTAATCCTCATTAAAAATCTCATAAAGACTTCAGTCAGCACATCCTTTCCAGCCTTTAGGATTACTGCTCATATTTTTGTAGAAAGACAAAAAGGAAAGAAGGAAGATGTTTAACCATGGCAATATCGTATTTTGATAAATCAGGATTTTCTCACTCTTTATGCTTTTTTTCTTAAAGGTTAAATACATATCATGTGGAGTATTTACATGGTAAGGGCAGTGCTTAGCCATTCAAATGCTGAATCTGTTACTGTCACATAATTTATAAATATATAAAATCATGTATACTAGGGACTTTACAGAAGACAAAGCAAGACATCACCCTTGCTCAATGAATTTATAGCCTAAATTCTATGTGATCTACCAAGAACTAGTAACAAACAGCAGAGACACATATGAAACATAGCAGTTGTTTAATAGCATGTAAAATTTAAGCACATACTTGTACCGTGGCACATTCTTCTCTTTTATCTTTTGATAAAATACAAGAAAATAAAAATAAAATGCAGTAAATATGATCAACTACACAATACAGCATTTTCATAAAATATAGCAGAGAAAGAGAGGATGCTACACAAAATATTGTTACATGGGAAAAAACCTCACAGGGAATAAAAAATTTCCTTTCGAAAAAAGAGTTCCAGCTAACATAACAGCCAAAGAATTGTTAGGCCTGGCTCATGGAAACACCTACAAACTTACTCAGTCTCATTGACTTAGTATACTTTCTCTTCCATTTCAAAGAATATATGTAATTTCACATATCAAAAAGCAGTAATGCTGGTCCAAAAGGCAGTGAGATGTTTTCCACGCTGGGTTAATATCCTGGGATGCAGAGGAAGCCAGAAAGAAAAGCTCACACCAGTGGCAATGGTGTTATGAATACGCACTCAGTGCTGCTTTGCAGTTAGCACTTGGCTAAGTTTGTTGTATTAAAAATAACTCACTGATTAAAATGATTTCATTATTTTTAGGGTTCAGTTTAACACTTTAGCATACAAAACTCTGCAAAGTGATAACAAAATTCAGATCAGTTCCCTGCTGGGAGCAGGACCTGGTGTCAGCTAGTTTCCTGCACGAATTGTTTACTGACAAAATGGTTTCTCAAACAATATGTTAGAAATAGCAACACAGGCCTCCTTTGTTTGCAAACTTAACTAAAGTGTTACCCTGTTTCCAGCAGGAGCTGTCTGCACAAGGCTCAGGTAAGCCTCACAGCTTCATCAGCAGATTCTTTGTTCTCACTATAAATCCCTCTGCTACATATGCTTTTCCAACAACCGCTTTGCCTGGAAAAGTGGATCTGGGCATCTTTTGTGAGAGTAGAATATAAATGAGCGTTTGACCTCCAATGACCAATAGCTGGTGTGTGGGATCTTTACCTCCTCCTGTGGAAAGTTGTCTCTCGACATTTTAATTGGTCATCACAATGGTGCCTTGGCATGAGTTAAAGTACCCGACTGTGGACTCAAGGCCTAGTCACCTGTCTTGGAAGCCAAAAGTAACTGAAATGTCACCAGTCATATCACTCCCTTATGTGCCTTTGGTAGAGATACAGACATAACTTAGTCACATTTATCCATGTCACTTACATGGCCTTTCCATGCTGTATACCTATTTTTGAAATGACAATATTCCTACTGACTTCAGTTAAGATTTCCCCTCATGAGTGAGACATACCACTGCTTATAATAATGAGAAAAACCTGAAGGAGAAGCAGGATGCTTTAAACACATCAATTTGGTGATTACAAAGTTTGATTAACACACAGAAACCAAGTCTCACTCTTATGTTACAAACAGAAGGTATCCTGTACTGCTCTACCAGTGTATTTCCTTTCAACACAGTGGACTATTTCTGGGACATATTCTATGCCTAGTTTTACTGCCGATGTGGATATAGAAATATGTATAAATTGTTCATGTTCCATAGCTCACTGGAAATTATCTGTCAGCTCCAGATGTGGATAACTGTTGAATAAAAACAGATCATCAATTGATTTTTGCAAAGGCTGTGGAATGACAATTTGACAGTAATTTGGAGCACATCTTGAATGCACATAGCATAACTTTGAGACAGCAGCCTAGACAAAAAGGACACTGTCACCCAATGTCCTCTATCCCCTTCAATAAATACTAGTCTCTTTGCAGTTTTGAAATTCTACATGCCATTGAGCAGCCTCTGTGAATAATGATGGAGTTGGTTTTGTAATTTCTCTACCTTGTTAAGGATGTGTTCACACATAGCACATCCTATTTTCTGTCTGAAAGCTTGAGGATGGTCTATGTGAAGTGAAGAGAGATGTACCTCCAAACAGTGACAACTTCCATGCCCCTTAGGCACCTATCATAGGAGTGAAGGGGATACATTGCATCACCTGGAGGTATCCATGTCTCCCTGTGATTTATAGAATAAGCCCAGCAGACTAGACCAAACACAGAATTTTGACAACGCTAAATTTAAAGAGCAATCTGTTCCAGCCTCTGTGAGCTGGCAGATGAATGGACTGAGAAAAAAATTTTCATATGCATCTACCTTTTGCACTGGTACAGAATTCAACCACCATACAGTATTAAAATAAACAAAGGACAGGAATGATTTGGCCAAACACAGACCTTTGTACAGATGTCTCTTACTTGCTTTCTCTTTATAGCCGACGATTGATAGAGATAGAAAGTTTTGTGTTCCTGTTCTTAGGTGATGGATTGAATGCTAATATAGAAGGAGTTAGATAATTTGTTAAATTAACCAATTAAATGGGTTAGATAATTTGTGCCTTCCAAGTATTCCCTCTCTCTTAATTTAATTTGAAAAAGGGGGATAGCATGACAGGTACAAAACCTAAAATGAAAACAATAACATAAACAAAATAAGCTACAAAAATTCATTTTCATGCCTAACCTATTTTCTGACTCACCAAACTTATTCATAGGCTTGTTTCCAATTGCATTTTGTATTAAAAATTCAAACTTTGCATTGGACACTTCCTGGGAAGGTGGTTATTGAAAGTATCTTTATAAATACTCTTGTAGCTTGCATCCGATTGTAGGTGAGGAAAAATGATGCCAAAAGGCACTCTACATTGCTGTCACTGAAACCTGAAGAGTCTACCTTCCTTCTTCCATGGAAGCGGTGCCTTAAAATTTGGGGCTTAAATTTTTATTTTAAAATAGTACAGTCTGAGGCACATAAAACATGTCTGTATATATGTGCATTTCTGTATATGTGCACACAGGTGCATGCAGGTGTACGAATCACCTAAAAGCTGGTCATCCTGGCATGTCTCTTCTGGAAATTAGGGTTGTGTGGTGGCTTGTCTGCCACTGCAGTTAGCAACCAAGATGTATTCTATACTAAACTTACAGATTTCTATATTTGAAATTTATTATAAATACATAGAATTTATCTTAAAGCATTATACAAAAAGCACCTTACATAGAAATTATTTGCATATTTTCTGATGTTTTAGAGTTATATTTGACCACCTAGTACAAGCCAGCAACTCTATTTTCTACCGCAACAGAACGTTCCCAGCTACCATCTAACATGGAGCCTTGCTGGAGACCTGAGGAGACCAGATGAAGTAACAGCAGTTTTGGTGATCATTGCAGAAGCTCTGACTGGAAGGAGTGGTGGGAGACAAAGCACTCATGCTTGGATACATGTACCAAATTAAATTATTTGACACTCCCTTTGCAGTATGCCAGGGTAGCAACCCAAGAGGCACAACAGTGTGTTGGAGAAAGTACTCATTAAGATCAGTTTAAAACAGGACTTCCCTTATGACGTGCTAGGAACTCAAACATGACATTGAAAGCATAATCCAGCTGGCCTGGGGCTAGGGCAAGACACACTGCCTGGTAAAAAGTTCTGTGAGAAACCAAGCCGGGGCTCATCATGAGCGAATGAGCTCACGGCACCCACCTCACCATGGCCTTCATGTCTGCAGAGATAAAATGACACACAGTGGGCCTGAGTCATAAACCACAACACTGCAATAATTCGACACCATGGAAGGAAAGGATTCCCTCCAGAGGGACCCTGACACACTTGAGAGGTGGGCCGGTGTGAATCTCATGAAGTTTAACAAAGCAAAGTGCGAGGTCCTGCACCTGGATTGTGGCAATCCCAGACGCACCTATATGTTGGGCGGAGAAGTGACTGAGAGCCACACTGTGGAGAAAGACTTAGGTGTGATGGCTGATGAAAAACTCAACATGACCAGCAGTGTGCACTCATGGCCCAGAAAACCAATGGAGTCCTGGGCTGCATCAAAAGCAGTGTGGCCAGCAGTGTTAGAGAGCTGATTCTCCCCCTCTACTCTGCTCTGGTGAGATCTCATCTGCAGTACTCTGTACAGTTATGGTGCCCCCAGCATGAGGAGGACATGAAAGTTTTGAAGCAAGTCCAGCCTAGACCATCTCCCCTACGAATGCTGGACAAGCTGGGGTTGTTCAGCCTGGAGAAGAGATAGTTTCGAGGAGACCTCATGACAACCTTCCAGTATCTGAAACGGCAGGCAAGGAAGCTGGAGAGACTGTGCATCACCTGTCATTGTTGTGATAGGACTAATGGGTACAAACTGAAAGACGGGAAATTTATGTTAGACATTAGGAAGAAATTCTTAACTGTGAGGACGTTGAGACACTGGAACAGGTTGGCCAGAGAAGCTGTGGATGCCCGATCCCTGGCATTGTTCAAGGCCGGGTTGGACGGAGCTTTATGCAACATGGCCTAGTGCTATGAGTCCCTACTCACAGCAGTGGGGTTGGGGCTAGATGATCTGTAAGGGCCCTTCCAACTC
>VXBB01011937.1:65842-80769 GCA_013399915.1 Illadopsis cleaveri
GTTTTTTTGTTTTTTTTTTTTTTTTTTTTAAGGAGGAGAGGTTCAGGGTTGTGCTTCTTTTTTTTTTTTTTCCCCCAGTGTATTTTCTGAAAGGTGACTCAAATTGTTTGGGGGAAATGTGACATTATTGGTTGTTGGCATTCCAGGGGAGCTTGAAATAAATCCAGTGTATTGTCTGATGCATTTCCTTCTGCACTGAGTATCAGGAGCAATTTGTGTTGTTGACAGCTACCTCAACATGTGAAACTAAACAAAAAGCCAATAACAGAAGAGGCAAGAAAGTGAGAATTGAGCACTTCATTAGTAGACTTTCTTTCTGTCCTGAGTAAAATGGGCAAATAGTGCAGCCTATCCTTATCTGTTGCCACAGGTGCCTTCTTGCTGGAAACGTTCATGTGAAAGAGAGCTGTTTGTACATTTGTGTGTTTGTAAGTTTGGGAACAAGCAACTGACCCAAAAAACATACACTGGATCTGTGTAGAGACTTTAAAAAGTTTCCATTATTTTAATTATTTACCCTACTTTAAACTTATGCTTCCAAAAATGCTATAGTAGGGTCTCATTTGTACCCACTGCAAACATTAAATACATGGTTTGTCTGCCTGGCAGTGTGAAACATTGTGTTAGTTGTTACTTGAGGTGTCTTCTGCAATAGAAGGGTCACGTCTGTTGGTTTAGAGATCACCACAGTGTGTATCCTGTGGTAAACTAGGTGGCAACTCCAGCACGGGCTGTTGAAGAAACATTTATTCTATTTTGAGACATGCTTAGTCATCCTTGTTTTGGCCTCTAACAGGTTACAGGCATTACTCCTTATTCTCTCTTAGTGGAGCTGATGGACAAGTTGATGAGAAGGCCACTTTGTAAGAAACAGTTTGTGGTGGTGGAGGATGTGAATTCATAGCCCGAGTGTGTTGTGTAGTGCCAGCAGAAATGGGAGAATACACTGCACATTTCGTTGTGTGTTGGTAAAACTGACAGTTTACATCTCGCAGGTATGGAGCAGCTGCTCAATATGGGACAAGCATATGTAAGAGTATCTTTATTAGTAGAGAATATGATACAGCCTTCCTGTGTCCTGTAGAGAACATTCAGCTATAAATATTTCTTCACTGTTGTAAACAGAAAACTTCAGTAAAGTAACTTACCTTTAGTTTAGCTTTTTCTGATTGTTAAACCTGCTTATTTGATTGTTTTACTTGTGTTGGTGTAGGTGGTATAAAACACATTGGTATCCTTAATTGATAGTATATTTTGTGTTGGGTTTTTTCAGTATGCAGACCTAGTACATTTTGTGTTTAACTGAATTGTTACTTTAATGTGAATATTTTCTCTTGTCAGAATTAAAATGCTTTGTATGGGGACTTCTGCTTCTGATGTCAGGACTCTTTTGAAGACCTCATTTGCTGCATGGTTTAAAGGAAGATGATGTTGTTAGTGAATTCTGATCATTCTTCAGGAGGCTGGTGACCCTTGTATTGTTGGTGTGTCATGGACAACTCCAAATGGTAAAGGTGATATTTTTGTGACCTTATTTCAGATTAGCACTCTCATAGAGGAAGCAGTGGGTTAAGTTTAGATTAACAGCCCAAAAGCTCATTCTTTTCACTCTTAAAACCATGAACACTGTTTTTTAAAGAAAGTAAACCATTCACAATGGTTTTAAGAAGCTGTATTTTCACAATGGAACGGTGTATCTTCAGATATGCTTTCTCAGTTGTTTACAGTGTGGGCCAAATTTCATTTCGTGCTTGAATTCATTTCCCTCAGTCAGTGCAATTTTTTTTTTTCTTGTAATAAACCTCTAAAGATAGTGCTTATTTTGACCACTAGTTTTTTTGTTGCTTGAGGGCTGGTTTTGGCTAATGTTTTTCATTGTCTTCTCTTTTGTTAAACAAAAAAAAAAAAAAAAGAGAAGTAAGGTAAAAAGTAAATGGGAAGCCACACTTAATAGCTTCCAAATAAACAATTCTTACAATAAAATACAATGATTTATTTATCTTTTAGTAGCAGTACTTTGTTTAAGAAGATATTCAAAACAACACAATTTGCTTTCTAAGAATGCTGTATTTGCTCACTCTGTTTATTCATTCTGTTTCATCAGCTCTTTTTCAAAACACCACAGGCAGTTAATGCAACTTACAAAGGACTCCTGACTTTTTGCATCTTCCTAAGTCCTATCTAGATGCCACCAGTGTTTCCCATGTTAACAGTTCTGAGCATGTTTTACTACATGTGCCTTCGGCGCCGAGCTAGGACAGCGACGAGAGGAGAAATGAACAGTCGGAGGGCAATTGAATCGAACACCCGAGCCTTACCTATCAATGTTGAGATAGTTCAGTATGCCAAAGAAGTGTTGGATTTCAGCTCTCACTATGGCAGTGAAAACAGCATGTCGTACACCATGTGGAATTTGGCGGGTATTCCCAACGTGTACCCCAGCTCTGGTGACTTCACCCAGACTGCTGTCTTTCGAACTTACGGGACCTGGTGGGATCGTTGCCCGAGCGCTCGGCTGCCTTTCACGAGGACACCATCCACCTTCTGTAGCCAGGACTACGTGGAACTTGCTTTTGAAGAACCAGTTTATCCCACTGCAGTGCACATTCTGGAAACCTATCATCCTGGAGCTGTAGTCAGGATTTTGGCCTGCTCTGCCAATCCTTACTCACAAAATCCACCAGCTGAAGTAAGGTAATTTTCTTCTTCTTTATGCTTTCTTGCAAGATGTTAAATGCTACAAATAGGGCTGTTTAGTGAACTTTACTTCCTACTATTTAGCAGTTTTGTATCTGACCCACTAAAGCTTCCTTTATTTCTTCATGTTTTTAAAACTGTGGTGACTCATTTTGATAGCAGCTTCAGAGATGTAGACATTTTGTAGGAATTAATGCATCTCCTAATATCAAATCTAACTTGTGTAATGATAGCTTTGGTGTTGGAATTTTTATGGGAAAAAATTACTGTGTCTGTATAAAACACTACTTTTGAAATGATAGCAGCTCTTCCTCCATTAGGAAGAGGAAATTGTGTAAGAGAGTTTGAGGATGCATGGCTGCTGTATCATCCTGCTTCAAGTAGCCATGGACTCTTTCTTCTTTGCATGCTTTAGATTGCATGTATAGTACAATCAGGCACTGTAACTATTCATATGGAAATGAAGCTGAAAGCAGAAGCAGGAACAGTCAGACAAAAGGTGATGACATTTGTCTGATCTTCATTTTTGGTTTGGTCAAAGGGTGTGAGCTGCACTTGTTTTTACACTCGCTTCAGCTAAAAGAAGCAGATTTGATCCTGTTGGTTTTCCTTACATTAGGAAGTCTTGATGAAATTCCAGTTGCAGAATCAGGAGTGTGGTAACCTGGGGAATGGTAAGATAGTAAAGAAATGCACTGTGTGTGAGGTGAGGAGCTGTTAGTGAGGAGACGAGGGAATAAGAATGGAAGGAGAAAGTGAACAGGTCAAAGCACATAGTGAGGAAAAACATTGGGAAAAGCCATCAGTATATGCAACTGAAGTATTCAATATCAAAAAAAGATATAAAGGAAGGGTGAGCTGATAGAAGAAATACTTAACAAAATGTGTTCTGTAAAGATTAGTATGCCAACAAATCCTATATTACAATGATATACACGTTTTGGTGGTACAAGCAGTGCTAGCGTGGATGTTGGGTGATTTTTTACTGACTTGCTTTTACAGATGCTGCTAAAAAGTATATTTTTAGGTCCAACTTATTATCCCTTGCTTCCTAATACTAGGCCATTGATGTTCATTCAAAAACCCTTGGAAAATCAGGTGTCATGGTTTATATTCAAAATTCCCAGTTAATACATTTTGTATGATTCTGTAATCTACTGTGGTTAAATGCAGTTGCTTCTTTTACAGGTCCGATGGAAATGTGTTGTATAGCTCTAAAGTAAACATCTGAATTCAAGGAACAGTGATAGGTCAAAGTAATAATAGCCCACCTAACTTTAGAAGTATCAGTGCTTTTGGCACTGTAATACAGAACTTATTTACAGAATGGTATGTGGGGAAGGCAGCTTTAAGACTTTCAAATTCAGAACCTAATATGAAATGACTTCTGGGCAATTACTCTGTGAACTTCCATTTTACTTTTTTATTTTATGATGTGGATTTTATTCTTTATGGTGGAGCACAGAACGGAGGAAAGCTCAAAAATATTTAACTGAAGGATCTGTTTAATTAGGTATACCAAAAAAAAAAAGAAAATTATATGGAGAACTAAAAGGAGATGGAAGTGAAAATACTAATATAAAACATCATGGTATGCGCTTTATGACTTCTCTTGATGTGTGGTCAGAGTGAGAGCTCAGATGTGAGATGTGAGTGAGAGCTTCATAATAAAAGATGAAGTTTCTGTAGGATCTTGCTTTTTAATTTCTAGGCAAGAATACCCCGTTCTGCCTGCATAGGTAAACATTTCTTGTTGGAAAAAGGTTGTCTCAGGCATCTGTGGAAGGAATTGTCCGTGCTGCCTCTTCAATACTTGTTAGTCTGCATGCTAGGGGAGTGTTAGAGAGACCCTTTTTTCTGTTTACTTACCTTTCCTCAGCAGGACTTGCCTGTTTGGAGCTGCACATTTGGTTTGTCTCTTTTCTTCTAAAGGAGGCAAATGACTTATGTGCGGTATCTTGAAGGGAAGATGAAGAAACCCTTCCTCCACATAAGGGACACAATGTTTTTTTCTCTGTTCATTTGCTCACCTTTATGAGGGGAATATGAAGAGTTGCAAGAGTGCAGTCTTTTCTGCTTCTGTTCATGGTCTCTTGTTTTTACTTTCAAAAATTCTCTGAGATATCAGCTAAGAATTCTTTTTTTGAAGATGGAATGATGCTGTAATCTCAGGTGATTCCTTGTTTAACTGATGTTTTGGTCTTGAAGCACTGCCATACTATTTTCTTCTGTTAAAAAAGGCCATGACCTACTTACTCAAAAGGCGCTCAGAACCTTGTTTTCCTCTTCTGACTATTTTGATACTTGGTTTATTACCAGTGAAACTTTTCAGTACTACTTTGTTTTATCATCTGACACTGTATCTGTTTCTGAACACCAGTGTAGAAAGGGCAGGTCATTAGGAAAGTTCTTTTTCACCAGTTCCTACTTTTGATACACAAAGAAGGGCAAACTATCGGTGAAGTCAAAGCTGCTGAGAGGAAAAAATCTGTTCAGACTTGCTTAAATGTTATGTTTAGTGGATTATACTGCTCCAACTAGGTAATATTTTTTCTTTTTGGTTAGTGTTTAAACCATCAGCTCATTCAAAACTTTGCTGTGTACAGAAATTTCTATGCTACAAGAGTCTTTGTGAGGAGCTAGTGTATCACAGTTCTTGCTCAAGAGAATTTTATATATTTTTGTTAAACAATGACTAACACCCACATACTTGGTCAATGTATTACTCACTTTATGCTTCAGTTGCATAAAAGAACATGCAGGTGTTCAGAAAATGGTCTTTGGTCATGTTCCTTTGTTGCTGGTGCACTGAATACTCCTATTGCAGCTTTGTATGCTGCTCTCTCAGGTGAGCTTTATTCAGTGTCTTTAGAGGTAGGGTCAGATCTTCATGGAATGGGAATAAGCATTTACTTCTCAGAGGGTATGTAATTGTTTCTAAGTGATCGTCATACTTTGAGCACGACAGTTAGTTTGAAGTTTCTTTCATTATGGTTTAACCAGCATCCACCAACTGGAGGATTCTCTGTCCTCTCGTGTCTTGTGCTGCTTTAAACACAGAAGGCATTACATCACTTTTCTTCACATAAAACAATTTTTAAAAATCATAAATGTCAGAGAAACTGCTGTTCTAACACATGGAAGCCTTTTGTGCTTTTCATTTGTGTCTCTCACACTTTGACTGGTGAGAAGTGTAGGTAATTCCTTAAACTATACTAACATTCCATGTACAGATTTGTTATGTGAATTACCTGGGTGCAGAAAACCCAAGAAAAAAATTAATAGTCCGAGATTAGGGATATGTAACATAAAGTCTCAGTTTTTATGTGGTGAAGAAATCAATCCCTATTTTTGTGTTATGATCATTATACTAGTGTGGCCCTGGGACTTTGTACTATAGTGCATATTCTGTGTTTGTAAGGTTTGGTGACAATGCTGAGTTGTCATCAAGCTTCAGCCAGTGGAAGAGGCAGAGCGCTACACACATGGGGTGGGGACAAATGCAGTGTGAGTTGAACCCAACCAAGAGAGTTTTCTTTGTTTTTCCTAGTGTATTAGATTGATGGGGAAGATACAGCTAGTTTCTGTGATGAGAAAAATGGTTCTTTTCCTGTTCTTTTTCCTCCTTTTTTACTTAGAAGGCTTACTCTTGATGGTTCCCTGATGACTTCTTCAGTGTCAGCCCTTTTGATACATTTTGATATTCTTAATAGTTAGTTGTTGTTAGTCTTTGTTTAAATGGGAATTATGAAGTCAAAAATAATTTTTTTCAGAAGTTTTTCAACTTTTTTCTTTTTATAAAAATAACTTTAGTTTTTAAGTTTGGAGTATAAAACAAAATATCGGCCTCTGTTCTCCTGTTGTGGTCTTTTAAAATTTAATTTGACTGTTGTTTTTATATCATATATGTTATAATGATACTGTATATTCATGTGCTTTTGCAAAAGCTCAAAATCAGAGATTCCTAACTAGTCTGCAATCTGTGGCTGTACTTGGAGTGATATTTTATAGCATATGTCCTCCCTGCTATGCAGTGATTGCTTTTTCAGTAATTAGAGATTATCTTGTGATTAACTTTTTCTTGTTTTCTACAGATAAGGTCTGACACTTACTGGGGTTTTTGGCACAGATGAGATACCATGATCATTTGTCTGGGACCACTTCCATTCTGCCTTGTGTATTCCTGTTGTTTATTTCTATTTAATTTGTTTAATTTCATGTCGTTTAGAATTTTGCTAGAAAATTGAGCATGGCTCAGTATTTCCAAGCTTAACTGTGTTTGCTGCTTGCAAAGTTTCTTCCTGTTTCTGAAAGTCTTAAAGCCTGTAGAGGCAGAAGCTGCTACAAACCAGAGGAGTAGGCTAATGAAGATGGACAATATAAAAGGCTCCCTCTCCTTCCAATGGGAAATTCATTGTATTTAAGCAGCCTGGACAGGGATCAAAATATTTGATGGAACCTCCACCTCCTCTGCCCCCCACACCCCCTTTTTAAAAAAAGGGAGTGAAACCAGAAAGGCAACGTACTGAATGTAAAATATCATGAATTCTTGCTTGTAGAGAGTGGCATTCAGATGGTTCTGTCTCTCTACCTTTTATTCCCTGAGAATCTCAGATGAAAACACCCAAAACACTGCTGATACCATCAACACATTAGAGTGTGATAAGGAACCTTCGGGCCTGTATCTCACCTATGTGTAACACACAAGTTCTAGACATTTGCATCCTTACTTAAAACTCGTTTTGACATCTTCAGGCAAACAGCTTTTTCTTTTTCAGATGCCTGTCATAGAAAAATGAATTCTGGCTTCATGGAATACTGTCATTTTTGAGAAACTCCTAAAAAGCTCATGTAGACAGAGCAGTTACTTGAAGTACCTTTTGCTATTTTAAATGTCCTGAGCATTCTTAGAGACTTGTCTGCTGTCTCTGGTATTTCAGAATTGAACTCTTGGTAGAAATGAAAATTTGCTTTCTATTTTCCCATAATATTTAGACTGCTGTGAACTCTGCTTAATTTGAATGATTCCTAAATTGCGCTCATGATCTTCCCAGTCTTCCCTGCCTTTTGTGTTTATGAGTTCACTGCTGAGGTCAGGGGTACACTTTCCAGGTTGGTTTGAACTAGTCTGCTAATGCATCCCTGGCATATTTGCAGGCAGGAGATGTTTTCTTGTAGGTAATCTACAGATTTTTGCTGTGCAGTTGCTCGGCTAAGAGCAGCATGTGATTATAATTGTTGCAGAAGTTGTATTTTCATCAAAGGTGTGGTTATATTCTCTGAGATTTCTTATATTCTCCTTGTTGGTCTATCTGGAAATCTTTCTTCTATTGGCATTTAACTCAGCTATTAGTTTCTTGAAGCAAGGCATTTATTGGATTGCTTGTAGTGCTTTTTTTACTTTCTACACCTATCTCGATTTGACAGTACAAGAAACCTCAACAATTGCAAGCTAAGTTCAATCTTGTACTGCTGGAGAGAAATCTGATTACTTTTCCTAGAAGCTCCTTTTCCAAAGACTCTCTTTTATTGCATATATTTCTTCAGAAGTAACCAGGTCTGCTCAGGCATCATCCTAACCATTAAAAACCTTTCCAACAGCATTAGGTCAACAAAAAATTAGGCAAGCTTTAAATACATGCTGTCATTTGACACAGACCCTACAAGTATGATTCTCAGCCTGGAAATCACCAGACTGTATTTTCCTTCATGGTGAAGGATGAGTAATGGGGATTTTTAAAATATTTTTAGTATTTTTTACCACATAGGTTTATGGAGTCTTTAGTATCAGAGAAAATTGGGTTCCTGTCTGTCTTCATGAGACAGAGTGAAATTTAATGGGAGAACTGAGTGCATGCCTGAATGGCTGAATGGAGAAACTCATTTAATGTCCTCCTTTTCTTCAATCACTAGAGAAAATAATACAGATGTTGCTGATTCTTACTCAGGCTTTGCCTGGCACCCCATGCTGGAAAGACTGAAGTTTTCTAACACATTGCTGATGAAACCTTCTCATGAAAGCGTTCTCATTGTGACATCTTCGATCAGCTGTTACTATATATCTGCAAGACTGGAGAACAAACAATGTACTACCCGAATTCATTTGATTCTACTTGATTTTTTGAGAGCTATCTAATTAACTTGGGGTGTGAGGTAGGCAGAAATCCTTTGACTTCTTTAAAGGTATTTATTGCAATTCAGTTTCTCTTTGTTTTGGGTTAAATAGTTTATTGAGCATTGTAAGCTTGAAACAGATGCAGGCAACCTTCTTAGGGAAACTGATTTTGGTACATATCCTCAAACCAGGGCTGACTGTAAAAATGCCATTATTGTTAAAGATTTTTAAGTGGATTCCCATAACAAAAGAATGTTCCAGAATAGAAGAATTGAATTCTTGCTGAAGTCTCTTGGAAATTTAGAGTTTTTTGATCCTGATGTGAGTTCTTCACTCCCATTCTGATTACATGCAGCCTGTTTAAATATCACAGTGGTGATTCTAGAGGAAGAGATTACTTCCACTTGTAGTAAGGGGTTAAGAGCACAGGAAGGATTTACCAGGCTTGACTCAGAGCAACTGCTATTGCCTGCTCTTGTGTATGGTGCCACCAAGGCAGAGGACATCATCAAATCAACCTGACAGACTTGAGATTTTTCAGATAAACCAAGAGCTAACTCCTTTGAAGTTAGATTGCTAGACTGTTGATGAAAAGTAAACAGTATGACAAGGACAGTGGAAAACTGTCACTGGTTTTGTTGTTCATCAGCATTTAGTATGCAATGTGGAGCTTCACAAGACTGTGAAGTCATGCTACGTGTCCTTCATTTTCTCTAGTTTATTACAAAGACTGGAAACGGGCTGCTGCTTGCTGGAGCTGGTTATTGCACTGCAATTTGATGAGCCCAGATCTCCAAATGCATTATTTTTTTTTCCAGAGCTCTGCTGCTGCTAGATAATCCTCTCTCCAGGGTCCAAAAGGAGAAGTCAATAACAGACACATTCTGCTAAAAGTTGATGGTCCAATGTGTGTTAGATTAGTGAAAAAACAGCCTTGAGTTTCCCTAAGGGTACTTTGAGTGGGTACATGGAAGTGTCTAAGCAAAATGTCAGATGGTGATCTGGATGTGTTCAAGGAAGGTCATGTGCCTTGCCAGCCCTAAGTATTTGCTTAGAGAATCGACCTATGTGAGGGGGTGTGACAGTGAGACTACAGCTGTTACTTTGCCATGAGTTGACATTCATTCTGTAATTAATGAAATCTTTTCTTAATACTATGTCTCTCTTATGAAAACTGTTAGTTTTAGGGTAGAGCCATCCACTCTCCTGTGTCAGTACTTTTATGTGCCGTATGCTCTCTACCCTTGTATGTTTGTTTTTACTTCATTTTTTTTTTTCTGTTTTTTTTTTCTTTTGAATGTAAGAGGTCTGAAAGTCTCCCATTCTACTATAAGATACTTGGAGAGCAGCATGATGTAGGATAGGAAAATATATCTGTGCGTACCTGAAAATATCCATTGTGAAATGGAAGTTTCAGTCACTATGGATTAATTTTCTTAATTTTCCTACTAGCAAATATCAAACTTCCAAACCTTACTTATGCTGTGTGCAATGTTCTAGTGAAAATCCCTACATTTGTTTTGCTTTCTGTTATGGTGGAAAGAGTTTAAGCATTTGGTTCTGAAAGTAAAACATGATTGATTTTATTTTCTAATTAATATTTCCCCTCTTATCCCCACAAGTGTTCTGTGGTAGGTACCAGTGTTAAGCAATACTTATAAGTTCAAAGAAGTGATGTTTGATAGGGAAAGCCAAGATGCTGAGGTCCTGGGGAGCAGATGGAGTGCTTCTGAGATTCATGTGACAGGACAAGAAGTTTGAAGCTGGGACTAGGGTGATAATAGATGGCATACATGTGGAAGTGTCTGGATTAGTATCGAGGTAAGCATATTGTCAAAGCGAGTAGCAGTAGTAACTGCTAGAGGCTTTCTTCTTTAGGAATTAACGAGACTTGAGGGACAGAAAACATGGACATAAGTGACTGAAGGGTCACTTATGACTGAGTGATGACCCATGCAGATAAAAAAGGGCATGATTCTGTTTTCAGGCCTTTAGGCAAGTTTGGGAGTGCTGAAGATCTAAGGAGTGTAAGACTTGGATCCTCCAGATTATTCAGTTGGCAGCAGTTTCCCTGTCACTTACTGGAGGAGATTTTGGGTCTGTGTGTGAAAGTAGGGATGTATGTGTGGTAGTTCTGTGCATGCCCTGAACTTCTGTCTGTCAGTGGACCAAAGAGGAGAAAGGCTTTTCAGTTCAGCAGTTTGAAAATTCTGACGTCTTTTGCAAAGGACCCTTTCAAAAATGACTTGAAGTTTCTACTTTCTTTGCTGATTTGTCAGTGAATTACTTTGAAAAGGAACATTTTGCTTGCCTAGGCAGATCAACAAAGTAAAATTTATTATTTTTTTTAGTAATTTGTAATACTGTAATTTGGACAGGCTTGATATTAAAGAATCTGAGTGGTAAGGGTTTTTGCTTTTGTTTTACAGGAAATAAGAGGTCAGATGACACTCTTTGGGTTATATGACAAGACCATTCCTTGTGTACTTATACTAACACGCCATCATTGTAAAGACATCAGCAATCCATTTGTTTCAATTACCTTACCTAAGAGATGTTAGCCAAACTGGGGCACAGATAATACTAACACAAGTGACTATGACTCTACAGCTTGTTTTGTTATTCAGCAATGCAGAGAAAATATGCTAAGGTCATGAATTAGTCTGTCCTGTTAAATTCATCCATAGGATGTTTATCAAATCTAGGGAAAACATAAGTTTCATAAATCATCTTTTCAGCCATTTTTCTTTCTTGTTAAATACTTCTATGTTGCCCTCTTACTATGCTCAGGAATTGCTTTAGTAACTTTGATTTAAATTCCTGTACTGTATGTGTGCCTTTTTTTTATTTTTTTTTTCACAGATGGGAAATACTTTGGTCTGACGCACCTACCAAGGTGAATGGTCCTCAGGCTCGGCAGTTCACACCTTGTATCAAGCAGATAAACTTTCCCACAAACTTAATCCGACTGGAAGTGAACAGCTCTCTTCTGGACTATTACACTGAATTGGATGCAGTAGTACTACATGGTGTGAAAGAGAGGCCTGTGCTTTCACTTAAGACTTCAATGATTGATATGAATGATATAGATGAAGATGAGGATGAAGAAAAATTTGCCTGTGGAATGGACACCCTTCATAAACAGTTCAACATTGTTACCCTCAGGGAATGGCCAACTAATGGATATTTTGATAAACTGCCTTATGAGGTGAGAAAAGCATTTTTATGCTCGATCATTATCTTGATCATTAAAGGTGTAAAGGTCCTTTACAGGATATTGGTCGGGATTGTTTGTTTTTCTCAGTTAGCTCCTTGCATTCCTTTTG
Source organism: Illadopsis cleaveri (assembly GCA_013399915.1). Lineage (NCBI taxonomy): Eukaryota > Metazoa > Chordata > Aves > Passeriformes > Timaliidae > Illadopsis > Illadopsis cleaveri. The sequence goes on from VXBB01011937.1 coordinate 77,981, forward strand.
AATCTCCTGCATTTACTGTATAGGTGTGCCTGAATTCTGTAAGTCTGTCTGCTTCCATGGGTGGATGTTAGATATTTGCATAGTTATTGCACTCTTATTTTTCAAGAATCTGTGCATTCACATACAGTTTTTACACCAGTTATTCTAGCCTTGCATTTCTAGCTCTAGAACCTAGAAGCTTTTAGCAGTTTTCCAGTAGGTTTTTAGTCCTCATGCTTGACAAAGAAAAGATAAAGGAGAGATATGAAAATATTCAGAAAACGTCTGGAAGTGGAAATAGTTTGCAATAGGATAAAAGTTTGTTTATCTTGTTTTCTCTCTTACAAAACTTAGAGAGTTTTCTTCTTGAAAGTGCCATATTTTTATATTATTTGCCAGTATTTTGACTACCCCAGTTTGTGAACTTTTTCCATCCAGCTAAATTTTGAATTGTGTTGCAGGTAAAATGTCTTATAGCTGGACTTCTGCACACTGTCTTCTTTTTATGCTTGCTACTTTTTATTCTATCATTAGCACAGAAAACAGTTGTGAATAAACTCCTTTCAGATCCCCTGGCAGCACGATGGTTGCAAGTGTGCTCAGAGTCTGTTGATGAGTATTTTCTTCTAATTTCCAATGTAATGAAATTGTGGAGTGTGATTGCTGAATACCATGTGCAGGCCAGACAGTTCTCAGTGGTGTGCAGCTGTTTATGAAAGCTGGTACCCTGATTGGAGTAAGAATTGAGAGCAGAAACAATTATCTTCACCTCTCCTGAAATAAACTGTTGGCACATCATGGAAACGAGCCTTTACTTGCTGGTCAGACCTTCGGACTTGGGCAGAGACAAGATTATTCCTGCTTTTTAGTGCGCTGCAATCTGGCAGAGGCAGCAAGTGTTCATTCACTGTGGTAACTCAGCAAATGCTCAGAATGTTTGTGGCTTGAACCAAACTCGATTTTCAAAGGGAAGGGAGCATGGTGAGGTGCTGCCATGGATTGAAGGGTGCTTGCAGAAATACCTGATCTAATCAAATAGAATTTTGGTCTTACTACATCTTTTAACTCTGACTACCCCAGTTTGATGCATGAAGGCCATGGTTGGGTGACCATGTGCCCTAGTAGCCTGCAGAAGTTTGCTGTGCTTGTAAAGAGGAAAGAGAAAGGAAGAGAATGTAACAGCTCTTACTGTCTTCTCTTGAAACTTCTTTTGAAACCAAAACTCTTGAGTTTGGTTTGTTTTTTTGTTGTTGTTGTTGATGCAGTGGAATAATAAATGAGGATAGTAACTTTATGATGAGTTAGCTCTAGTGGTGTTTGTTTGTTTTTCCTCAGAATACACATGATGTTTACTGTTGATGCTTGCATAGCAGTGCTGAAGTAAAGAAAGTACTTTGCATAGTTGTTTGAGAGTTTGAAAACATGATGGTTTTAGTAATTCAAGGAAATTAATGGTAGATAAATCTTCATTTAAGTGTAGGAATTTTTCTTGTTTGAAAAGGCTGGATAAATTAATTTGGCATATACTAGAATATCAGAGAGATTGATTAATCTCTTTTCTGTTCAACATGATCATAGAATCATGAAGGTGGAAAAAGACCTCCAAGATCATTGAATCAAACCATAAATGGTTGATTACACATATTAAAAATTTAATTTAGGAAGTATTTATGTAGTTTTGTTACTCCTATGAACTTCTGTCTCAATGTCTTCATTGTGTTTTTCTGCTCTCCCGTTTGTCTACCAGCTTCCTTTTTTATCCATTTTTTAATATGTTTGGTTTCATGAATAAATTTATATGGTCTGTCAATAGCAAGGACATTTTTCTTCTTCTGCTTTGATTTAAAGAAACTGAAAATATGGGTGGAATATTCATCAGAAAACTGTAAAAGACTATTTCTGTACTGGTTTTGTGACAGCAGAAATCCCAGTTTCCTACTTTCTAGTCCAGCTGGAAGGGTTGGGCATCGGAACAACAAAAATGTTGTATTTGGTAGTGTGACAGTTTTTATGACATTGAATATGGAAGCAGTACTTTGCATGCTGTATTTAAGACTGAAAAATGTCAGATTTTTATGGGAAGTGTTCAAACTGTGGATGAAGTAGGGGAATTGCTGACTCCTTCCGGTTTTGATTGATGCATTACATGAAAAATTGTAAGTGTATATTGACAGTCAGTGTGTAACTGTCCTGAGTTTTTGTGAACATGCCTGTTCCTTATTTGAGCTGTTTGAAGCTTTTTCATACTACCCGCTGTAATTCACGAAATATTCAAGCTGTGTGGGTTTTGCTAAGTAGGCAGCAGTTCCTTCAGCCTTTTTTTTTTTTTGCCTTTGTTGTATTTCTGAAACTTCCATAGGCTATCCTTTCATAGAGTATGTTGTTTCTCAAAATGGCATTAGGAATGGTTTGCTGCAGTGTGAACTCTATGGACAAAGCAAATTTGTCTGTATCCTACAGATATTGTGGGTTTGACCAACATCCAGACATTTTTTTCTGATGAAACCAAGTTGAACATTATCGTGGCTCTAGCCACAGAAAGTATTTTGTTAGGTACAAAAGGTTGTTGCTTGCTGTTTTTCAGCAAAAAAGTTTAAAAAGCTAAAAAACCTTTTGTTTCAATAAGTATTATTAGAAACTGCACCACTGGTAAAGTTGTTCCCCCTGTACTGAGGAGTGGAAGTTCTGTCTGGGCTTATAATTGTTTGGGCTTGTAAGCAAACTTTGCAGTGGGTGAGAAGCTTATTTTTTTTTTTTTTTTTTTTTTTTTTTTTTTTTTTTTGTTTGGTTTTTTTTTTTTTGTTGTTTTT
>VXBB01011937.1:80795-135634 GCA_013399915.1 Illadopsis cleaveri
TTCTTTTTTTTTCTGTTTTGTTTTGTTTTGGTTTGTTGTTGTTGTTGTTTCGGGTTTTTTGGGGGTTTTGTTTTGTTTTGTTTTTAAGATGTTATATTTTTATTTGGTCGTTCAGAAAGTATGCCTGTATGTGAGATGCTGTAATCAAGGACTACCATGATCTTAAAAATATGGATTGGGTAGGAATCAGGATTCTTCTTGTGCTCAGCACACAGTGATTTTGTGTACATCTGTTTGTTGAATTGTGGGGAATTACGATTTAGAGACCTTCTAGTTTTGGAGGTGTTCATTGTAGTGGGCGTTGATCTCACCACGTGTGTAGAGCTGGCGTGTGCCATATTTGCCCTGGGAATGGGAGAGGAAGTACTTTTGTACTTTTAGTCCATCATAGCCTAAAAAGGCAATCAGTGGTGTATAAATTATATTTTGTTTTCCTCTTTCTATTATTTTTTCCAATAAACTCTGTTTTTACTGATTGATTTATAAGAAAGTGTGAAATAATAATGATTGTCGTCGTTTTTCATAAAATCACAGTAAAAACTGTTATTTGTGAGAAACTGCATTATGAAATTAGCTTTCAAAGCAGATGCTCAGTTCTGTAGCATTCTCGGAATCACCACGAACACAGTGTAGCACAGTACAGCACATCATGTCACATACTCATTATGATATCAAATTGTACTTTATGCTAGGGTACACAGACACAAAAAGGATGCTCCTGACAGACACCAGACTCCAGGCTAATGGTGATTAATGGTTATTGGCCTGTACGTTTTGAACCTGTTATCTTTGTTTAATCAAAAGGCAGGAAAAAAGCACTTTATAACATAGTATCATAGGAGTGACATTTCATTGTATGTTTTCATTCTATGCATTATGAAGTAGCACAATTTCAGTAAAAAATATTGCCGGGTTTTTTTGATTGAGACATGGGGGATTTCATCTCAGGTGTGGAAAGACATCCTGTGTGTTACAAATACTCATTGAAGTCATCAATTAGTGTAAATGGACATTGTTCAGTCATTTATCGTTTCATTCACTGTTCTCTGTGTTGCTCAGAGGCTACAAAATAACTTTTTTCTCACTGAATGAAATTTGTATTACTTTGGTTTTATCAAACATTATGTCGCATTAATTGTAGACATAAATTCTGTTAATTGTGCAGCCTCTGCTGAGCTTTCAGCTCTAGAAAACTTAGTAAGTAGCCATGGGAGAAAAATCTGAGGGAAAAGGCATTAATATAATAGATATTTAGCTGACTTACATAGTGTGGATTAGCTGAAAGTTTGCAAAAATCAAGATACTAATTTGGGATTATGTCTTTGTTAGCTCCTAGTTATTTTGGATATTTTAGGATATTTCAAAATGTCAGCAGGCTCCTAGATTTCAGTTGGGTGCAAACTTTGCTGATTATAATATAACTGCAGTTATTATATGTGCATATATATTTTTTATATGTGCACATATATATGTGCATGTATATATATATATATATGCTGTTACATGGAAATGTCTGTGCTGGTCCTCTGCATCAACCTAAGTTCCAGACACCCGCAGAGACAAAATCCTGGGCTGTTTTTAGGGCAAAGGACAAGCAAGGAGAAGAGAAGATGAAAGGTTTGAAACGAAGCATGAAAGAAACGGGTATATCTAACACTATTTTTGCATTGGACTTGAACTAAATTTTTTTAAGATACGTAGATCTTGTTGGAAATCTAAATACTAAATCTGGAGCTGAGTAGGAAGTAACATTTTCCATTTTGCAGGAAGTTGAATTGTTTTGTTGTTCCAAAAATGAAGGGGGGAGGAGGGGAGGTGGAAAGTAGCTGCATAATAAAGTGATGCATTGGAAGTACAATCTGTTTGAATCTCACAAAAAGCTCCATTTTCATTTTACCTCACGGATTTTATTCTGATTTTTGGTGGATTTGCCTCATGAGTCCTTCTAAGACATTAAAATGAAACATGTTGGTATTTTGAAAGGACCACGGGATTCTCTTCTGTTTAAGTTGATTTGTGAGTTGTGGTTTTTTTAATTTACACTGATTCATTTCAAGCGACTGTTTCCCACTCTGCTTGAAAACAATCAATTTAAGTTATATAACTTGAGTGCAGGTGCTTATATCTGCTAGGGACAGCTCTGGTAAAGTAAACATTAATTTTTAGATTTCATTTTTCAAGTGCATTTGCTCTCAGTTCCTAAGCTAAAGGAGATTTATTTATTTTGTTGGGCATTTTTGTTATTTCCTATAGTGAAGTATTTATGTCTGTGTGCGTGTTGATCTTTCCTTGGAAAGGAAAACTGAGCGTGATAGGAGAGGAGGGATATTTCTTAGTTTCTGAGTGTGACATAAGTTATTACAAAAACTGTTACAGTAATGCTAGTCAGAAAGGCTAGTGATTATTCTGAAGCTGAGATGATTCAACTGATACAGTTAAAAAGGGGTTTTGCCTTTCAGATTTGACTCTGGTATAGAACAAAAATGCTCTCAAATTATTACAGCAAGGAAGAGATTGTAAAAGGAGATCTGATTATGTTGAATTTTTTTACCTGGTGGCAAAGTCCAGAGGAGAGGATATAAGAGAGAAGACAAAACCCTGATTTTTAAAGTAGGGAGAAGAGGAATAAATCTGAAATCGGTTCGGGGTGTGGGGAAACTGGGACATGGTATGGTTTTTCCATATACTTTGCAAATATCTCCTATCTTAAAAACCAAATACAGACAAGAAGGAGGATGCCAGTTCTGTGTTCTGTTCAATGAAAGAGCAGACTTAGTGAAAGAAAATATATAAACATAGTGTTTACATATATATCACTGTTTAAATTAGCATGGGTAAAGAAACTTCTGATTTGAAAGCTTCCTGTCACTTTCATATGCTGATCTGCTTTTTCCTTTCTTGTTTAGCATGTTGTCAAATTGAGAAGGCAGTGCAGTTCTATTTAATAGTTAATCAATTTATTTGAGAAGTTACTTTTAAGTAAAAGGTTTTACTTTCTTTGAAGTTAGAACATATTTTCTTATTCCTTTGCAGTTTTCCCTTAACGTTTGATCAGGTACTTAATATTCTATGGCTTTTTTTTCCCTGTTTTTAATATAGCTCATCCAGTTGATTTTGAGTCACCTTACGGTACCAGACCTGTGTAGACTAGCACAAACTTGTAAGCTACTGTATCAACATTGCTGTGATCCTCTACAGTACATTCATCTCAGTTTACAACCTTACTGGGCAAGGATTAATGACACATCCCTGGAGTACCTACAGTCTCGCTGCACTCTCATCCAGTGGCTGAATTTATCTTGGACTGGAAACAGGGGAGCCATCTCTGTTTCAGGATTTAGCAGGTCAGTGTTAAAGGTACAGAAATGTTTTGACAAGCTCTGTTTGCAGAGTTGCTGCACGGTAGTTTCACTAAATATTTGAAACTTTATTAAAAGGCAAAAAGTGTCTTGGATTTACTCTAAATGGTGTGATTGTTACAACGTAGAAAAAAGGAACAGCTAAAACAGTAGGAGATGTTAAATATAGCAGCAGAAGTCCGTAGCAGTCTGCAGAATCTGCATGTTCCAAGCTGCCTGTGACTGAAAGGCTTCTTTCAGGGGGAGCAGTGTTTTGCTTTCTTCTGGGTTTCTAAAACTCTGCTAGAACTGAGCTATCGAAAATCCATCTCGCATGGAAAATGTTTGTGGTTGTTCTTTGGACAGATGAGTCATCAGTAGGACTGCATTAGAATGGCTGCGGTAATAAACTGATTGCATGCTCACATGGTATGAGCCAAGTAATCACTGGAGTCCAATGTAAATGCAAATATTTTCATAAAAATGATTTAAAACATTAGCCCTGTTGGAAAACAGGGGGGTTGCATGTGCGTATTCCAATGAGCTGAAAATATGACTGTGGTGTAGGTCATTAAAATAGCAAATTTGCAGGGATTCTTCTCTGTATAACAGCCATGTTCTCTGCTTTTTAAAGATATCATTTCTTGCTTCTTTGCTCATTTGCATTACTTAAACAGCTTCTATCAATGCATTTCATTTAAGCAAAAGTTGTTGCTTCAACTAAGGGGTAATCAGCAATGGCAGGTGAAAGCAGAAATTGACTGATAAGAAACAGAAGTGTTTAATGTATCTGAGAAAGTTGTCTTAACTCTTATTTGTTTTCTGAATAAAAAGGTTAACTCAAGTATGCAGACATTTTCTGTCCTTTCGTGCCTAAGTTCCTTACCTGAGGAAGTAAAATATTTTGAAGAAATACTTTGTCAAGATGGGAATGTTGCTTGTGTTTTTCCAGACCCTCCAGTATAATGCAAGAATCCTATGCCTTTTTTGTGCTTATTGGTAGAAAAAGAAAATAGATGTTGACTGGTTGTTGAGCAAAAAATTTCTCCTAAATTTGGATTTCATGTTAGATACTTCATGCAGAGGATAAATAGGCAAGCTTTAATTGACAATTCAATTCTGAAATCATGAAGAGCATGCTTTCTGATGCTTAGCTATTAAACGTGTCTTTTGGAAACTTAACATATGTGAATCTTTGTGGCAACTTTTTTTCATTTCCATGATTTATTTTTTTTTTAGCATACAGTACTGCTAAAAATCTTTGTAGGCTTGGAAGAAATTACTGCCAGATTCAGAGGCTTACAAACTTTACAATTCTGGCATTTCTGACTTCCACTTAGTTGAAAATGACTTTATTTTACTATTTTTTTTTCTTCAGTGCTGAACTACTAGTGACATTTATGTGTATACAATGTTTTTAAATAATGAATATTTATTATTTGTCTATTAATAATCTGCAAGTAGACATTTTCAGTTTATATTTCTTATAAGGGATTATATTTATTTGTAAAAAATGGGAAAAAATTTTTGACATTGTTGAACTTCTGAAATTAGCTTAGTTTTAGGAAAAAGTGTTTCTTGGAAGAGATGGATGCTGTCTGGGAATGGGAGATACAGTTCAATCTGAAATTTTAGAAGCAGAGTTATAAGCTAAATAATTTGTGCGTCTAAACTGTGCTTATCATTTTCCCTTCTGAGACAAAAAATCTCCACTGTAACTAGGTCTGGTTTTAAACCTTTTTCTATTTCAGAAATAATTTTGCAACCCTTTGTTCTGTGAAAGTCTTTTCTAGTAGAAGCCCCAACACAAGTTTTTCTTTCAATAGTCTTCATCAGCATGTTTGTCAAATTTGCTGTGCTCCCGGAGAGGAAAATTTGCTGCTCATTTGCCATGAGAATATCTACTAATAGAGGAGACTCATTAGAACAAGACTTGCTTTTCAAAAGCATTATCTAACTCTTGTTGAAAAAGGAGCCTCCTCGTATGAAATACTGTTCCTTGACAGATAAATCTGTCAATAAATTCTTTAGTTCTATTGCCCTGGTTGTCATTAAGATACCTCCACCCGAGGAATATGACAGCATCCAGGACACGTAATCAAGAGCTCGCACCATTTTTCCTTTTGTCCAAAACCAAGACACATGTATTTTTGTATTTTTCTCAGCATTTGGAGTTACAGTTGTCAGTGTTGAATTCAAAACTAGTAGAGTTGGTTTAATTCTTATAGTTGTACAGTTTAAGTTTCTACAAGTCAGGGTATGTTTAAATGCTACTCTTGCTTTAATCTTATTTGGGAAAATATCTTTCAAAAATGTTTTTATCTGTTGTTTCTTATGACAGTCTTAGAAGTAATAGCTTGTATAAAATTGTCATTTGAAAATGTTCATACATGCATGAAATGATTGAAAATACTAGGAAATTATTGGAAATACATATTTTCTTCAAAATGTATTAAAGTGAAAAGAAGTTAAAAGTAATTTTCAGAAATGTGACTGGAGCAAATACTGTATTATCATGAGAAGACAGAATGCTTCAGGCATATGAACATCCTGAGGCAAAGCTGAAGGTATTTTAACTTATTGATAACATCTACTCCTTAGGGCTAAAAATTACTATAATAAATTTTTCATTTCAGCATATAATATGAATTAACTAAACTTTATATTAGATTGAACTAAAAGTGTACAAAAAAGTGAAAGGAATATCTGAGCAGTCTCAGGAGTCTGAAATGCAAAATGACAAGGAATAAGCAAAGATTTCACAGCAAGCATTACATAAGCAGCTCTGCATTTCTCTTGGCTTTGGAGGTCTGGTGAATCTCTTCATGCCAGGGGGAAATATCAGTGTGGGAGGGTAGGACCTATATAGGAAGAGTGAGGGGAGTTGATTGGAGCAGTACTAAATATTGAGATGCTGAATAAATGCTCTGAGGTTTAAACAGCTTAAGGACAGTGACAGTTTAAAAACAGAGTTCTGCATGCAGATTTCATTGGATCACTGATAATGTCATTAACTTGTTTAAACTCTCCTGCTTTAAATATCTGAGGAATTAGGATTTTTATTTACATCTGACATTTTACACTGTGAAAATGAATTAATAGTGTTTTATTTTCAGGTTAGTGATGCAGTATTTGCACATCCAGGAATATTTCTGTAACAGTTTTGCTGTTGTTCACGTTTGAAGGCTTTCATTGCCTTTAGTAGAAGTTTTGACAGTGTTTAATTTGGTGAGGCTTTGCTAGAAGTCAAGCTAGCAGGGGGGTCAGAGAAATTACTGAAATATGCACCAAACAGTCTCAGAAAATAGAAGTAATGTGTGACTTTACAGGGCTTCTCAATTTAACAATCAGATCTGTCTCTTTAATTTCCAGAGGTTTTTTAGTAAACCTAGGGCTGTCTGTAACTAAAAATAAGTTATAACATTTGTTTTGCATGATTTTCTTGAAATAGTTTAATCTGTGTTGAGAAGATCAGGTACTTAATATTCTACTTATTTCATGCCATGTTTTAGGAGTTGCTTACCAAAAAGGAGGTGTAATACATGCTAGAGTAGAAAATAACATTGTACCGATTAGAATAGCTAGAGGAAGGGAAAGTGACTTAATTTTAAAACCAAATTACCTTACAGAGTCTCACTGTCAAGCATGGATACTTGCATGCACCAAGAGAACCAAAATGTGTGTCCAAATCAGTTTGTCTGGCATGTGGTCTCAGCATCCTGTGCTGCTCCTGTCCTTCGTCTCCTAATCCGTGAACGCTGAGAAACTGCCTGCACAAGTGTTCAGGATGTCAGTGACCTGCTGAATGATCTGATTTCCACCAACACACACCTCTGTTCCAGCCCTTGTGTTGCCATTTGTTCTTTCTTGTGCTTCTACACCTGTGTACCCAGATGCTCTGCACTCACACCAACCTTAACACTTGTGTTACAATTACCTGTGCTAAGTGCTGCTGCTGTCGTGTAACGTGGCACTCTTGAAAGGAAGAGCATCACTGTGAATTTAAATATGTGAACATGTCTTTAAGAAGGATATTAAAATGGAATTCCACAAACCATTTTATTAAACACAAGACTGTAATTGTAAGGCAGAAAGTCCTCTGTGACTTTGTGCAAGTAATCATAAAGATAGGACTAAGTAAGAAAGAGGAGACCTTGAGATCTTGGAAGTGAAATGAGGAAGAATGAAATCCAGGTGGGTTTTGACATTTTGCTTGTCTGATGACAGGGTCTGGAAACAGGAGACATGAGTAGCTGGAGGGAGCATGTAGTTGGTTTGAGCAGACAGAAATGGTTGTTTCTATGAAATACAGGTTCTAGGAGACTTATACCAAGGAAGGCCTGGCAAATGGGGCAATATTATATCTGAGAAGTAACAGAAGTGATGTCCCTAACATGGATGCTAATGTAAGGTAACACTACAAGGGAAGGTGCTAAAGAAAAAAAATTCTGTCCAGCCCTGTGTTGTTCACAAATGGAAGTTGCTTCCCTTTTCCACTCTCTCTTGGATTCCAAATTCAAATATATGTCAATCAGTATAAAATCAGTACTGATGATTATAATTGAAAAAAGATTTGGTAAAATCAGCATAATAGAAAACTGTTGTGTTAATTGCACAAAAGGAATTTAAAACTGTGTAGCTGATTGCATTTAGGGAGGATGAGTAGATGAAAGAGAACTGGACTGTGATTCCTGCTTGTTGTAAGGTCTTTAGTAATTTTGAACGGGTGAATACAGAGCAAGTGAGGATCATTAAGCTAAGTGTAGATTCTGTAGCCAGTGCAGTTCCACAAGAAACCATTGGAACATATGTGATGTGTTCAGTACCTGTATAAGCACATGTCTAAAGGTATTTTGAGAATTTTTTGGGGAGATTTTACATTTTGGCATGAAGAGTACTCTCTTGTACCTTGGATTTTAATTTTGGATCATGAGATGTGCGTATGATGTACACATGAATCACAAGATTGGAAATCATTAGTGAGCTAAGTGACCCTGTGATCATGATGGGTTTAACATCACCATGAGCCAATATTGTCCTGCCTGCTAATAGACATATCTGATGTTTCAGAAAAACTTTATTAGGACTTACTCCCTGAAAGGTAAAGGGGTTGAAAATAAGCAGCAGTTCTTGAGAGTAGGCAAAAAGTGATGGAAAGTGAGATTCCTTTTCTAATTAATAAAAACAATACCCTCTCCCCTGGAAAAAAACAAAACAGGACCCCCCTGCTCCCTCCAAAAACCAGAAAAAAACCCCAAAACTGAACAACTAAAAGGCCTGAAATGCTGCTGCTAGAGTGAGGATATACTTCAAGGATAAGGCCCAATCCAGTATCTAGCAAAAGAAATGTACATGTTCACGTTATCCTAGGTTGTTCAGTCATATTTTATAGCAAACATGAAGGGATGAAGAGAAATCACTTCAGAAATGTATAAAATATTGATAATAAAAGCAAAACTAGAGGGATGGATGACTGCAGAACAGAGAAGAGACTGAGAGCAGGAACCAGTCAATCCTCAGTGATTAAAGGAGAGGTATGTGAAGAAAGGTGAAGAAATTTTGATTTGGGTAGAAGGTGCTTTTTTGGGTGTCGTTTGTTTTCAGATTAGCTAAATCGAGCCAGTCACTCAGAGACTGTTAAGTCTCAGAAGTATGAAGACCATGCCACATTTTTTTGAAAGCATGAGAACTCATATTCTACCTTGCCATATGGCTCTACATGGTGATTCATGTAGAAAGACAGCAGCAAAAACCTCTGTCCTGAGCAGTCTGTTCAATGTGAACAAAGGTTGGGGTGTCCCCATCACTCAGAACTCTGTGCACTTCTGCCCAGTGTTCTCTGCCCTGTGGTGGTTTGTGACTTCCTCAGATTGCTCCTTCTGTTCCTCTCTTTCCTATGTGCATGTCTGCTCATTCTTGTACCCTGCATGTACCTTATCCCCCTTTTGTCTGTTTCATGTCTCCTAAATAGCCTTTTCCAACCAGGCAGCAAAGCCATGAAGGGCAATGCTTGTTGCTGTCAGTGTTTGGTCTCTACCTGTATGTTTTAAGTGTAATGAGTTTAAATAAAATGTTATGAGGATAATAACTCCTCAAGCTGGTGGGTCTGGAGTTCTTCAAGTCTAGGGGGTTAACTGAGTGTTTCCCTGACCTGGTAATGTTAACTTTTAGTAGCCCTAGAAAGAGAAAAGCATTGATCTCTACTAACATTTATAACAGCCAAGCCCTGTTAAATTATATGGCTGTTAAACTAACATCCATTATTGTAATGGAGTAATTCATAAAATATTTATTTGTTAACAAATTAAAAGCTAGAGGTATAATAAGTGGTGACTGACAAAGTTTTATGGAAAATACCATCATTCAAACAAACCTGATAATTTGTTGATGAAAGAAGCTGTGTGAATGTATTGTTAAAGCACTCATTAAATAGAGGAATTGGCTAATTGGTAATCAGCAGTGAATCCATATATCTCTACTCTGATTTCCAAGGGATTTCCATCCTGCCTTTTTCCATAACAGTGTTGAACTCCATTGCTAGTCTAAAATAGCACTTAAATGTTTAAATACCCGATGTTAATTGTTGTGAATTGTCATGTCATTTCTGCTCTGATATTCCCATAGGAAGGCTTACCAGTCTCTCTGAATTCACTGTATCCAGTATGGAAGCTGCTTGGTGCTTGATTAAACTCTGTCTTTAAAAACGAAAATAGATTCTGAATAGAGACTGCAGAGTTAGAAAAAAACAGTGGAGGAGTAGAGTTGAAGACCATACATGGTAGAACTCCTGTGGCTCTGGAGCTTATGTCTCCCCTTTCATGTCTCAGACCCTCTCTTTGTTTCTGTTTGCTTAGGCTCATAGAAATGTTGGATGTTAGGGACCTCTGAAGGTCGTCTACTCCAAGCTCCCACTTGAAGTGCCAGTGTCCCCAACGCTAGATCAGGTCAGTCAAGGTTTCAGGTGACTCTTGGAAACATCCAGGGATGGAGATGCCACCCTGGAATCTCCTTTTCCCTCTGTGTTACATAGGATCTGCATAATCACACTAAGGCCATGTAATATGCAAGGTGAAAGGAATAAAGAAAGGTATAATGATATGGGCTAATGAATGGCAAGTATGACTTGAGTGAGTAATGAAAAAAATAAGGAAAGGAGGCAGTTTGAAAACTTGGATATTGAAAGATGAATTTCAAGTCTTGGGCTACTGTTGGTGTCATTTGAGGAATACCTCCCTGAATGTGTCGTCTAAGACCAGCAGCAATTTCATCCTAAGGTACAGCATGAACAAATGCTTGGGAAAGCTAATAACTCCTTCATTGTAGCAATAGGAGTTTTTGTGCAAGCAGGAGCCTTGTGTCTGTCTGGCATTTCTATTACATCAGTTAAACCCAAGAAATAATGCTGACTTAATGGTGGAAGTGTCAGAACCTGAAGCTGCTTCGTCGGAATGTTTTTATAGGATAGAACTGGTAAGGCAGCAGATCAGAATATTTATTAAGAGAAACTAATTCATGCTCTTTCACAAGTAGCTCCATTATTCTAGGAAATAACATGGGAAACTCATTACAGCCTGTAGTTTAAGAAACTAGCTTTTCTACTGGAGGAACTATCAAAATAGAATATGAGCATGGCAAATGGGTGGGGTTTTTTTCTTACTAAATATCAAGCTGTCTTACAAGCCTAGTGGTTAATTTATGGTTTGAAGGTTATCTTTGAAATGAAAAGGGACTAAGTTTAAGTGTTTTTGGTTAAAGCTTGGATTGGAGATAAAAGAGCTTGAGTTTCTGACACGAGATCTCTGACAGGTAAAAAAAATATAGAGACCATGGAAGTTTCTAAATTTTGGGTCTTTTGTCATACTATATATGATAAATTAATTTTTTATAATTCCAGTGAAAGTCAAATATTCCTCAGGAATTTGTGTTCTAGCTAGCTAGTGTTGGTTCTGACTTGTTAATGAAAAGAATGAGATTTTTTTCCTGAAAGTCTTAAAACACTTCTGAATATATCATCCATTTAAAAGTATTTGTTTAACCTCATTTTTACATTTGCAGATTTTTCTGAGATAAATATGAAATTATTGGCGTAAACTTGCAGACCATTGTCAAAATTGGCTTTTGACTGTTTAAAAGCTTTTCAAACATCATCAGAGTTTCACTTTGTTCCATTGTCTCAGATAATATTAAGAATATTAAAGCATGTTCTACTTTCCTAAACCAAAACAGAATTTTCAAGACTAGTGTCTTTTCTTTGTTGAAAGGAATTATTTCCTGGTTTACGTGGTTAAGATTTTGACAGTATTCAGACTCTCCCCTGAAAGTATGTTAATTTTTCACTTAAAACATGGGGCTCTTTTACAGGTTCCTGAAAGTCTGTGGCTCTGAACTAGTACGTCTTGAGTTGTCTTGTGGCCATTTCCTCAATGAAACATGTTTGGAGGTCATCACTGAAATGTGTCCAAATCTTCAGGAATTAAATCTCTCATCATGTGATAAAATACCACCTCAGGCTTTCAACCACATAGCCAAAGTGGGCAGCCTAAAGCGTCTCATTCTCTACAGAACAAAAGTGGAGGTAGGAACTGCTGTTTTTAACCTTTGCAATAAGTATTTTCAATCCTGATAAAATTGGTTTGGGGCTTGGGTTTTTTCAGTAATGAAGAAGTAAATTAGAATTTTGAATGTAAATTCAGAGGTAAATTCAGAAAATCCAAAGGTAATTTCAAAAACCTTAGGATGGTTTTTTTATTTTTAAAACAGGTTTTGGCCTGCATATTTTAACTTTCATGGTAGATAGGTGACTTTCCACCAACTGTTTTAAGCAATGTGGTAAAATTACAAATGTAAAGACTTTCTCGTATTTTTGAGTGTACTCTAGGCAAACTGTATTGGCAAATATAATTGTAAAATTTTCAAGTAACTTTCTTTAATTCTCAACATTCTCTCCTTCAAAATGACTTGCTAATTACTAGATTCCTACAGTCTTTGTATATTAGCAATATTTGAGAGAACACAGAACACAAGTTTTTTATAAAACTTCTCATTTACAGTGTAAAAATTACTTCTTTATACAGTTACTTGATTGCCCAATCAGAGTTGTTACTGCTTGCTGCAGCACATTTCCTCTCTAAGATGGAATGGATTTGTGTGCTACAGCTGAGAAGTCTGATGTAGTTTGCTACATTTTACAAATGTTGTATCCTTATAAATTCAGTAGTTTGAATCAGAAGAATTCCATTCCCTCGCAGTAGCTACATTACTCATGTTACAACCTTACTACCCTGGTTTACCTGGAAGCTGCCCTACTTCTGTTGTTGCAAAAAACTGTGCCAAGCTGGAGGCAAACCCACATCTCTGCAGGTTTTTTCCTAGCTTCTAATCCTAGCTTAAGCATTTTAAGAAGAATTTGGTTGTGTTTGGTTGTGTGCTTGTGGTACACAGAAGTCAGGCAGTGGCACTGGATTGTGTGGGCTCTTCATCTGTAGTGTAGTGAAAGGAATGAAGCTGGAATAGTAGGTTCTGTCAACTAGACTTGCAAGAGACATCTGAAGTTAAAAGTACTGTGTTGCATTCATAAGCAGTTCGACACATGTGTTAGAGTTAGTTGGGTCTTGTTGTCCTCCATTTGGTGAATCTTAAGTTTGTTTGTGCCCAGGTTCCAGCAAGGTGTCTGTAAAGGTGAGTGGGTAACACAAGGTAGATTACATGGTAATCTACCTGGTGTGAGTGGTGCTTACTGTGGGGTTTGCTGCGGGGTGTGCAGTCACCATGAAGCCAGTGCTCCTCACTAACTTGTGACTTTGTGGTAACTGCTCTCTGTATTGAAGCAATTATTTTCTTCAAACCTAAAAGAAAATTGGTGAGCCCTGCTCACCTCTTTTTGAATAGAGCTGTATTGGTGCCTTGGGTGTATCTGTTCTGTTTCTACAACACTAGTCTTTCTGTTAATCTTGGATAAATCTCTTTATTTCATTTTGGCTGTTGGCTCTAATTCACAAAGCTTTTTCAGATCCAGCACAGATCATTGTATCAGAGGTAGTGATTGTATAATTTTTTTTTTTTTAACTGTTGATTGATTAGAATCTTCTTGATTCTACTCAGATAACTTCTGAAGTTTGAGACTTCATGCTTGTTATAGTGCAGCAGATGAAATGTACTCTGAGGTGATTGGTAACTGTCATTCCTCTGCTGTTGTTTTGCTGAGCAGAGCTTGGAATTAGATTGAATTTAGGTGGGAAATATTTCCTGACTTTAAAGCCCTTACACTTCTGCCTTTCACGTGTATGGACATGCCTCTGCTTGTGGCTGACAAGAACATTCATTCATAATCAAGTTTATTTAAGATTGTGCTTCCATTTTATACGTAAGTATGAACAAAAGGCACTGTTCCTAACAGTGGAAGAGAAATTTCTGGAAAATTAAATAGATAAATTGGAGGCAATGCTTGGGTGTTACTTGTTAATATGAAGCCACTTAACAATATACATTGTGCATCACTGGTCAAAAAATAAAAGGGAAATAATGAAGACGTGGCACGGGATTTGAGTTAAAGCATTAGAACTACAAAAGTCACAGATTTGTAGAAATAAAATTATCTTTCTCAACATGAGCTTCTCTTAGTGCAAATCTTTGGTTATCTGCACAAAATAGGCTGCCATTCCTTCTCTACTTTTCAGCTGATACAGAAATGCTTGCTACTAAGTGCTGGCTATATGCAAAAAAAGGATAGGTTGATCAAGTATGCTGTGAAGTGATTGACACTTCTCTAAAACTTGTCAAGGAGCTGTTAGTTTTCTTGTTTTTTGTGAAATTTCTACTGCTGTCTTCATTTTTGGAGCTTCTGAGGAGCAGAGGAACAATGCTAATGATTAATCAAGAACTTGGCATTGTATTGTTACCAACTGGATCTGCTCTGTGAAAAGAACCTGAGGCTGTGAATCTACTAAGAAAAAGATGCAAACTGATAACAAGTATGTGTTTATTATGAGAAAATAAGAAAGTGAGAAGAACAGAGCTGATATGGTGTTCTGTTAAAGTTCTGTCTCAAAACCCAAGAAGAAAGCAAAAAAAAAAAAGTGTTCATTTAATTTAGCCTGTTTTCCTAAATAATTCAGAGGCTTGCTTTTTTTTCTTAAACCAAACAATGAGCAAAATAAACCACAAAATTTTCATGTGTTAGAGCACATCTGGGTAAATAGTACAATTTTTTTTGTTTGGTTGTGGATTTGGATATGTGATTAAATAACATAGGAAGAGATGAAGATTCTCCATCCTATATGTCAGTATGTGATAATATTGTTTCTGGTTTTACATTATGCTTAATAAAAAATACAGAATTAACATTTTAATAAAAGAAATGTTATTTCTCTTATATACACTCCCAAGTACCTGCCCAGATACAGGATTTTTCTTGTGCAATCTTAAGTCTCGCTGTAGCCTTTCCCTTTACATTTCTTCCTTTTAATACTAAAAAAAGAGGAAAAAAGTTATTTCAACATCTAAATTTAAAATATTTGTTGTACTTTTTCCATGTATATGATTCCTGTGACACTAACAAATAAACTCTAAGGAAACACTCTGCTGAAAAATTGACTACTATTAATGATTTTTTTTAGGTGCATAGATTTTGAGGACAATGGAAACTTTATTAAGTTAATAACATTATGTTTTCTGAGCAATTGTAATTACGGTTTCTTCTTATTTTAGCTATTTTCTTTGAATATAGGTTTTGTATTTTAAAATGTTGCCATTGTTTCTGTAATCAAAGCTTCAATTTTTAAATGTGTGTTTTTAGTGAAATGGGCAATGCTGGTGTTTTGCTACTTAGTGCCCTGCTACTTTGGAAGATTGCTATACCATCTGGAAAATGTTGTAGTCTTTGATCTTAACCCTGCTGATTCTTAAGGCCATATGTAATGTTATTTCTTTGACATATTGAGTGTGAGACTGTGTGTATAAAATTGTTTTCTAACCTCTGAACTGAAGCTTCCAATGCCTTTGAATTATTTCAACCTTTCTATTAGAAGAAGGAAAGTCCAGTGACTTTCAGTAACTTTCCAGTTACTATAAAAGTGTCCTGCATGGCTGTGCTCCTCCACCAAATGTGGCTTGTTTTTGCAGTACTATAAGTTCATTAATAAAGGTTCTCAAAGGTTGTTTGATTATGTGTGTGCTTGAATAATTTGTATCTTGCTTTGAGAAACTAATCTCAATGTTTTATAAGTGTAATTTCTTTGTGCTCAACACCACTCTTATGCTTGTGGGATTTTTGTGCTGCTGGTTTTGGTATTTACTGATACATAACTCCTTAATGTTTATTCGTTGAGGGTGTATTCACAGCATAACTTAAGCGCTCGTTGGCATTGATACACTTGAAGAATACAATGAGCAGTGGAGGTATTATTGTATACAGTAATTGGCAATGCACATCTTTATCCTTCAGCATGAATATTATCTTAATTTAATGCTTATTGTGAAGTATTTAGTCCATATAAATAATACAGTCAAAACTGGATTTTAAAGAAACCAAAGCCACAATTACAGTAGGAGAACTTGTCAGTCTTCTTATTGATGGGTGTAAATTTTAATGTAAGATTATATATTTTATGTTATGTGATATTCTGAACTCTTTCTAATGTGTAAAGAAAAACCTTAAAGTTTGTATTGCAATTATATTTGAGATACAAAATGAACTAAATTCAAGTCTAATTACAGTGAACAAAGGTCTTTGTTTTCATACATTTTAAAGAAGTGTGGTATATATAGATTATATCTCTGATAACTTTGACCAAAAGCAAATTTGGAACTTGGTCAGCTGCAAGAGAGGACACTGGAAATCTTAGATAAGAAGAAGAATTGTAGCAGTAAATGTAAAAACTCTTATTTTCTTATGACATGAGCAATATAACAGTTAATGCTGCCATAAAAATGCTCTGCAGAGTTTTCAGAAATAACCTGTTGTGGATCATGTCATACTTTTGAGAGCTATTGTTTGTAGGGTTTTCAATTTGGGCAAAGTTCCATTGGCTTGGGTATGAATCTTTAGGATGAAGAGTTGCAAGCAAATAGTGGAAAAAAAACCAAACCGTGAAAGACTCTAGCTGGAATGTGGTTTCTTGGAATCAAGCTGAGTCAGTGACAATTAATCGTGCAATACAGGGCCTTGATGGTGCTTTTTGATTTCATGTCAGGCTCACAGCGTGGAATTTGGTTGTTTGAGCCTGTAATGTGAAGTGAGGGGGAAGAATGAAGGTGTAAAACAGATTTGCATACATAAGGGAGGACATAATTTGACCAAATAAAGCAAAATCAAAATACAGTAATTTAATTAACTGCAGAGACTATTACTTTCATTGAATTAATTCAGTAATTGCTGTGTTGCTGTGTCCCAGTCCCTGCTGTGCCCCTGGCACTGCCAAGTAGCTGTAGAGAACAAAAAGGTGCCCCCTGTATATTCTGAATCCCAGCTTGCAAATTATACTGGGCCTGTTTCTGAAGAGCCAAGTTGTTCTGACTTTTGAAAGGCTACACCTGCACTCGTTAATAAGGCTCATTCCACCTCATTCTTCTCGTATCTCACGCTTACAAGTATTCATATTGCATCAGTGTTTTTAAGTGTGTCGTAAAGTTTTGGAGACAAAAGTTTTATCACTGTCTCAAAAATGATATCTCAAAAATGGTCCTGTAATCCATGTGCATTAGGGGGAGATGGGGAGCTGATTTTTAATGAATGCATTTCAATTGTCTCCCTTTTCGTCATGTTTCTTTCCATGTTGTATCTTCCAGGGTGATAGCTGATGGATACTTAACGGGAGAATAGAATTCCTGTTCTAATACCAGCTTGTAGTGTGGAGGAAAATGATTTGCTGCCATGTTTATTTTGAATCTATAAATGAAAATTGTCTGCATAAATGTCAGAAGGCATCACTCAAATACCTTTGTGATTGTAGTATTTAAGGACAGGGTGGGGGTCTCATCCTGGAAAGGGATGGAGTCCTGCGTCTCTTGAGAGCATTTTTCAGTTGGTTTGGAGATGCCAGCTGAGCTGGAGCCAGGTGGTTTGGGCTAAACAGTTTCCAGAAGATCCTTCCCACACTTGCTCTTCTGTGATTTTTTTAGTGCTGATAACACTAGTTGAGGACTTACCCTGGCAGCTTTGTTTTCGTCATCACTGACCATGGCCAGTTACAAGGTGCAGTTTCTGTATGCTACACTTCTTCCATCAGGGAAATTTGTGTAGTAGCAACTTACTCGCTTTGTAGCTCTGGTACGAGGATAGATATAAAGAAGACTGAGATTCTCTGACATGTATGATTCTATATAGGATACTCTACATAGGGGAGTATGTGAGGATTTGAAATACTGTACATAACATATCACGCTTTTCTAAGTTGCAGAAAGTTCAGTTTGTTACAAAGCTTAACCTTTTTTTGTCTGGAAAATTTGAGAAAAGAATTTCAAGCTTGTTTAAGAGATATAACCATTTCTGGGCACAAAATGATTGGAGACTTGCAGGGGATGTCTCTCTCTGGGACTACGTGGGCATCTTGTTCTTCCAAATGGCCACAAAAGCTACATTGCAAAGGGTGAGGTGACATCTTCTATTTGTTTCCCCATGAAGTAGCTCAGGGAACTGAAGGACTTAAGCATTAAACAAATTTGGCCACCATTTGGTTCTAATTTGACATACGATTCCCTGCCAATTTCTATAACTGACATTTTCTGTAACATTTCATTTAGCTGAAAATTAACATATAGTGAAAAATAGACCATAGAAAGTGAACAACTTGAATCACTCTAGACCTCTAGATCCAAGTATAGTTTCAAGAAATAGTGTATTATGTATTTTGTGTGTTATTGAATGTTTGTGAACTATCCTCAGATGTGGGGTTTTTCTGTAAAAAGAATAAAAACCCCCCTGAGAATAGATATTTATCCTCAGAACTCAAAATCTTAGAAGCAGTCTGAAAATGAGTGCTTTCTGGGCAACCAGCAGGTATGAAAACTTTTTCTGAAAACTAAGGCTAGTACTTTATAAGTATTAAAATTAATTTTTTGAGGTTTTTATCTGGTTAAACCACTGACTCTCACATGTTTATTAGCATGCATCTCATCTCTGTAAACCTCTCACAGTACCTTTAACTTAATTGTTTTGAAGTATCATAGACCAAGTCTGTAACTGAAATTACCTTGGTTCCTTGAAATACTGTGGATGTGGGGGGCAATGGGAGGGAAAATAATCCTGGAATCATAAGTTGTATTTCACAATTATCCTACGTTTGGTTTTCTGCATTATTAATGTATTGCATTCTCCTTTCTGAAAAAAAAAATGCTTTAGGGGACTACTGCAGCATGATTGTAGGTTTTTAGACAATACCTTGAAATTCATGAAGTACACCTTTTTTTTTTACTTACAGGCAATATTGGTTTGCCCTGTTGTACCTTCTAAAAGGCATGGTTCAACAGAAGTTTACAGAATTCTGGCTTTGCATCCAATGAGGTTTTTAATCGTTGTGGTAGAATAGCAGATGCCAAGTAATTTCTGACTTCGTTCTTTCACAGACTGTGCCAAGAAAATCCCCTCACCCAAACAGTTGATTTTTGGCTTTTTTCTAGTGCTGTATAATGCCAAAGGGAGGAAAAAATAAATACTGTGAATTTTTGTAGATTTTTAATTACTTTTGACAGTCTTAACAAGATCATCTTTTACATTTGTATCGGGTGCTTGTAATTACAAATATTTATAGCAATAGTGGCACTCAGATTGAAATAGAATTGGTTTCTTCTGAGGATTTCCTTGGTTGGTTGGTTGGGTTTTGTACTACAGGTAGTTCTAGTGTGCCAAAACTTCTTTTGGTGTGGTACCTATGAAATATGGTTTCACTGGCTTAAGGTAGACTGATGTATCAACTGTTTGAAAATACATTTTAATTTAACAACAATAAGTAGCACTCATGGTGTGTGTGCTAAAGTTAGAGATGTTTTGAGCTAATCTCTTCCCACAGTGGTGAGTTTCTCTGGGTGAATCGGCCAGTTCTGACATCCCTTGCTGTAAATTTAAACCTTTTCGGAACAAAAGGGAAGCTTCTGCCCAGATCATGAGCAGAGGAGCCTTTCTGTGCAGTTGTAAGACTATTATGATTTTTCTGCTAAAGAATCAGCTTCTGAGAATTGTGGATGTGATTGGTGGGCTTGAGAGACATAGATTTCATTGGCCTGGCCTTTGTCTGCAGTTCTCCAGTTCTTCTTTCTTTCAGTATCTCAGGCTCCAAGAATTTTAAGGAATTCATTCAAATGTTATTGACTTGATAGTTTTTAGGAAGACAGAATACTTAGAGCACCCTGCAGAATTGCCTCTTCTTTACCACATTTACCCCTCCTCATTGAGGTAGGGTTATGGGGATGAGTATTGAAGGAAATATTTTCTACTAATAACTTGGATTTTCAATGTTAAAAATACAAAATTAAATCCTGCATAATTCATTTTTTTCTTCAACTAAAAGGTTAACTGGACAGTTAGTAACCCTGATTAAAAACATGGTGAACAAGGAAAGGGAGGAAGCAGTCTTTAATTAACTTAAGACAATTTTTAGATTCCTTTGTCATGGCATTAACTTCACTGAAAATTTTGAAGAAACAATTGCAGAAGAATAAAAGTCCTTTAAAAGACTTAGGCTCTTGTTTTACTGAGGGGCTGGAAGAATTCCCAATTTATGTCAGACACAGTTCTTCTGAGAAGGGGAAAAAACAATGTGTTGTTTGTCTCCAGTAAAAAACCAACACATTTAAAAGTATCTTTAAAGATTTATCTATAGAAAACTAATTAAAAGCTGCGCTATTTCTTCCCTAACCCAAGCCCAAAGCAAAAGTTGGTTGCTTTCCTTAAGCTCTTCCTTTAATCTTCCAGAGTCACACTGTGGTGCACTTATTTTCGTGCCTTGTATGGTAGTGCAGCTGTTATGTGATAGCCATATTATAGTGCATCATTTGTATTTTCTAAATGCTTTTTATATGTTTTTAATCTCTGACTACTTGATAATGAAACTGCATTGAGTAAATAGTTAAATGTTCTAAGAGCATCTTTCACAGGTGAATCACATCTGTCACGGGCAGAAAGGGTTTTCTGTTTGAACAGACATTGAGGTCAGGCTATGTGTTGGATGCTTTCTTTACCATACTAACATCAGAAATGATTTGTGCTTTCTGCTGGATCATGAATGTAAAAAAAACCTGGAAAAACTCAAACAAGATTCAGTCTTGCCAAGTGTATTGCTCTGGCACCAGTGTTTGGTTTGTCTGCTGGTGGGTTGTCTAACCAGCAGTACTTTTACAACATCGAAGTCAAAACTTGTGTGATGGCCAAGGCCTTTTCAAAGACAAGTAGGATACAATTTAGTCCAATACCATCTGTTTATCTGAAGTATAAACAGCACATAACTGTCTTCCAGTAAGTATTGTATGTATCCAGGTGTGTATTACAGAGTGGAGGACTTGGATGTTTGAACAGACCTGTCACCTCTCTTGTGTGGAGTAAAGTAAGATTTCCAGTGATGATCTCATCTCTTGTTCAAGCCAGGATCAACTCTGTTGATATCCTTTCTGACAGGTACTTGTACCCATGTATGAAGATTTCAGAGAATCTTCAGGCCATCTTCCCTTTTTCTGAGGTTTATGACTAACTACTATGCCTTAAAATATTTCTGAAATCTTCTTTGTAAGATTGTGTTTAGCAGCATTGTCATATCCCTCTGATCAGTTTGACGTCAAAGTCCTCGCTCTGAAAACAACCTCTTTACTGTATGTTTTCCTCATCTAGAAACATCTTCCCTGGGAATGGAGGACAGGGCAGACCATTTTATTTGCCCACTTTGAACTTTTCCTGTTGTATGTGGCATCTTACAGAAATTTATTATTTTGGTAGATTTTGTTTTGGCTTGGATGGCAAAAGAAATTTAGACCACTAAAGCCATGATTCCACTAAGCAAAAGTAAATCTTTACCTGAAAGTTTATTTCCAGAGTAGTTTTTGTTTTAGTGTATTTTGGGGTTTTTATAATCATCCACTATTCTCTCAATCCCTTTAAAAGGGAGCAGGTACGAAGCAAAACTTTGCCTTTGGTTCTGGAGAAACTCAAAAAATCTCTGAACTATTTGTGCCTTGGCTGCTAGGATGAAGAATATTGTTAGATGGATAGTCTTTGATTTGACTGTCTCTGCTTGGCCAAGAAAGTGCAGTTAGACTCCAGGTTAAAGCTTGCTTTTCCGGAGTTTGGGTGGCCTCTTAGCTCCTCTTGCAAAGCACTCTAACATTTGAAAGTTGGCCTGTGTTACAGCTCCAGGATCGGGTGATTGCCTTGCTGTTCTCCTTTGCTTAAGTAGGAGTGTTGTCGCTCATGTTGTTGTACTGACAGATGGCTTGACACAGACAGGTTATTACAATGATAGTCCTTCTATATGTAGTGCATATGGATTCTGTGAGCTGCCATTCTCTCCTGCTATTTTCATGTCTTTTGCCACCTGGATTCTCAACTGACTGAGACACAGCTAGGCATGCACAAAGGGTTTTTTCTTCTTACATGACATATGCAAAGCCCATCTCAGTTACAGAACAACAGACACTGTGTCTGAAGGAAATCTGGTTTGCTGTGTGTGGGCATGTATGCACCCCAGAAGAGGAATTAATATAGCCAGTAAAATAAATGTTGAGTATGTAGCTGTTTACTCTTGGGCTTGACTTGGCACAATTTGTGATGGTATGACATGGTGTTCTACCAAGCTCCCTTCTATTACTCAGATTTCTAGTGCTTTTTTTTAAGTTGTTTTGGTTTTTCAAATAATGGTTTAAAGCAATAGATTGTAAAAAGACCTTTGAAAATGTGGACTCAGTGCATGGCAGTACAGAAAGGACTGTCTTGAAAAAGAGAGAGACTAAAAACGTACTCTGAGAGATCCATGACATTCCTGTTGAAGTTAACACATGGAGCTCAATTATCTATCAAGATAACTATGAAGTCTTCCTCTCTATTTCATCCCTCTGAAGAAGCATGGAATTGATCTCACATCCTACAAGCTGTTCAGAGTGACTGTTCACTTTTATACTGTTTGTGTTAATGAAGGAAAGACATTGCTGTTTCCCATCGTTTCGGGCCAGTGTTTAAATTCCTGTCTGGAAACCATTATTAAAAGGCTTGGTGGAATGCAGCAATATATTCAGCTTTCCTGTGGAGACATCTGAATACCTGCAAAACCCTTGTTTGGAGCTCTGTGTGCAGTCAGAGACTGACTTGTTTAGCTTCGATATTTAAGGTTTGCAAACAGGGGTTTGGGGATTTTGCTTTTAATTTATGTATCTGAGTAGGTTCTGAAGCTCATAGCTTTCACTGAGTTAAATAGGAAAGACTGTGTCTCATTCTCTTTATTTGTTTATTCCTCTTTATTGATCCAAATGAACCATTTGCTTATTAAGTGTGCGATTTAAAATGAATTGGATATTTACACATTTATTAACCTTAAAATATTCTTAATAACCTCTTGAATGATGACTTTTTAATGCTTACATTTCATTCTCTACCTACCTTTTCCTTTAAAAAGTGAATGAAAGTCAAGCAAGCAAGGGACAATGATTTTGTAGGACTTCTACCAAGATAGATGTGAGGAAGCATCTCTTTAGCATCTACTTTTAGGCTGCCTTTGGGAAATCAAATTTTAGAAGGCCAAGCTGGAATCAAGATTCCATACATGTCAAGTGTTGGGTGTTTATAATTGCTCCTTGGAGACACCTAAATTAAGTCTCTGAAATGGTCTGTGTGAATACCCTATGCTATGTCCATGTTCTGTGTCTGCCAGTCTTTCCAGGAATCAGAGGTTTCTTCTTGGTGCTATGGCAAAGGATCGTATTTCTGCCAAGTTGCATTGGAATGTTACAAACTGAGGAAACTAAGTAAAACATTTAACTGTAAACTTTCTGAAAACAAGTAAATTTATATTGAAAGAAACTATAAATTATACTACCCCTGCATACAAACATTGTTGACTAGTGTTCTTGTTGTAATTAAGCTTAATAGCAGTCAATTACTTTGTCACTTGTATATTGCTTGGGTTTTTTTCTCATAGAAACTGTTGTATGCCCTGTAGAAATCCACACATTTTTGTTGTTAATATATTGTGAAGCCTACTCTTGTTTTAAAGGACTGTTTCATATGGATCACAAAGTCCTAATAAAGTAATGTTTTAAGTATGATGCACAGGTATGTGTGATGTGAATCCCATATTATATTCTTTATTTCACACTGTGTGTGTTTCCAGCTACAAAACAAAATATGTCTACAGACAATGCAGAAGGATCTTTTCATTATCTTAGAAACACAGGTAAAAATCTGTAAAGTTTCCGTTGTTGTGGAATAGACCAGCTGTACACTTTTGTAAGGTGCATCTGATGTTGCAGTCTAATTTCGGGCTGAGCAATGTGCAGTACTTTCTGCAAAGAATGGCAACGTTAAATGTCAGGAACAGGAGTGTAAAATACACATTGTATCTGTTTCAGTCTGCTTGATAGTAGTGACAAGTGCTCAATGGCTGTCAGCATCCTTGTCAGCGCAGAGCCGCCTTTGACATTAAAGTCCCCAGCCCAGGCCTGAGGCTGTGCAGCTCTATTGGCAGTTCCATCAGGCTGCAGCTGATCGGCGAATGTCAGAGCCTGCCCTCTTCTCCTGGTGTGTCGCCAGCCCTCTGTGTTTGCAGGCTGGCCTCGCCTGTTATTTGATCTTGCTGCACTTCTTCATCAGCTCCCCTCTGGGAAATGAGCAGATAGGTCAGTGGTGTGTGTGTCTTTGGGGCAGCACAGAACCCCATCCAAAGTGACTTGCATAAAGGTTTGTAACGATTACCATTTCTTAAAGCCAATCAATGGCTAAGGTACCCAGAGACTCATTAAGTGGCATTTGAGGCACCTGTAAAAGAGTTTTGAGCTGTATTTCAGGAAATGTGGTGACAGCCTTTAATGTCTAATTGACCTCTTCTCTTTGTTTCACTTTCTGTATTTCCTTCTGATGTGTTCCCCCGTGGCAGCAAACAGCCCTGCTCAGTATTTTGAACTTCTGCTCGGAGCTGCAGCACCTCAGCCTGGGCAGCTGCGTCATGGTGAGTGCTTGGACAATTCAGAGTGTGGGGATTATTGTGTGTATATGTGTGCGCTCGCTTTGGAACCAGTCTGGATTTGTTTCACAGAAGTGTGTTAAATGCGAGGTTGATACAAGACTCTACTCTTTTGGAAGGTCCAAGATGAATGCAGCTTTGTCATATATTTAAGGGTTATGTACTAGTTCAGTAGGCCTAAAATGGCTTGTAGGCTTTCTCAGAGTTCTTCAGCCTTTTTCAAAGTTTTTGCGGATTCTCTGTATGCATAATCACTTAATAAGTAATTAATAAAGACTTTCATAAGGAGATGCAGTGACTGATCAACTTAAAATGGAAATAAGTACAGTCTTCAGTCATTTTTCAGTAGTTGCTCTTCCTGTGGTCATAAAAGCTGTTGTAATCATCTTTTAAGGGGAAAACAACTGTGCAAAAAAAAATGTTTCTTCAAAGAAACAACTTTTGTGCCGTTTGATCCTCACTATTAAGTGAATTTAAAAACAGCTGTGTCTGGGGTTTATAGGAAATTTATTTTATTTTTGTCTTTTATAAAAGTAGATCACTGTACCATGCAATGAACAATTTTCAGAGCTCTTTAGAAATGACAAATGCTTGAGATAGATGTGTTATGTGTGTTAGGAAGCAAACCTTGAAACACCTCTGTATATGTCTGGAATGATGCTGCACGTGACTGAGTGTCTGCTTTCCTTGCAGATTGAAGACTATGACCTTATAGCAAGCATGATGGGAGCAAAATGCAAAAAGCTTCGCAGTCTGGATTTGTGGAGATGTAAAAACATAACCGAAAGCGGGATCGCGGAATTGGCTTCGGGCTGCCAGCTTTTGGAAGAACTTGATCTTGGTTGGTGTCCTACGCTCCAGAGCAGTACAGGCTGCTTCACAAACCTTGCACGCAAACTCCCCAATTTGCAGAAGCTCTTTCTTACGGCCAACAGGTCTGTGTGTGACACAGACATCGAGGAGCTCGCTGCCAACTGTACGCACTTGCGGCAGCTGGATATACTGGGTAAGAGAATGTGGGAATATTGGTGTTTGTTTTACAGTGTCTCAAAAACCTGTCAGGCAAAAAGGAGTCCTTAAGACAGAACTGCCCTCTAGACATATTTTATAAATAATTATTTCTTAAATTATGGTTTAGCATGTGAAAAAAAGAGGGGCATTTTACTCACTACATGAATTCCGACTCAGAATCAATGGATTTATACTGGCTGTGTAACTTGATTGCTGAGTATGAATTGCTTAAACTGGAATTTAGGTGCAAGATTTTTTCTGCTAACTTTTATTTTCATGACCATCAGTTTGTTTAACTGAAGCCTTTTGCTTTTGATTATCAGAAGATCCAAATTCTTATCATTCTTTCTGATTTTGTTTGTGTTTTTGTTTCTGTGAAGTGCGACAAAGTATATTTATAGCATGAGTTTGTGATCAATAAAAAGATTTTGCTTTTATCCAATAAATATTTGTTATATATTATATACTATGCAATACTGAATTTCTTCATCACTTCTATCATATGTGAAGTTGAGTTATTAAAGATGAAAGGGTAATTAACAGCAAAACCTAAATAGACTTTCTAGTAATGTGCGAAGAAAGTGATGACGATCAAAAAACATAGCAAATCTGAAACTTCTAATCCTCTGCAGCTTCCATAGTTGAAAATATTTTTAGAAATCTAAAGTAAATATACCTTGAACTCTTGAGTAAGGACTTTGAGAAGTGTAGTTTTGTGTGATGCTGAATTTATTCTTTTATGGTGGCATATGAGGTTTTCTTTTTATAATAATGTAGGACAGCAGGGATGTTTGTGACGTCAGTGTGGGAGAAAATCCTTCATGGTTTTACCAGCCTAGTTTCACAGGTTGGCTGAAAAAGGAAGATTCAAATGAAAGGGAATAAAGTAGTTGCTCTATGTACCTCTAATGTTTAATAATTGTAATGAAAATATTACATTTAGGTTGAGAGGGATACTGCAGAGAACTGAGAGCCATCAATGTGAATAATGTTCCAAGTGAGTTTAAGGATTTATTCTTATCAGCATTTATCGTTTCAAAGTGTTTACCATATGGCTTCAGATCAGCACTCCAGTACACTTTTCTATAATGATAAAGAGTTTTGCTCACTTCTGACTGAGAGAGTTAACTTCTAGTACAAGTTGTAGATACATTATGTTTATGTCCCCCAGGGGTACTGTGTTTTGTGTATCTTGAAGAGAATATGCTTTGTAGCTAAATTATCCGGGGCACACTGTCCTGTTCAGACACGAAAAGTTTCCAAATGGTGTAGGGAATGAAGTCTTTCAGAAGCACTTATGTGCCCCTGACCCCCCCACTTGCATGTGTTTCTGTTACAAAGGCCTTGTGTCTACCCACAAAGTGGTCAGACCTAGTTACTGCACCAGAGGCTCCCCAAAGAATAGTTTGACTGTGTTAAACCTGTGGATATTCTGTTACTTCTGTTGCCTCTCTGACAGCAGTGAAGGCTTGCTGCCACATTTCTTTAGTGTTTGAATTCAGATTTTAATTCAGTTTGACATATTAATGATTTTTTTTTTTTAAAATAACATGAAAGTGGAAGTGGAGTTTGTTCAGTTCCCTGGGCGCTTACCAATATTCCTGTGTCAGGTGGATTTGTAGTCAAACTTTTCCAGTGAGACTGCATTTTGCATTCAGATAAATCCCCTCTAGGGGATATCCAGTTGAATTACCTGCCAAATGAATGATCTGCAAAAAATTATCTCTTTCTTCCTTCAGAGTAATACTTGGTAGGCTGAAAAAAAGGTTGTCTTCTGCTGTAAACAAACTAGTACAAGGTGATACTGTATACCTGAAGGACTTACCCTGCTTTTTTGGCAACAGTGAGGAAACTCTGTTAATTTTTTTTTGTCTGAATATAGTAACCACTACAGTCTGTGGTTACAAGAAAGAGCTGTCAAGTAGAACCACATTGTGTCATCTGGAGGTAGAGTTGCCAGGTGTTCCCATGTAAGTGCAGAAGTCTCTGTTGTCTGAACTAAAGAGTGAGTCTCTCACTGTGCAGGAGTACCAAGGAAGTCATAAATCTCTGAATGTGCTCTTACTTTGGGCATGTGATACAGGGCCATCCGTTACTTTAAGCTGCATAAATGCGTGGTGTGTTTTTGTCCTTCAGCAGAAGTGTGACAACAGGTCTGAAGTTGTAAGAGGTCAGAGCTGAGCTTTGCGAGAGTAACCTTAAACAGTGGGTCTTCTCTGTGATGTGAATGAATGAGAGGTGCTCTCATTATATCCTTTGTCATCTCCCAAGTAAAGAAATGTCTGGCTTGCTTACGCATTGTGAAGGGTGTAGAGGTATTGCTGCTAGGTTAGCACTGTGTGCTGTAAGGGAACTTCTTTTGCTTCAGCAAAGCTGTGTAAAAGCAGGCGGTTTTGCTGTACACAGGCACTTATCTAAGTAAGGGTCAGAATGTTATCTAAGTAAGGGTCAGAATGTCTTCCCTTCACTGTAGTTACCAGTGTTGAAGATATTATACTGATGTCTCTCTGCAGTTGTTAGAACTTATAAACTTGTCAGAGAAAACTTCTTGATTCAGTTATGGGTTATTTATCATCACAGTAGCTTCAGGGGTGGAGGAGTCTAAGCCTCTGAAAGAAATCTTGTTGAACTGTAAGGGTTTCAAAATGCGCATTATATATAGCCTGAATGCTGCTTTAAGGTGAGAGGTCCTGAGGCTTGCTACCCATCTGTCCTTTTCCATAATTGTTTGGCAATTTCCTTGTTACAGAGTCAAAGGACTCTGTAGAAGATGAAAATTGCTGGTTTCCAAGACTCTGTATATCTTACTGGCCCATGTAAAGCATTGTTGGATGTCAGGCTGTGTTTGTGCTGTGTAAAACATAGAAAGTAAATTTCTGTTAAAAAAACGCTCATGGGCTGGTCCGTATCTGCTGTATCATAAGTTTGGAAGAGGAAGCGTGGTGTGTGTCACTGAATGCACGAGGATGTGCTTCTCTCGAACTTTTAGTTCTGAGCTTTCTTTTACCCACTACATCCTGAACTGCCTGCTTACAAGTATCATTTCCTTCTCAGCCCACATCTTTTCCACTGACTGATATGGCATGTTTCCACTCTCTGTCAGAATGATCCAGCTCTGATCATCTGACAGTTCTGTAGTGACGCAGTACATCAGCCAGTGCTATCAAAAGTTAAGTGGACACCTCTAGACCAGTAGTTAAAAAACTAGTCTTCAAACTGTGATCAGCATTGAGCAATGTGATAAGTCAGATGGCAACCTGAATTGACAGTGCCAAAAGCTTTTCTTGCACATCACATCAGCTGCCTAGTTCTCTTGCCGTGGGGTTCTCAGCTGCTGTCAAGGGTGAAGAGTAAATCGAATTAACCTCGCTCCCCAAAAGTTCCAACTGCCTCTGTCCTGCACAAAAAGAGTAATGAAAAGTAGACACCCTTGTTACCACAAAATTCATGTATTCCTATCTACATTCCAACACCTCCCACACCTTCCTGAGCAACAGAAAACCCAACTGCCCCCTTGCCAGCTGTCAAAGTTTTCAGCTTTATCTTGAGAACATCAACACATAGTTAGTCAATTCAAACATGAAAATGTGTAGCACATTTAAATCTTGAATTTGAGTTGTGTGCAATAAATTAAATAAAATGTAAAGAGTAAAAGTCTAGCTTGGCTGGTCTAGGGGGAGAAAGTAAAGAAAAGTAAGAATATTTGAGGGAAGTGTGCCATTTATTTTGAAGGTTGGTACTCTGAAATACTATTTGGTGTGTAGTAGTGTCCCTTGCCCTAGAAATTTGGGTTCTGCAGTTTTTATAGCTGTCCTGCACAGGTCTCCTTAACAGCTATAGAATTTGAAGACTTGGATATATGATGGATATAAGTTAAATTATTTACAGCTAATAAGCATAATTTTTCTAGCAAAGAGATGATTACTCAGAGATGCCTTTTACAAGGGTGATACCAGAGAATTAACAGAACAACAAAATTAAATAGCAGTTTTTAATGTTTTGGTTATGTATGTATTCTGAGAAATGGCTGATTAGTCCATGGAGGAGAAGTTGTAGTGAAAAATAAAGGTCCAAAAGCCTCCGAACTCCAGAGGAAAAATGCACTATATAAGTAATTAACTAGCAGGCTACACTGTCAGTCTTTCAAAAGCAAAGGAAAATGTGCTATATTAAAATTCTGAAATGCTTTTGAATGGGCTTTTAAGATACATACATCACTAACTGTACATTGTATAAATAAAAGTAAGACTACAGATGATGTTCACTTACCCTGTGGTGTGCATAACCAAACCCCAACTGGATTGCTTTTAGAAAATGGTATTTCCTAACATAAAATTTTATGTTTCAGGAAGAAAAGGAGCAGATGCAATAAAACAAGCAATTTAAGATGACTTGCTTAGTTGCAAATCTATTAAAAGTCTTGGATGAAATGGTAGGAGAAGTATCAAAGTTCAGATAGGAAGGAATGAAGAACATCCTACACAAAAAAAATCTGTGGCTAGGCATCTAAATCTAGAATTTTTGTAGAAACACACGTTCGGATCTTGAAGCATAAAAGCTGTGATGCATAAATGAGGCTGGGTTTAGATGAAGGTGCTGATGTAGTAGCAATTTTAAGGCTTGGTGGAAAAAAAGATAAGTAGCATAATGTGTTGTTCCTAGAGTTGCATTTGGAATGGTAGAGCAGGTCCTTATGGTAGAACAGCGATGCTTTGGTAAAGTTCATGGTCAAATGAAGTGAATAAATAAACTATGTTACAGAATTCCTGTGTGAAGCTTTAGGGACCATTGCATGAACCACCAGACAGTTCTGATGATGGTGATTATATAATGGTAAGGGAGTTGAAAATCACAGTGATAACGACAAGCTTAGTCTCTGTAGAGAAGATAAAATTTGGGGGGATGATAGCCAAGGCTGTCCTTGGGTGATGTTCAATAATGTCTCAAAGCAACTAATCTGAGAGCCTGACATAGGATAGTTGAAGACCACATTTAGATACCCCCTTGCTTATGCAGAAGAGTACTGGAGACTACTGAAACCATCTGGAGTCTTTCAGAAATTGAATCCCGTTCAGAGAACAAAAATACAAAGATGAACTCTAGAAAAGTGAAACAAAATCACAGGAAGGTAGTATGAAGGAACCACTGGCTAGAGGTGAATGATACTGTATTTCAGATGTGTTAGAAGTTTACAGGAGTGACTGAGCTTGGTAGGTAGTCCAGATGTGAAGGCTCACCCCAATACAAGGCTATTGCAAGAGAAATGTTGTGTGTCCGTTTATGTTTGTGGCAGAGGGGATCAAGCAGGCTGCTACATCAGAGCCATTCTTTCCAGGAGATTAGCCTGGAAAGCTGCCTTAAATTGGAATGCCAATACAGAAAGCTTTTGAACAAATCAATACACTGAAGAATAATAAATTTTTAGGACTAAATGGTATTTATACAGTGGTTGTAAATGAGTGGTTGTAAAAGATTTCCAGGGCCCTGGAAATCTTATTTCTGGTGTGTGATCTATCTCAAGTCAGCCTCAGTGCTAGAGTAATGCAGGGTTACAGACATGGCACAACCTTCTGTAAAGGGTTTGGGTTAGGAGCTACAAAACAGTAATGTCATTTTTTGCTCTGTGTGAACCAGTGGCTGCCAGGAGGGAGGCAGTCAGTGGACATACAGAGGACATTACCGTATTTTGAAGAAGAGCTGCATCCCAGTAGTATTAGCTTTGCCTCTTCATTCCTTTAGAATTCCTTGGAGTTCTTGGTGAACGTGAGCACTACTCCAATCCATAGAAGACTGGGTTTTGAAAAGCTTTAGCCAAGTTTGTGCTACTTTTGTAACTTAGCTGTCTTCTTCTGGATTGTGAGTGTTTCAGAGACAACAGAGGACAAGAATGTATCATCTCTTTTCACAGTGAAGTTATGCCACTACTGTGGTCACCAAGGGTCTGTTCTGATCTGCTTATGAGTAGTCCAGGCAGAGGGGAGAATAATGCCAGAGGGTAGCACACAGGCATTCAGGATAGAAAAGTCTTAAACTGAAGAACTTAACTCTGAAAAATGGCTGGATAATCTTGTGATACCTACTAAACGGGTGATAAAGCAGGAGGAAAACTTTGAATCAAGTGCAAAGTAGTAGCATGAGGCAAGATAACATCAACTAAATATATAGGGGACTGGATTTGTATTAGCTACTGTTCTGTAGGAAAAAGATCCTGTGGACAATTTTTGGAAAACATCAGCTCATTGCTCAGCATCATTCTAATGGGAGTAGAGAAGATTAGGGTTTCTTAGACAAGAAATGGAGAAAACACCATAAGACTTATTATAAAATTGCTGACTGTGTGCTTAGTGCACTATATTGTTCTGGTCATCCAGTTTCAAATGTACTAAATTAGTGCAGAAACAACACAACAAGGGTCATTTTGAGATGCAAGGGAGTCTGGAAAACAGATGGCCTTGAGGGAACAGAAAAGATGTGCATGGGAGTATGAACGATTTACAAATACTGAACTGGGAATGATCTCACTGCTTCTTTCATTGCACCTTAATTATTGCAATTAATAGACTGGAGTTTTTTGTTTGGTTTTTTTTTCTCTTTTTCTTTTTTTACATTATGTAGTTAAACTGTAGGACTTGTGAAAGGGCTGTAAGTATGAAGAAATTCAGAAAAGTAGTAGAATTCATGAAAGATAGCTTTAGAAACCCTAAAATTATAATTTTTGGCAATTGAGAAGATTTCCCAGAGAAAAGCTACTTTAAAAAATCTGCTTCTTTTTTTGCAGGGGAGGCAAGGAGTGTAGGGAACATAATTGGCCCTGGCCCTAGACAAGATCCTGAATGAGATGGCTTTCTGGGGGTTCTAGTTAGCTGAAGATGGAGCTGTGTGAGTTAAAGTGTCTGCCAGCAATTTTCTGCAGTAGTGTTGTATATATAAACTCTCTAGAGGGAAAGTTTGATGAGCAGTTTAGCCCACTGTAGACACCAGGCTCAGTTCACTTGCCTAGAGGAACCTGCCTGGCTCCCAGCCTTTCCTGTAAGGCATGAATCTCCTCCTCTGGGGCCAGTGTCCTGTCTGCCAGCTGTGTGTGGATGTCCTACACGGTGTCAGGTCCCCAAGGGGCACTGAGTACTTCAGACAGCTGACTCACACCCCAGTGCCCAGATGAATCAGGTGCTAAACACCATGGACTGGACTGTCTGGGTGCCCATCAGCTGTAGTGGGTGTGAGGATTTGTGCTTACAAACATCGATTTATTTGGTTTCTGACTGAATCCTATGCTTGATCTGACCCTGTGTGACACTTGGGAGTTCAGCCACTGTGGTCATGTTTTTAGCAGGCTTTAACTAGTGTGTTTTATACATACATGTATGTATGATCAGCAGTCTCTTGAACACCTGCCCCTGCATGTGTGTGATACCCACACTTGCTGTAGAGCCCTGGGAGCCTTGCTGATGCCTTTGGAATTGGAGTAGCCCCTGATCACTGCTGTGATGATCTGCTGTGCTGATGGTCTGTGTGCTCAACAGGAGAGTCATGAGAGCATGACTGCAGTATATTCCATGCTGTTGCCTAAGCCCAGCATCTGGCCCTGGGAGGTTTTGTGGCTTTGGGTATCTGGCTAGTGTAGTAAGAGATTCCCCTTGAAGTTGTAAAGTTGCCCCCAATAGGAAATGATGATGACTTAAAAAAATACACTAGGCTCTTTAAAGGTAAAAGTTCTATGTGCTTTCTGAGAAGCTTTTAATTTGAAAACTAATTTAAATAATTTAGATAAAAGTTGTGTTGTAGTAGCATTTTTTCATGACACTGTATTAACAGCTTAAAACTCTCCACTATTCTTGGTAACTTTACAATTCTGTTTTGTTTTGTTTTTGAACAGGAACGAGGATGGTGAGCCCTGCATCTTTAAGAAAATTGCTGGAGTCTTGTAAAGATCTTTCTTTACTCGATGTGTCCTTCTGTTCACAGATCGATAATAGAGTTGTGCTAGAACTGAATGCCAACTTTCCTAATGTGTTTATAAAAAAGAGTTTCACCCAGTGACTCCCTATATATGCTGCTGTGGAACTTGTTTGACAGAGTTGTTTTCCTGTAAATTTGTGCTGAATTTTTTTTTAAGGAGAATATAAATCTGCTATAAAATAGTGGAAACTATTAATTATCTACACAAATGGGTAAAACACATTTAAATGTATTATGTTTCTTAAAGTTGATATTGTACCTAAGAATTCTTTTACTCTGTTAATTGGTGGCAGTGCATGTTTTTAAATACTAGCCATATGTCTGGCTTTAATGAGAAGCAAATGAATGTCTTCTTAAATGTCCCTTCACAGGGTGTTATACACAATACACTATGTTAATATCCAGGTGAAAGCAGAAGTTCAATATTTATCAGTAAGGAAAATATGGGTGCTTCCTTTTCATGTGTTCGTGTGTGTATATATAAAGGTATACATATGTATTTGTATATACATACACAGGTGTTGTAGCATTCTAGTTTGGCCTGCAGCATAAGATTTTATGATCTGGCCTATAATTAGTTATTTGAAAACCAGTTTAAGTGTGTATAACTACAGATAGAAAAGGCACTTTGTCTTCTTTGAGTTTTGATAATGAATTGTATCTGATACAGTTTTCTCCCTTCCATCATCTGAAATAGATGTAGTGATGTTTTACAGTCCAGCCTAAGCAACACAACAGATAAATGTGAGAACCTGGGCCACCTGAACTTAGAGTAGAAATGAAAGATAAAATTGACAGCTGCTTCTTGGTATTGAGATACAAAGTTTAAGCCAAGGTACCTAATGTCGTTACTGGTAATGTGTAGAAAATTCTGGAGTAGTTTTCTTTTTCAAATTTCTGTCATGGTCAAGACTTGATTTGTGATACATCTGGTTATTGTGCAGAGTACTATGAAAAGTAGAACTTAGGGTAATGCATTAGCAACTGTCCGTTAGCTGGCATCAAATCTACTGTCAGGTGTAAAAACAAGCATCTTTGTTCAGTAAAACAGAAATGAAAATATAATGGGTTTGAAACAAGGGCAATATGATTTGATGATTTTTATGATCACCAAACCTTAGTAGTGGATTTGTTTTGTTTGAGTTTTTGTTTTGTTTTTCCAAGAGGAGAGTAGCTCAAAGTACTATTGCACTCTCTCTTTAAGATTGCTTAACCTCTGAAGAAGGAAAACTGTGTTGATGGACAATTTCTGGGAGTTTCTTCCTTTTGCACTTTCTTGGACAAAGCTTTTCTCTTTATTTTTTTTTTGCCTTGAATACTACTGTTGGAGTATGTTGCTATGTACAGCTTTGGTTTAGAATTTTACCTTTTTAGCCATTGTTGATGCGTATGGACCATAAAATATAGGCTGTCGTTGGATACTGGTTCTGTTATTCTTGTATTGATGGCACTTATTACCTACTGGAATAAGAAGAAAAATACTTTGAGAGAAGTACAGTATTGTACTGAAGATCAGTGACAAAGAACGCTTCAGTTCATGCAGTAAATAACCAACTGCTACTAGAGGACTGCTGCAAATCATTAAAAAATCTGACAATTTCTGTGACTCCTGAGTGACTGCTTTGAACTCTTTGTGCTGGTGCCAATAATTTATAAACCATGTCGTGAAACAGCTACTGAACATTTATCTGATTTTATTGAAAGACCTAGTTCTTCAGATTTTAAATTTTGCTGAATCTCTGGGGAATTCCAGATCCAAAGAAGGACATGCACAGTTGGCTTTTTGATTTTTTTTTTCCTCCACACAGATGGCACTATGGGATTTCCAACTAGTTTATGCCATTCCATTTTTTTTCTTCTTTAGAAATCTGGGCATTGTCAGAGAACTTTAGATTGATTTACTTTTTTTCCACACTGAAAGATGTCAGCTTTGTTATGATTCTCTGTGAGACCTCAGTTCTCTCAATCCTGTTTGGGTTCATTTGTTTTTCTGTGAACTTTTAATGTTTTTTAGTCTATATTTTTCATTGTAATTGAGTATTAAATGTAATTATTCTAGCTACAGGAGGACACAGGTACAGATAATGGGAGTTTACAAAGAACAGAGTTTCAAAACAAATGTTTTTGTTGTAAAATTTCACTTCTCAGGGGTTCTGCATTTATCTCCTTTTTCTTCTGTAGAGATCTGTTTTGTTTGTTTTTCACTGTAAATAGAGTGAGATGTGGATGAAGTGATAGCCATTGTGCCTTCAAACTGGTAAACTTGGTAGATAATACGGTTTAAATTCTCATAAGTGAATCAAATATGTGTTTTTGTAATCATGTATGTGTAAAGAATTTCATTCTCTTTTGCTTTTTAGGTAAAGAAGGTTTAAATCGAAATTTTGTTCATACCGAAGGATTTTTTCTTTCTTATGTTGCATCTTCTATTTGAAATTGCTTTTTTCAGGAATAGAGAATTTCAGGAATTCTCTGTTGTCACTTGGAAGATAAATTGAAGTTGACTTTTTATTTGGATTGTTTAAAACTTAGCTATTGCAAACATATAATAAATTAATTCAAAGAGCAGAGAAGCTATTGGGAATGACTTTCACCTAT
The DNA here is from genome assembly GCA_013399915.1 of Illadopsis cleaveri. Lineage (NCBI taxonomy): Eukaryota > Metazoa > Chordata > Aves > Passeriformes > Timaliidae > Illadopsis > Illadopsis cleaveri. The sequence goes on from VXBB01011937.1 coordinate 116,854, forward strand.
AGTTGTAGACTTCAACCTTCAGTTAGAGAGTAAGAAGCTCTTTTAGCTATGGCCTTATAAGTCCAAGAAGTCTTCCAGCAAAACAAACACCAGACTTGGCATTTGTAATACATGTAGGATAAAGAAAACAACTTGCTTTTAGACCTTCCTCATATGTCACAAAGAAGCAAGAATAGGTTGCTGTCTCTTTAGTTCTGCTATCTTATGTTAAAGTGTGTCTATTTATATATACATATGTATGCATAAATTATATATATACACACATATGTTCTTGTGTATATATGAATTTTTTTGGATGTGTGTACATACATAAACATATATGTTTAAGTCTCAGAAGTTTTTCATGTAGGAATTACTTTTGTAAAGTGAGTGTAATAGCAAAAGATATTTCATAGCAGTTCTGCTTTCAACTGTTGCTTTACTCTAGCTGGAGACTGAGTTCATCTCCACCCATGCAGCAGGAAAAGCCCGGACAGGAGATGTGCTGGATTTCCAATGTTGCTTTGCCAAAGTGCCTTTTGGTTTATTTGCTGGTGAGAGGTGTTACAGGGTGTGAAGAGTGAATGCAAAGTCTGATAACTACTGTGGACTGTCCCCTTGTGAAGCAGTTGTATAGAGGGAAACTTATATTCTGGTTTCATTTAATCCAAAATGAATGATGTCAATTCCTCCATTGGAGGAATTTAGTTACTCTTGAATTGGGTTGTCATCTCCATTGCTAGACTGTCCCTCAGTCATGTTATCTAAATTCTGCTGTTAAAGATACTCTGTTTCTTTAATCCTGTTGTTTGATTATCTGTCTTTCTGAAGCTTTGTAAAAGATGTGCTTTGGCAACAAATGTTAAAAAAATGTGGCTAACATGTCCAAAAAAGGGGGTTTACTCTGAACTGCTCCTGTTTTTAAACTAAAGGGGGGCTTCCATACCCTCTGTTTGAAATTGATGTGGGATAGCCTGTAGGTAAGGATGTAATTGCTTGGGTAATTTTAAAAACTGATATGATAACTTTACCATTTAAAGCATCTTCTTAACTCTTCAAGGTTTTAATTCAGTAGTGTACTTATTTGTATTCATAATTTTGAGCTGTCTGGCTACATAGCTCTATGAAATGGATGGGGTCTCTGTTCTTTAAGTTATATTCCTGATTAAGGCCATTAGTGAGCATGACACATATAGAACAGTTTTGCATGGGAGTTTGGACCTTATAATCCCCCATGTACTTGAAGGTCCAAGTTTCAGTCAAAAATCAGAAACAAAACAAACAACAAAGCCTACCAAAACCTTTGTATTTCCTCAGAGCTCTCACACGAAGTTTTCCAGATACAAGATGTCCAGTAATCATGGTACACAGTGAGTAGAATTCATCTCACTGAATGTTAGTTCTCTGAAAGTTAGACATCTACTTCAAGGGAGGAATCTGGGCACCTCTAGAGAGTTATCAATCTCCTAAGGCAGACATTTAAGGAAAGTAGAATGAGTCATGTTCTAGAGAGCCTCTCTGGAGACTGTGGGAGCTGTGATTTAGCTCAGGTTAGATACTAAACTGAGACTAATTCCATTCAGTGCTGTACTACCTGTCTTGAAAAACAAGACTGAAAAAACATCCATCCTTAAACCTTCAAACCCTCCAAATTCCATCCAGAGAGAAGCAAAAAAAAAGAAATTCTGACAACCTTGAGGACTTTTCTTAATCCCAGGATCTGCGTCTGCTCCTTGCTAATACCTGTGGTATATAATTTATTTTGTTCATTTGTTTGGCTTTTGGGTTTGGTGTTTTTTTTGGAAATGCATCCCCTTTCCCTGTTCCAAAATTTCACGTACCTAACTGGCTATATGTATGTAAAGGCATAAAGAGAACAGACAAACATAATTAATGTATTGCCACTATTTTGATAATCTTTCATATTGGTGTAATTAAGACTGAGTAGTTTAACTGCTCTACTGTCATCAGAAATGTCACCCACTGTGCATTTGCAAAAATTATGTGCTGAATCCTCGTTCTTACTGTGTGTACTTATTGCATCTTATGGGATATATTTCCCATGTCACATCAGCAGGACTGCTAAATTTACAAAAATGAGATAAAATGTAGCATTTTATTATAAGGACTATGGGGGTGACTTTATATATATATGATTTACATGTTCATTATTGCTCTTCAACAATGATTCTCTAAGTTGCAGCTTTTGAAATTACTAGACTAGAAATCCCTGGTTTAAAGCATCTGCACATGCTGTGTCAGACTCAATCAATGTTTTTTTCCCAAATGAAGGCATTAGTCCTTCACTGAGATGATGATTTATGTGATTTTTAGATTTCTGACTTGATAATGAAATGCAAGAAGGTACTCTTTAATAAATGTTACAGGCACAGGACAAGTTTTGGTAACTGACATTAGGAAGGGCTGAGAAATGAATGTTGTGTGTTACAGATCCTCATGAGTTTCAGAGAAGGGCATCAGCAGGAGGAGTCTCTTTAAGAAGACTTAGCCTCTGTAATAGGAGGCAGTGGTGAGAATTTCCTTTTCAGCTAATGGACTGAATACTGTTACTTTTGTTTAAGTTACATAGCTCTGGTTTCTCTTTGTCTTTTTTTTATTTAAGGATGATAAATGGCACAGTTAGGACACATGTCCTAAACTGAATGGCATCCATTGTGAGGAGTGAAGTTTTTCTGTTGCATGTTTTGCTCACCTTTTCTAAAAATAAAAGAATAAAAATACCCTCGACTATTTGAAAACTCATTTTCCTTAGATCTTGAAGAAATGCAAATGTCAAGGAGGTTGAGAAAAGAAAAAAAGGAGACTTACCCAGATTTGTCTGGAAACTCATGGAAGGCTAGCCAGAGCTATTCATAGATGTGAGGAAAGTAAGTCCCTTGCTCTAGATCAGCTGTTACCTTTCCCAGAAACATAGCTTTCCACATAGTATCACATGCTCATAGTTCTAAATCAAGATTTACCATTTAGATGCTCTTAGTATTGACCTTTCATGTACATGTTTGTGCAGTAACTCACGATGTCTCTTAGTTTCATTTTTATCAACTACATAAAAATATTTTTTCTTTGCCTACCACTGTGAAATCATGTTTTTTGTTATTTAATAGAACTATTTCATGCATATACACACAGATGCATATAAGACTTAATTGGTCAGGTTTTTTGCAGCTGGTCCTTTTCTGAAGACAAACTGCAGAATGGCAGTAAAAATGGTAAAGTCTCTGGAGAAGGTTCAAGGGAAATCTGATAAATGTATAGGAATACCTGATGGAGGGGAAGAATGAAGAAGAGGCAGCCAGATTCTTCTCAGAGATGCCCATGAACAGGACAAGAGGCAATGGGCACAAACTGAAACACATAAGATGTCACATTTTATGGCACAGGTTGCCTAGGGAGCTTGTGGACTCTCCATCCTTGGAGATACTCATCATCCTGGGCAACTGACTGGGTGGCCCTGCTTGAGCTGATGGAGGCTGAACTAGGTGACCTCCAAAGGTCCCTTTCCACCCTCATTTGTTCTTTGTTCTATGATCCAAGATACATCTGTGGCTGGTTTCTTTGCTTCGTTGTACTGATTGCTTGTAGGAAATAGAAAAAGCAGAAAGCTTTCATAGCAGTTCAGATGTAGGCCTAAAGTTAAAAAGATACAAGAATGAGGACCTAGAACAATAAGACTGTGTTCTTGTGCTGTGTAGAATTTGGCCTTAGCAAGTAGAAAAATACGTTAAGCAAGATAATAGAAAAGTGTAATAATGAGGCTCTGTGCTTCATTTATAGAAGAGTATTAAAAGTTCCTGAATAGCAAAAAAATATGAAACAAGCACCTATTGTTAGATATAAGGTATACGTGTAGTTTTAATGATTGTTTTATGCAGATGCCTGTAAGCTTTTAACCATTTGCTATTAGTCAGAAAGCTTTTAAAAGGCCTTGTAACAGAGAATTCTGGCTGCTGTTGGCAAGATGTGAGCTGTTGCCATCTTTCTTGTCTCACCCTGTACTGAGGCTGATGTTGCAGTAAAGCTCAAGGAATGTCTCCCAGCAGTCCCATCCCATTATTTGGAAAATTATAGATCCAACAATTGCTGAAGAAGGTAGGGAGAGGGGAAAAGAAAGACTATGTATCATAAGGAACTTGTCATGTTGAAAACAGACACAAGAATCTTGTACATTTCCTTTTTTGTTGTTGTTATTTTAGGAGAAGTAATGTATCTCTCCTTTTAAGTTAGCGGGAAAATCTAAATGCAATAAAATTTTGATAACGTTTTCAACTTGCAGATCTGTAACATACAGAACACACAACTGTTCTATGGGAGTGTGATTGTCACTCCAAAGCCTGAACATTACACCAAGGACTAAAAAAAATAACCCTGTTGCTGGACACTGGCCATAGTTTCTGTTTAGAAACTGAGTTGTCTACAATACCCTAGGAATAGTTCAGTTTGTGTATCTTTAGTATTTGTTTACATAGACCTTACACTGGATTGGGATTGCCATAGTTTTGGTGACAGTTATTCCTGCTTACTCTGTTGGAAACTGAGTATAGCAGTTACCTGTGTGTGGTGTCAAACATGAATGTTTGAATTCAGGTGGAAAGAGGACCAAGTTTATGAAACACTGAGATGTCTGAGTGTTTTAGGGAGGTACCACGTGTAATTGTGGTGAGTTCCCATCTTCTGTATATTTACTATTTTACCATTGTCAGGAGTTGTTGTCTCTGCTCACCATCAGAAGATGGGTTCACTTTTATCAGACCTTGGTCTTTCTAGATTTTTCTTCAGGGTAGTGCCACAGATTTTTTGCACATACCCACTGTTCTGAAACGAACAGAGAAAATAGCTGGCTTGGTTAGGATTTGGAAAATAATGGCTAGTCTATGCTTGAAGTTATTTTGGAGTAGTTGCTAAAAGTAAATTAAAATAACCAGGAATTGATGTGTTCACAGGGAGACCTTGCACTTTCTGGTTTAACTTTGGTATACAGACAGTTACAGGTGCCCTTCAGCTGTCATAGTGAAATCTGTGTGATGGTGATCTTTCTGGATTTTGTTAGTGAACATAAAGGCACTGCAGCTCTTCAGCATCTTATGGCATTTTGCATTCATGTCCTTGCCAGGCAGATGGTGGAGTTGTGGAGATTGGCCTGATCTCTGGAAGTGAGGTGTGTGAATTACCTGGGGAAATTTCCTACTCACATTTACTCATATGTGCAAATGAGAAGGAAGGGCATCTCCAGACTTTCACATTCAAATTCCTAAACGCAGCACCTGGATTCATTTAAATGTAATAGGTCTCTCCCTGCCCCCCAATCACATAACCAGCAACAAAATACTTACATTGTATTTATGATTTAATAGTACACTCTATTTTCTGCCACAATAGGAGTTTGAGTAATGTAACAAGAAACTCCTATTGCATTACCTTTTAAAGAAACTAATTTCTGTAAAGGTGGAAGAGCAGCAATAGAGGGAATAGTTCCAGACACTATCTGTAAATACCTGTGCTGTGCATGCTATGCCAGTAAGCACCAGAAGCAAGTTATGCCTTTTTGTAATAACAAGTTGAGAAGGACAAAAGGGATAATTGCCTCTAAGCACATTTTTTGTAGCTGGAGGATATTTATATCATTGAATTTTAAATATCTAGAGTAGATACTTAAGTTAGGACACTATTTTCCTGGGGTCCTATCACTGAGTAGATAGGTTCTTCTATAGGGTAATTCAGATCAGATTAGTCTTCAATTGAGGTCTTGAATTGACCTTTGGAAAAGCAAAGGTCTGTGTAGACCAAATAAATTTCTGTTGGAAGCTAGCATGAGTGGATTCAGAGTAAGAGGTTGCTTATTCCTTGGTGCTCTCTATTAGTCCCCTTGCTTGACTTTCTTCCACCAAAGGCCACCACTTGCTTTGCTGTGTTAGTTGAACTGGATCTAATTGCCCCCTACAAAATATCTTGGTTAAAACTAGAAAACAGCTTGTTTTCTAGTAGTTGTCCTTTTGGTTGTTTGGGGGTTTTTTTTACCCTCCCAATTTGGCTATTAAAGCCAGCAGAAGGAAGGGGGCATTTAGCTTCAATTAAAAGAATAACAAGCAGCAGGTGGGAGCCTGTTGGTTGTGCAAATGTTTTAATTCAAATTAGCATAAATGAGGATAGCCACTCTTGATTGTAATCCAAAGCTTCTAAATTTTTACATAGTTCATCTCAGTACTGTGCCACAAAAATGTCCAAAGTGAGGTTGTTTATTTGCACCTCATGATGGTGGCTCAAGCCCTAAAATATAAAATGCTGCTGTGAACATATGAGAACATTCAGGTCCTAACTGGCTTCAATAAATTCCCTAAAAAAGATCCTTCTTTTCAAACAGATGTTGGAAGCATTAGATTAGAAAGGCTAATAAGAGCATATTAAAGTATGGTGAAGGCAGTGCTTAGCAAAACTAAGCTGGAGGGAGGGGCAGCAGTTCTCAGACGTGTTTTTCAGCACTGTTTTCCTAATCTTAAGCTGCATTGGCCCATGAAGTTAACACCCACTCCTTTGCAGTCCTAAATATAGTCAGTATTCCAAGAGCTCTTTCTGTGCATGCAGTCTTAGATCCCAATCCTGTTTTCTGTGCTCCTATTCAATAATTAGCCCCACTTTTAGTTTTGTGCTCCTCTGCATATACTAACAGTGTTTATCGTAACATCTATATTTGTTTTTAATATTCCTTTCTGAGACTCATGCTTTTCTTTTATACTTAGGCAAGTACTAGGTTACATTTCAAAACAAGGTGTTTCCTCTGGTCTGTGTTCCGCTTGACCGAGAATAAGTGGAAGATAATGGTGTATTCTCTCTTTTCAGATTTGGCTACTGTATCTTCTTTCTGTGTGTAAACCCAAAGGTTTACATTTGCATTTGCAGACACAGCTCAGGCATGGATACCTGGCTCCTCCTCATTTGACTCATGCTTTTGGGGTATAAAGTATGAGTTGACCTGAACACACACATACACACAAAACAGAGATGTTAGCCCTGTATTTATGGAGGATTTCATTTATTATCGAGAAATCGTCTAATGCCTTATATTGCTAATTCAAAGATAAAATCTCCTTATCTTTAAAAGTTAACCAATGATTTCCATTTAGGAAATTAAGCCTGTTTTCTTCTGCTTTCTTCTTCTGTGTTGGATTATTTAAAATGTCATAATACATGTTGTGCAGTTTACTCTATTACTGCCAGTATAAAGAAGTTGAAATTAATGTTCTCCCTGAGTTGTCAGTGTCTGCTAATTCAGAGATGACAGAAGTGTGTTAAAATATATTCCACCTACAATATTTTTCTTGCTTTGCACCTAATTTGTTTCCCTTTGACTGTGTTGCAAAATGCCAAGTGTACATAAAATAATGAATAAATAAAAAATAAATTATTTGTCTACATTCATTGACCTTTTGTGCATTTCTTTTAAAAAACAATGAAATACAACACAACATGATGCATTCTGAGGTACAGTTTGGTTATATTTTTATCACTGTTCATTTTGAAATAAGACACCCTGGATGTTCTGGGATATGAATTTGGAACCTAGNTTTTTTTTTTTTTTAATTATTGTTAGAAAAGTGTATTATTGTTTAATGGTTAGCTTCCTCTAGTCCTACGAAAGCACACGGAACTAGGTGTGTTACACAAAATAGATGCTTCACTGACTGAAACAGTTTGTGGTACAGAGCAAGAGACAACAGATGTATGTAGACAGATGGGATATAAAGCAGAATATGGAGATTACAATGTATCAAGAGAGATCTCCAAGAAAAAGATAATTGTTGAATTTCTTTCAAGAATAATTTCCTAGTCTAGTGCAAATTATGTTACCATAAGGTATTTCTTAATCCCTTTAATTATGTACGAACTGGTACAGTTGCTTTTAAATGTGGAACTTAAGTAACATGATAAACTCTGAATTTAGCAACAACGTTAAGAATTCTGTGGCTTTGAAAATGGGCACCAGAAGAGGACATGTGATCAGCTGGACTCTACTTGTCCAGAACAACCCAAATGTTGAATTGAAAATGAGCAACTGCTTTGCAAAGAGTTTGTCCCCCTTTTGATGAGTTATCTGAAGTGGTTTTATGGGTTCCAGAGTTAATGTTGATTTAATCAGTGCCCATTTTGTTCTCAAGAAAAATTTTTTTTGAGTGCTAGGTTCTCCTGATAGTATTAATTGTTCAACCAGATACAGAGCTTTGAGTTTTCTAACATCTCTAAAGAAACTCTTAATAAGACTTTTAATCTCCAGCACCTCCTGAAGGGTTCAGTTTTTGAATCACAGCTTTGCCTCAGGCCAGTGTAATTTCAAATGTGCTAAAACTGTCTTCTAGCATCAACTTAGAGCTGCTGGTGCTTACGATTATCCAGAACTGTAAGAACAAGACTGGACCTGGGTTCTGTGCATTCGGACAAAACACAGCTGACTCTCGACACCTGCCAAAGTACAGTTTCAGGAATCATTTCTGATGGCCCTGTTTCTCATGATACCTGTCTCACAGTATTGAAAATTCACACAAGAATCTGAAATGTGTCAGGTGTCTGTTTTTCCTCTGTGTGGCACTTCTGGTAATGCAAACAGTTCAAAAATCTACGCAGATAAAGCCAGATTTCAAAATATTTCAGGACTTGCAGACTTTAATGCTTGAGAGCCTGTAATACACTTCTTTACATTATTATTTGGCAGATATTCATTATTATTTGGGCAATTTAAGGAGTTGTGTGTTCTCCATGCCCATACTTTTACCTGCTCTATGTCCAGACGGAGGGAGGAAAGCTTGGTGTTCTGTGAAAACATTGAAAAATGCAAACTTATCTCTGTTACTTTGCAATGCAATTGGCAATCTTGACTGAAATTTAAACAGAATGCTGCAGATCTGATACTGTGCATGTTTATTCACTGGTAAAATCAAATGTCATTATATACAATGTAGGCATTTATTATTACAAACAGATTTTAACATAATGCTTTCCCTCACAGTTTTTTAGAGCTAGAAATAAAAATGCCCTGATGCCGTGACCAGGCAGTTTTGAACTGACAAGTATCTTTGGAAGTTAAATGCAGCAGCATTTTTGTAGCAAGGTCATGTCCGCCCCTCTGGATGCAAATGAACAAACAATTTCAGTTCAAACTTCAGGCCAATAGGTCTCTAAAAGCAGTCGCAGCCCAGTGATGCACTCTCCATCATTTCTTTGTGAAAAGGATGAATCATGCTTAGATTCAGTCTTGTTAACTGGCTACAAGCTCAGGGCTCAAAGTGCACCACAGGTAAAATATTAATTAAAAAAAAAACAAAAAAACAACAAAAAACCCCTGGATAATAGGCATTAAATTGTCTGTATTTAAAAACTACACTGAATTTGACAGAAAGATGTGACTGGCAATCTACTTAGGTTATCTTTTCTAGTACCTCAATAACAAGTGTTAACATTACTGTAGCACAGAAGGCCTATCATAGAAGAATCTAGAAGAAAATTACTGTGTTTGGGATAAACTTCAGAGAACTTACTGTGTGGTATCTCTGTTTAGACAAATCTTCATTGTGTTTTTGCCATTGCTTCTGCTTAGTAATTGCAAAGGGTTTGTCTGCAAAATTATTCAGCTGTCACAGGGAGGGTTCATTGAGGGTGATGACATGCTATTTTCAACATATGTCTATTTTTTTCCCTATAACAATCATTGATAGACTTGATATGATGCCTTGCAGTAACTTTCATTCCTCCAGCAGATATCTTTTCTGGAACCCCTACCTAGTGCTGAGTATAAGATGCTCCTCTCTTTAAAGTGATTGTGGAAGGGAAAAAAATTGGTAGGACGTAGCCTTCAGGTGCCCTGGACTATGTTTTTATCATTGCTGTGACTGCTGCTTGACCTGGGGAGGAGTTTTAAAACAATTCTGATTCATCTTCCATTTTTGTGTCATCAGGTAGTATTTATGTATCTGTTACTAATGAGACTTATGGAGAAAAATGTTGTTCAAGAGTAAATCACTATCTTTGAATTGGCTAAGAGAAAGGATTTGTAAGATCAAAATATTGTGGACACTGATCAAACTGAGAGATCTACAGTGCTGCTCTGATTTTTTTTTATATCTATACTTTTGAATAATTCAGTCTTTTCAGAGAATTATGGCAGCTTTCAAGTTAAAATATTGATCAATGGGCGTTCTGCTGCTCTCCAAAAGGTATAGAGGCTTTCACATCTGTGTCTCCTCTTCTCAAAGTGGCAGATCTTTGTAAAGGAGGCACAGATTAAGAATTTCCAGCTGGTGATGGAGTGCTGTCTGTCACCTGATAGGTTGTGAGGGGGTGGGGTTACAACCCCTCTTTTTGCCTTTCCTAAATACACAGTCCTTAGGCAGTTTTTACATCTTTCAGTTCCCTTAAATATTATAGGGGACTAAGTGAACACACACAGTCTCCTCTCTCTTTGCAAGGAAGTACATGTGCTGCCTTGCTCCCTAGCATATCTTTTTCCTCAGAACAGCACTGTCTCCTTATAAAAAACATTTTTCCCCAGAAGTCTCCTAAAATAATGAGCTTAAATTTGGAAGAGTGAGGGAATTCCAGCTTCTTGCATCTTTCTGTCTGCTGCTGAATGATTCATATCTGTTGTGGCTCTGTTCACACACAACCGCAGGATCTATCCAGGGAAGGCAGAGGCTGTTCCCTCTGGCCGAGAAATAGCAATGCTATATCTTGTCTCAAAACAGATATGAGAAAATGGTCCATATTCCCTTGGGATGCTCTTCTGTATTGGGTAACAGGTTGGAATTGTAACATTTCAATGAGGCTGTTATTCATGTTTTACAACACTCACAGCTGCTGCAGCCGCTGCCTCTAAGGACTCCTGCAAACTCCACAGACCCTCTGGTCACTGCTGAATTTTTCCTTAGCTAGAAGTCATTCAGCACATGTAAATGATGGGGTTTTCCCCTGCCTATAACAGCCTGTGGCCATGTAGACTGCATGTTTAGGACTAGTGGGAGCCTACTGCAGCTAGCCTTATTTCCTCTGGTGAGAGTTAGGTCCGAGTCTGGGAGTAGAGCAGTGCTGGAATGCAGGGAGCCTTGGATTCAGGCCAAGGGGAATTAACTGAAGGTGCTGCTGAGGCTTAGCTGCTGGATTATGTGTGTGTTCTCGGGGTGAGCCCCCTTCTGCTCTTTCACTAGAGATGTAGAGGTAGGAGGGCAAGAACCACAATGCTGGGCCAGGCAGGGGAGAGGGAGACTGATTTCAGCCTTGTGGGTAGAGCCTATGGGAAATGGAGTGAGATTGAACCTACAGATATAAAACCTCGTGGCCTGGCCCCTGCTGTGGTCGGGCCTGTATTTGTGAGTGGTCAGCTGGAGAGGAGGCAGGACCAAAGCCGAATGGACTGAAGGCTTCTCTGCAGGTCCCCTGAAACACTCACCTCTCTTGGCTGGCTACACAAGGCATGTGGGCAGGCTGGGTTGTCTGTCCTCTTTCTTGCCCAAGCGAGACATGCACAGTTAAATGAGGGATTGCTTTAAGCTAAAGGCCTCGATTCCACCCCAAATTGAAAACCTCTGGTTTGGGATATGATATATATACTGAGCATGTACGCAAAATTAGTATGCAAAAGGCCAATGTTCTCCAGCTCCTCAGACCTATTCGCAAATAAATCAATCCTTACTTATCAGCTGGTTTAGGAAGGGTCCCTGGAACAAAGCCAGTTTTTCCCTTTAGAGGCTGAACCTTGTTTTTGCCTACTATGAACAGAGCTATCTCCACAAGCAAGACGGACATAGGCTTGGTCTGTAGTTGAAGATGTAGCCATGGCTTACCTTTCCAACTCCTCCTGTACCCACACCATCTTGTTTCTGTTATCTAAACAAGTCAAGCATGGATGTTCAGCTGGAAAACAGATTATTTTCTCCCATGTCTGCTCAATGCTACAGTATTGGCTGCCTACAGTGTGATTAGCTCTGTGCAGAATGCTTATTTCTTTCTAAAACTTAATCTGTCTTGGGTGTTTTGTTTTGTTTTGTTTCAGCTCAATTTGCTTGTTGAGTTAACAAGAGACTTTGAGATCGTGATATATCACTTATCAGTTTTCAGTGCAATGAAGTCTGCTGTAGCAGAATGTCTGAATGTCTTGGGTTCTTGATATTCACAATATTTTAACATTTTCAGCACCTACATACACAGCATGGCAAGTGGTAGTTACAAACTGGGAGCACTGAAATAAACACAAGATGTAAACCTGTGTGGTCGTACCAGCCTGTGCTGCTGCGGGGTCTGGGCCCAGACAGAGCCGAACCCCTGACACCTCTCAAAGAGCCTGGGGAGGCTGTCCTGGGCCTGGGTGTAAAAACAGACCTCCTAGCCAGCACAAAAAAGGCCCTGCAAGAGACCAGGGCTGTCCTCAGGTCTCTGTTCCTGGGAAATGGTGGGTTCATCTAATGAAGGAGAGTTTTGGAGTTGTTGCGGTTTTGTTGGAGGTGTCTGGTGACACTGGTCTGGCACACAGGGTGGTTTGCCTTCAGCAAGAACAGAAGCCATTTGGTGAAATGGTGGGATTTGAGCCCCCTGCCTTCCCAGAAGACGGGAGCTCTGTGGAAAGGCCCTGGCAGAGGTGTGCTCAGGGCCCCAGGACCTGTCCCACTCCCGCTGCCCTGGCTGTGCCCTCGCTTTGCCGGGGGATGTGCAGCGGGAAGGGAACAGTTCCAGAGGCTGAGGGATGCCTGACGCTGGGCTCACACCTCCCTGCAAGCCTGAGGGCAGTAGCAGGAGCCACACCGCGCCCACGCAGCGTGGTCAGAACAGCCAAGCACCACAGATGTCCCCCTCCTTGGAACCACACGGGTCTGCTTCTGCACCACGGAGAAGTGACAGAGCTTTGTCCTGCTATCCAACATGCCTGAACTGGAGGAGAGATTACTAGTCTGAGGGACTGCACACCTCCCCAGCAGGAGGAGGAGGCGAGGCAAATAGCATCTCTCCCAGTTTTCAGGGGCTTGCAAATAAACAATGGATTTGCTGGGTGATGGTTTTTGTTGTTTTTTTTCTTTAATCCCAGCCAGACGACAGGACAAGCAACAATTTTAACGTGGGATTTAGACGTTTCTGTATGTATATTTAAAAAACCAACAACAACAACAACAAAAAAGAAACAAACAAACAAAAATCCAACAAAACCCACATCCCCCGATCAAAAAAGCAAAACAAACCAAAACTAAACCACCAAAAAATAAAAGAGGAAGGGAAGACAACAAGCGTACTCACGACTTTGCCATCCCCCTCCCAGAGGCACCACGGGCTCCAGCGACCTCTCCGACGGCCAGCCCCGTGCTCCTTGTGCGCAGGGAGGGCGAGGTGTCTGGGAGCGGGGAGGGGGATGCGGGATGCGCCCCGGCGCTTCCCGGGGAGTCCCCGCCGCGGCGCCAGTGGCCGCTGGGGGGCGCCCGCGCTCCACGCGCGGCCCCGGCCCCGCTCCCGGCCCCAATCCTTGCCCCAATCCTTGCCCCAGTCCTTGCCCCAGTCTTTGCCCCAGTCCTGGCCCCAGTCCTTGCCCCAGTCCCGGCCCCAATCCCGGCCCGACTCTCGGCGCCTTCCCCGGACCGGAGCGCTGCCAGCGCTGAGCCCAGCCCAGGGAGCGGGGCGAGAAGATGCTCCGTGGGAAGCAGAAACAGGACCCCCGCCTTCAAACACCCTCCAAACCCAAGCTCTGCCTGTCCCCCGTCAACCTCGACCCTGGGGGAAAGTCGGTCCCAGCAGTCGACATCAGCAGCGGAATCGTTTATCAGAGGCAGTGGGAAGGCGTCTCGCCCCTTTGTACGTCTTGCGGGATTTCTCCTCGCAAAGGCAATTGGCAAAGGTTAGGAAGGCGTCTTTAGATCCCCTATAATCCCAGTTTAAATATTAAAAGTATAAGCAGCCTAGGCCCAATATTTACCTATGTAACTCCATAGATTTCCCTCCAGACCTGGACTTCTAAGAATTTAAGGGATGGTTTGAGTTTTTTCCTTTTTTTTTCTCTCCCACCTCTTCTTTATTTTCTCCCCATCCCTTCGTATTTATTTAACAAATTAACCTGAAGTAGAGGGGGGAAGTCCACCAAAAAAAAAAAAAAAAAGGCATAGAATTTTTATGACCGAAAAATAGCCAGTCTCCCTGTCTGTAATGTGAAAGGAAAGGCGAGATTCCATCCCCGCCGCCCGCTTTGTCACCGTCTGGTTTTAAGTGGCCGCCACATCAACACAAAAGGCCAACACACACACATCCCAAAGCTCGACACAAAACCTCAATTGGCTCAATAGTGAAGATGGGTATTTTGATAACGAAATAACCTCCCTGCTCTGGTGGGGTCTGGGTTCCTCTCTGTACCCCCATCGTGCTTCAAACAGCAACCGTCAAGGAAAAGGGGGGAAAAATCCCTCAAGAAAGTGTTTAAGATAAAACTAAGTCTCAAAAGGGATTAAGGTTTTAATTACAATTCCCTATCGAAGTAACATGTTTGATGAACTGATCCTATCAATTAATAGTAACCTTAATTTAAAACTTATGAAATAGCTTTGCCTGAAGTATAGGTCAGACTCTTTTTTTTTTTCTTTTTAGGAAAAAAATTATAAAGGTTAATACTACAACTACAAAGTACTAAAGCAATAGCAGAAGAAATTGTAAAGAAGAAACGTGCTGCTTTGGCTAGAAATAATTACTTGTGAAGGCTTTGGGGGTCTTCTATCTGGAGGTAGTGGGTACAAAAAAAATGGAAATTCTTTTAGGAAGGGAAAATAAATGGATGTTTCTACCCGCTAACGATATAATTTCATAATAATTTTGGCCCACGCTATATTAAAGAGAAAAACAAGGTAATTGGAACATGCATCAACAGTTTTCCATGAAATAAGAGTTAAAAGAAGTAATAGAACTAATCACTGTCTCCTCAAATCAAGTAGAAAACATTTCAATGCACTAATTAGAGTAATTAGAATAATAAGACTGCCTATATGTGGTAAGACAATGTGTACAAACAACTTTATTTAATGTATACTGGTAATCAGCGATGCGTGCGTGCTTGAATGCTTAGTGCAATAAAATTCACCCCCGTCCGCCCAAACAATCAAATACAAATTAGTTTAATGATTGTGCCTGCTTGAACGTCTTAGAAATCCACAGGCAGAGGGAAATAAATAGCACCATCCTTGTTTGTACGTCTCCCCTACTGACCAAGGAGCTGATGCCTCCATGGACTTGGCAATGAATGACTGTAGACATGAATGAATCAAGGAGGGAAAGAGAATTAATGAATGAGTCAGGCTGGCTAAAAACAAGTCCTAACTTTTAGACGAGCGCCTCTTACAACCCCCGGGACGGGAGGAGACGGGACGGGGAAGAGGAGGGGGAAAGCGGTCTCGTCATCACTTTTACAAGCTGCCTCTGCCTGCCAGGATTTACCGCCGTGCGAGGAGGAGGGGGAGAAACACCAGCCGCCAACTTCCTACCGGCCTGCTCCCTTTTTAATCCTTAAAAATGACATCTATGCGGACAGGCCCAGGGACACCCGGAGCGGTACAGCTCAGCCCGCCCGGGCGGGACGTTGCGAGACGGCCGGGAGAGGTGCAGCGGGGCGGGAGCTGGAGCCCGGCGCTGGGACGGCCCGCACCGCCCCGGCCCTGCCGCAGAAGCGATGGGGTTCCCGGGCCGCCCCCATGCCCTGCATCCCCGTTCGCGGAGGGAGGCAGAGCTCCTGCTCCGGGCCGGCAGCGGCTCCGCCCCGGCAGGGGCACGGACGGGGCCAGGCAGACACGGGCCAAAAACGCCGTCCCCTTGGGGCGAAGGGATCCCAGCGCCCCCTCCCCAGCCGCCCGGGGCCTGGCCGGGGAGCAGCGCCCGCCGCCGACCCGCTGCTGCTGCCGGCAACGCTGGCACAGTTTCGGCCGCTCCGTTGCCTCATCCCTCTCTTTGCCCGCCGACGGGAGGGCAGGATGCGACGCCTGCATCCCGCGAGGATGCTCGGGTCTGGCGGCGCTGGCACCCGGGCGCTGCGGGGGGAAGGGGCTTCGCGCCGGCACTGGCGGCCTTCCCGGCCCCGGGGGCCCTGCGTGAAATCCCGGCATACTCGAGACATTTGGCCGAGTTTCGGTAGTATTTACAGAGAGTTTGCAGGGAGAGATAAACGCTTCGAAGGAAGAGACCCACAGCGTGGGCCAGGCCACGGGCTGAGGCCAACTGCGGCGTGAGAATCCACGCGCTGCAGCTGGGACTCGCCTGCCCGAAAACCCACTTATTGGTCTATAGGTCGATGAGAAGTCAGGTCCGAAGACGAATCTTTGCTTTATTGTTTTAACATTTCTGCTAAAGCACGCTTTGGCTTTGCTCTAATTTTCCCCGGAGAAGTGCCCGCTCCCTCAGCACCGCCCGTCCGAGCCAGGGGCGAACTCGCTTCTGCGGAACACCTTCCTACGTCCCCGACGGCACCCCGGCCATGCTCCGAGCACAGAGTGCCAATTTAGCGTCCGCAACTCTGAAAATTTGTGTTTTTTTCATTTTTTCCGTCTCTAGATTTAAAGCCAGGGAGGCAGCCCAGGCCGCGTCCCTTCCGAAACGCACAATAAATACACCCGCCCGCAGGAGCAGGGGAGGCGGGACAGCCACGATTCCCAAGACAGACCCCAGCGCCCAGGCTCCGTTCTGGAGGCAGCAGAAGATCGCCACTGCCCCGTCCACCGCCAAAAAGCCACAGGCAGTTTCCTTCTTTCCTCATCCCCGCTCCCTGCTCCGCAAGGCTCTGTCCAGGCTCGAGCTGAGGGGGACCCCCCATGCCCGCCACCCTCCCCCAGTGCTGTATCTGAGGCCAGAGGTTTAAGCTGGGCTAAGCCCAGCTCTCCCGCCCGCCGGTGACCGCTCTGCCCCACGCCTCATCTCCCACCGGAGGCTGTCGCCTCTCTTCCTTGGCCGGGTCACCCGCCCTCCATCCCCCTCACCGACGGCACAGCAACAAAGAGCCACCAAATCTCCAACAACGCGGCTTGGGACGACCCCGAGGCCTGGGACTGCCCGGCAGGCAGGGGTAGGCAGCCGGGGGAGAGGGTTTCCCCCGTCGGATCGGCCAGAGGGCAGGCACTAGCCCCAGCCTGGGGTCAGGTCCCAGGCCGCGGGCAGGAGACCGGGAAGGCGCAGGCAGCCGATACCGTCTCACCCTACCCCCGCGGCCCGGCGACGGCCAGAAGCGCGCCGGGAAGACGGGGCACGGGAGAAGGGGACACGGGGCTACCCCGAACTGCCGCCAACAAAGCCCGACGGAAGGAGACACTGCGGGGCGGAGCCGGGGCCAACCGCGGCCTCTGCCCCCGCCGGGGTTCTCACAAGCTGCCCAGCCCGAGGGTAGCACCTGGCCAGACACCATCCCGGCCTGTCCCGCAGTCTGGGGAATTTGTAGGATTATTTCCCCTTCCTCCACTTCTCTCTCTCCAAACCCCGGCCCCCCACTGCCCTCTCTCAGGAGAGACGGCGCAGCTGGGCGGCGGCGGGAGCTCCCGGGGTCGGGCAGCACCGGCTACTGCCCCTCGCCCCCGCGGAGCTGGAGACACTGGGGGTGACAAGACTGACAGACTTGAGGATACACCGTCTCCTCGCGCCTTTCAGTTTCGGTCTCCACCAGAGAGCGAACCGAGGAAATAGGGCTTTTGTTGTTGACATCTGACCTACAACAACGTCCCTGCTGGAAATAAGAGCGAGGGAACCCGAGGAACTGCCGCGCACCCTGACATCCACCTGCAGAAGGAGCATCCTATAGCTGCTCCATTTCCCCCTCTCCTTTATCTTAAACGAGAGACCGAAGGAGATAAAAAGAATGACCTCCGAACCAGCCGGCCTCCCCACAACCAGTCCAGAAGGACGAGCGAAGTCGCTCCCGTAAGGTCAGCCTCTCGCTGGGCAAAGAGCCCCGGAGGAGCAGCCCCGGGACCTCCGCCCGGGACGGCCCGGCCCCAACAGCGGCCGGCCGCGCCACCCCGCCACCGGCTGGGCCGGTCATCCCCGCGGCGCCGGGCCTGCCCTGCCGAGCGAGGCACCGTCCATCCAAGCCACCTCCTGTCCACCCGACA
This sequence comes from Illadopsis cleaveri, assembly GCA_013399915.1. NCBI lineage: Eukaryota > Metazoa > Chordata > Aves > Passeriformes > Timaliidae > Illadopsis > Illadopsis cleaveri. The sequence continues at coordinate 134,940 of VXBB01011937.1, forward strand.
CGGGAGCGCTCCCCGATAGCGGGGCCCTGTCGTCAAAGGGGAAATATTCCCTGGGCGCCCACCCGAGTGTCCTGCAGAGGGCAGAGGCTGCTCGCTTTCCGCAGCCCATTCCGCGGGCTATTGACCAAGGACTTTTAAATCCATACCCAGCATCAACATTTTACCCGTCAGCACGTCTGCGGTCACAAAACACTTCTTCTTTCTGTCACTTCTCTTCGAAACTATTGATAAGATCATTTAGCTGAATCTGTTCGGGATGAGTGTAATATTGACTAGAAGTTAGAAAAGATGATTAAATCTAATAAGCCTAGAAACTATCGTGAAGGAGGGGGGAGGGAGAAGAGCAGGATATCGCACTCAGGAAACCGAGCCAGCCAAGAAGGACCTGAACACACCGCCGCGCGTGCGAACACTGCGCAGTTGGACGTCGCTTGTCAGCGCGCCAGCCCCGCGGGTCCCCAGCCGGGACCTCTCCGGGAAAACCGACCCGCTCGTCACCGCACGGAGCCGCAGACACCCAACGTGAAAGCGGGACCATTGCCGCGGGGCCCGGGGCCCGGCCCGGCCCGGGGGTGCGCAGCCCCGCTGGACAGCCGCGCTCTTCCTTCCTCCTGCAAACGGTACTCCCATCATTAAGCCCCGCCTTTTTGTTTTGCTTTTTTCTTTCTCGCTCTCTCTTCTCTCTCTCTCTCTCT